>CM046431.1:19001669-19452780 GCA_025506505.1 Flaveria sonorensis | reverse complement strand
TTGCAATCACACTAATCAATCACAAATGGAACATAGGATCTATTGTTTAAAATAAAGACCAAAATCGAACGCAAAAAAAACACATGAATGAAACTTGAAAATTCATTCCACTCCCGCCTAAAACCATCAAGAACAAGTCAAACCAACTTCGAGCACTCTTGCATCAACAATCCATCAAATCAATCAAAATGACAACTATGGATCCACACAGTACTTTATTAACAATATAGGCAAGGAAAAGGTGCAAAAGATCAAGAAACATACTCGTATTCATTCAATAATAATCGAGAGTCAAATTACTGACGGAATGAAAGTAATAATAAATCATACAGAAGGGTGATAACGAGATCGATGAATAGAAAGCAAACCAAGGTAACATGACCAAGTAAATAAGATTTACTTGTATTTTAATCAAATTTTGCAACTACATGTTGGTGCATTAAAGTATTCACGAATAATTAACAAAATAAAAAGGAAATGACCAACTTATACAAAAAACACAAAATAACAATAGTTCTCGCATGGATAGTTTTTTGACTTTCAATAAACCTCCAATGCTATGAAGTTTTGATTCTCATGCTTGTAAAAACACTTGTGAACCAATCTAAGCAAATCTGATTATAATCATCATTGCAATCACACTAATCAATCACAAATGGAACTTAGGATCTATTTTTTAAATAAAAACCAAAATCTAACACGAAAACACATGAATGTACCTTGAAATCATTCCACTCCCACCTAAAACTCATCGAGAACAATTCATAACCAACTTTGAACACTCTTGCCTCAACAATCCATCGAATCAATCAAAATGACAACTATGGATCCACAAAAATACTTATGAACAATATAGGCAAGGAAAAAAGGTGCAAAGGATCAAGGAAAACTACTGTATTCACTCAATAACAATCAAGAATCAAATTACACTGACGGAATGTAAGTAATAATAAATCATACAGAAGGGTGATCAGTGATAGATGACAAAAGACAAGCAAATCAAGTTAACATGACCAAGTAAATAAGATTTACTTATTTAATCAAAAATTTACAACTATATGTTGGTGCATTAAAGTATTCACGAATAAATTAACTAAATAAATGGGAAATGACCTACTTATACAAAAAAACTAAACAACAATAGTTCTCGCATGGTGGATACTTTTTTGACTTCAATACAACCTCCAATGCTATGATGTTTGATTCTAATGCCTTGTAAAAACATCGTGAACCTATCTAATCAAATCTGATTATAGTCATCATTGCAATCACACTAATCAATCCCAAATGGAACATAGGATCTATTGTTTAAAAAAAGACCAAAATCGAACGCAAAAAACACATGAATGAAACTTAAATCATTCCACTCCCGCCTAAAAATCATCAAGACAAGTCATAACAACTTCGAGCACTCTTGCCTCAACAATCCATCGAATCAATCAAAATGACACTATGGATCCACAAAGTCTTTATAACAATTATAAGGCAAGGAAAAAAGGTGTAAAAGATCAAAGAAAAACTACAGTATTCATTCAATAATAATCGAGAGTCAAATTATAATGACGGAATGAAAGTAATAATAAATCATACAGAAGGGTGATTGTCAGGATCAGCGATCTAAGTTTGATCAATTAGAGTTGAATTGCAGCGGAATTAGAACAAGAATTAGACAAATATAGCAAGAACACAATAGATATTCAATGGAACAGTACACGGTTATAGAGAAAGAGGGTTTTCTGCAAAAGGGATAATATCATTCATGCACAAATGCTTCGGTATGGCGGCTGCTAAGCTTTTCCTCACTCAGCTGTGCGTCGCACTTACAATTAGGTCAACATTCCTTATATAAAAATGTGATGATAGTGACGTCTGCTGATGTCACTTGATAGTGACATCTAACAGAATTATTACAAACAACTGAAAGTAAGCAAACTACTGAGAATGTTCACAACAACTGAGAACATCTCAGAGTATGCTAAGTACAAGATGAAACTAAAACTACTGAAACTACAAGTACTGATTACAAGAAACATAAAACTACTGAAAGGAAACCATCACAACTACTGAAGAGGTCTTCTTCAGCTGTTGTGACAACATCTGAAACTTGGTCTTCAGTCTTTGTCTTCAGCTTTTGTCTTCAGACTTTGTCTTCAGTTCTTTTCTTCAGACTTTGTCTTCAGCTCTTTTACTTCAGACTTTGTCTTCAGCTCTTTCACTTCAGACTTTGTCTTCAGCTCTTTCACTTCAGACTTTGTCTTCAGACCTTGTTATCAGTTGATGTCTTCAGCTGTTGCAGACTACTTCAGTTGTTGTAATGTCTGTGGGACTTAAAGGTTTTTCTGATCAGGCTCATTGGTTCTTTTGGTCCAACAAACTCCCCTGAACCAATGCAGCCAAAACCTTTAAGCTTATTGAGGTCCCACTTATTCTTGGCAGAAATACTCTCTTGATCAGCTTCAGAGATATCAGATAAGCACAGGCCAGGGAACAGGTTTCAGTAGATGTGAATGTCAAAGGATGGAAGGGAACTCTGTCTTGGGGAACTGGACACAGAGCTGTTATCCCAACCATGAAACCTACTTCCCATTGATGAGTCTATAAGACTCTCTGACGTAGGCCTCAAGGAGAACAACTTGTTCCTCCTTAGTGAGTTCTTCTGCTTCTCCTTCGAAGAAGAACTCTGGGCCATAGTACTCTGATAGGTACTTTACGTCTTTCCATTTTTCAACTCAACAGTTGTTATCTCTCTGTAAGCAAATTCATCTGGGTGAGTCCCTTCTAATAACAACTGGAGTTCATTTTTCTTGATCTCTTCAAGCCTCTTGTATAACAACCCCTTCTTGACCATTTTGTTCTCCATTAGAGTTTGAGGGGTCATCTTTGACTTGTAGGCTCTCTTGAAGTCTTCAAGTATCTCCCAGGGTGAGACTACAATGGCCAACATAATAACAGCATCTATGGTCTTTCTCACTTGGCCATTGTATCTACTTGGTATGGATTTCTTATGAATTCTAGAACTAACCCTGGGGTCTGGCCAAATCCTTACTCTCTCCTTTTGATATTGAAAGGTATACCTGAGAGCATACAGCCTTTGAGCGTGTTTCTTCATGGCTTGTATAGATGATGACTGAGGAAACTCTTTGTCAACCATCTTCAAAAGTTGCTCATCGTGCTGTTTCTGCTGTTCTTCTTCTTCAATCTTAACTTTCACCATTTGCCTCTGAAAGTCTGGTGTGATCATTTGTTGACTTCTGGGCTCAGGTATTTTTAGAACAGCAGAGATTGGCAGACTGTCTTCTTCATCATCTTCTTCTTCTTCTTCTTCCATCCTCAACACCCTTCTCCTCCTTCTGGGTGCATCATTGGATGTGGTTTGAGGTGGTTTTTGGGGTAAGGGAGTTGGTTTTGAGGGTTGAGTTGGTTTAAGTTTAGGTTTAGGGATTGGTTTGGAGAGTTGTGGGGTTGGTTGTTTTTGAGTGGGAGTTTGGGAAGGCTGATCTAGCATTTTTGTGGTAAGTTTGGCTTTGGAAAGCTTGGCCATATCAGTTCTCTTCCCAGCACCTGCTTCATCTAAGGCTTCGATAATCAACCCCTTATTGAATGCTTCAGAAGCACAGATTCTGGTGGTTATTGCCAGAATACTGTCTCTGGTCCATGATTTAATCTCAATTAATGATCTTCCCAAGTATTTTGCAATAAACCTGATCATTATCTCCAACCTCTCCCTTTCCATCACACTGTAACTGGCCCATCTCTCTTGTATCTCTTTAATCTCCAGCCTTCTGATCTCAGTGTCTAATGTAGCTGTATCAAAGCCCTGTCTGAAGAGTTGGTCTATTATTTGTCCATTGATCTGCTGTGAGCTTCATCAGCTTCTTTAACCAGATCTTCCAATGATTTCTCTTCATCAGGCTTTTGAGTTTCAGCACTTTTCTTTCTCTTGTATGTGATCAGCTGTTTTTCCTTTTCTAACTCCTTTTCTTTCTCTTGTTGTTTCTCATCTTCCACTCTCTTTCTCTTTCTTTCTTTCACTGCCTTAGACTCCCCCTTTTTGGGTGCATTGGGTTCAGGGGTTTGAATGGCAGAAAGCTTCTTTTGCACAGCATCATCAACAAGTGTTTGTAGATTTGAGGAGATCCTCTCATCAATGGCTTTATGCACAATCTCATTGATGATGGGAGTGATGAGAGGTAAGGAATGTTGAAAGGTAGCAACCATCTGCTCAGAGGGGTTCTGTCCCTGAGAGGTGGTGCCAAAAGCAGTGGCTGGTGGCTCAGTTGAGTGTAGTGGCTGAGTGTTTGGTGAACCTTCAGATGAAGGTGCCATCTGTGGGTTTATTGGGGCAGATGGACTTTGATCCTGAGACATTTTGGCAAGCAGTTCTTTGAGTCTGCTCACCTCAGCCTCAAGGATTGTGTTATGGGCTAAGACATCGAAGAAAAAGCCCAGGTCATCATCAGTCTTTGCTGAATCACCTGACCTCCTGATTGAATCAGGATGTACATGCCCTGAGTGTAGATCAGTTGTAGCATGTGCCCCTTGTTCTTGGTTCTGGGGACTTCCTGCCTCAGGACTGAGTCCTTCATCGGCAGTTGCCTCTGGTGAGGTCTTAGAGATGTTACCAACTGCATCCTGTTCATTTGCTGAATCAGTAGAAGTGGCAGCCTCACCAGATGTTCTAACCTCCTCCTCTACACGGGGAGATTGAACATTATAACCCCTGTGCTGTGGGTTATCAGCAGCATTTTGGTCCTCTTCCTCAGCTGTTGAGGTTCTCCCCATTGTAATTGGTTTCTGGGGAGGAGGAGAGGAATGCAGCTGACTCAGCACTTGTGCAACTATAATGGTTGGGCTTTGAGGGGCGGTTGCATTTGGAGATAGGTTTGAAGCAGATTGCACCCGGGGTGACTGGTGCTCTTCAATGGTAACCTTCTCAATTGAGATAGGTTCCAGCATTGTGGTATCCCCAATTATGGTTGCATCAGGATCCTGTTGAGAGGATGCCTGAGCGGCTAGGGCTGGTGGAGTCTTTGACACTACTGGGGGGTTAGAACCAGTAAGTGTTTCCTGTATTGGTGGTACAGGGGCATCCTCAGGGGACTCATCTCCCTGAGTAGCCTTTTGGGCTTTTTGGTGTTGGGTTTGGTGGGGACTTTGGATCTGGAAGTGGAGGCTGTGGGTTCCCGCTGCTTGGGTTTTAGCAGCCGGGCAGCCCCTTTCAGTGTAGGGTCAGAGTTGTGCCTGGAGTATACTTCAGGCAATACAGCCGGAGCAGGGACTCCAAGGCCAACAAGGCCGTCTGATTTTAGCTGATTTAAAATTATGGCCATGAGAAACCTGGGATATAATATCCATCTGTTTGCCACAGGTTTCAAAGCCAGATCCTTTAGTTCCATGAAAACTATCTCAGAAAAATTTAGATTTTGTCGTTCAAAGATAGAGTATAATACCTGTTGCCATCGGGAGGACATCTGATCCCATGAGGAGGTTTTTGATGCAAGGCAGACATTCACCATGTGGAATATAAGACGTTCAGCATCATGGAAGTGCTTCTTCAGAATGGTGGTAGCACTTAAGTCTCCTTCATACCCGTTATTGATGAAAGACATATCAGTTGTGCCTTTCGGGTATTCTGTGACACAGGTGGCATCATGTAGATTTAGGGTTTGTCGAATGATGTCTGGAGTGATGACCACCTGTTTCTGGTTAACCAACGACTGGAGAGTGATTTGGCGATCATTCTCACCAGTTTGCACAGAGACGTTGGTCCAGAATTGGCTTAGGGAATCGGGGTATATGGTAGGATTCAGAAGAAAAGCGGTTCGGTACTGGGAATCTACCATAAGATCGATGGCATTATCAAATTTGTTCCAAAAGGCCGATTTCGAGAGGTAGGCAACACAGTTGTGTCTGGGTTTGAGTTTCATGGTCGCCATTGTTGAGAGAGTGAAGGACATAAAACGGCTAATGAAACGTTTGAAATTAGGTTTAGGTATTTATAGGGTAAGAAAAGGCTGATATAAAACGACTGAAAGTGTTGGTGCTGTCATCAGTTGTTTGAAAACAACTGAAGACCTGGTTTTAACTTTCAGAAGTTGTAACAACTGAAGACTTGGTATTAGTCATCAGTAGTTGTGAAACTACTGAAGACATGGTTTTGGCTTCAGGTGTTGTAAACAACTGAAGATTTGGTGTTAGTCATCAGTAGTTGTAAAACTACTGAAGACATGGTTTTGGCTTCAGTTGTATGAAGTGAAACAGCAGTTGTAGAAACAACTGAAGAGAAAAGTTTCTCATCAGCTGTTGTCGTCAATTCTTAGCTCATCAGCTGTTTCATTCTGACCTCAACACTTATCAGACTCTGATTTTCAGATGTTTCATTGGTCATCAGTACTTATCTGTTATACTGACATCAGTAGTTGTAACTACATCAGTAGTTGTAACCACATCAGTTCTTTTCAACAGATAGAGTACTTCAGTACTTTTAAGTAATTTAGTCTTCAGTAGTTATGAAAACTACTGAGGATAAAAGAACTTATCAGTACTTATTTGTGACAATAGTATACGAATGCTCATCAGTACTTGTTGACTGAGATCATCAGTAGTTGTCACTTATTCTAGCTGCAGCATACCAAGCCTTAACACTAGGTTTTGGAAAGTTGAACTGTCCAAAGGCTTAGTAAATATGTCTGCAAGCTCATCAGCACTAGGAACAAACTTTGGATCAATCAGACCTTTTTCAAAACAATCCCTAATAAAATGGTGTCTGATCTCAATATGTTTGGTCCTAGAGTGCTGGACTGGATTCTTGACAATACAAAGAGCTGAAGCACTATCCATTAGTAATGGAGTCTTAGTCTCTGTAATGCCATAATCCAATAATTGATTCTGAAGCCAGAGTACCTGAGATGTACAACTTGCAGCAGCAATGTACTCGGCTTCAGCAGTGGATGTAGCAACAGATGTTTGTTTCTTACTCTGCCAAGAAACCAAACAGTTGCCTAGGAATTGACATCCACCAGAAGTTGATTTTCTAGTTAATTTACACCCTGCATAGTCACTATCAGAAAAAGCAACTAATTTGCAAGAGTGCCCAGTGGAATACCAAAGACCTAGAGATTGAGTACCTTGCAGATATCTAAAGATCCTCTTGACTGCAATCAAATGAGACTCTTTAGGAGCAGCCTGAAATCTAGCACAAACACAAGTTGCAAACATAATATCTGGTCTAGAAGCTGTTAAGTACATCAAGGACCCAATCATACATCTGTAAAGTGTTTCATCAACAGCTTTACCTTTCTGATCTGCATCCAGTTGTGTGGTGCTGCACATGGGAGTAGAACAGGGCTTACAGTTTTGTAAATCAAACTTTTCCAAAAGACTCTTTGTGTATTTTGACTGATGAATGAAAGTTCCATCAGCCTTTTGTTTGATTTGCAAACCTAGAAAGAACTGTAATTCTCCCATGGCACTCATTTCGAATTTTTGTTGCATCAACTTTGTAAATGCATCACACAACTGTGGATCAGAGGATGCAAAAATAATATCATCAACATAAATTTGAACAAGGAGCTTATGCTGACCCACTTTCTTAATGAACAAAGTTTTATCTATGGAGCCTCTAGTGAAATTATTCTGAAGAAGAAAATTTGACAGTGTTTCATACCAGGCTCTAGGAGCTTGTTTCAACCCATAAAGAGCCTTATCAAGTTTATACACCCAATCAGGATGTTATTATCCTCAAAACCTGGTGGTTGACACACATAAACCTCTTCTTTTATTTTACCATATAAAAATGCACTTTTGACATCCATTTGAAAAACTTTAAGATTGTGGAATGCAGCATAGGCTAAGAACAATCTAATTGCCTCCAGTCTGGCTACAGGGGCAAAGGTTTCATCATAATCAATACCTTCTTCTTGTGAAAACCCCTGGACAACCAGTCTGGCCTTGTTCTTGACAATTTGCCCATTTTCATCTGTTTTATTCCTAAACACCCATTTAGTGCCTATTGCACACTTACCTGGGGGTAGAGGAACCAGTTCCCACACTTGCTGCTTTTTGAACTGAAGAAGCTCAAGCTGCATGGCATCAACCCATCCATTGTCTCTTAATGCAATATGATAGTTCTTTGGCTCTTGCTGACTGATGAAGAGAGCATAGAAGCAGAAGTTGGACAATTGACTTCTAGTTGAGACACCAGCATTGATATCACCAATGATTTGAGACATTGGGTGATTCTTCAGCTCTTGGTACACTATGAGATCTGTGCAAGTGTTTGTAGCACGCTCAGCAGCAACAGATGTTGATCCAGATTCTTGAAACCAAGTATTAGATGGCAAGTCAAATGAAGTAGAGGATTCAGAAATCTCATCAGCATTTGTTGTGGATGGTGCTACTGAAGCTACAGGAACATCAAGTTTAGTAGACTCAGGCAGTTGATCACTAAACTTGAATAGGTGAGTACTGGGATCATCATCAACATCAGTACCACCAGATGGATGACTAGCTGCAGAAGGTGATGAATTCACATGATCTGCAACAGCTGGAGGCTGATAAGGAACATATTGCAGTATGTCCAGATCAAACAACTCCACAGGGTTTTGTGGATTTTGTCCTTAGGAGATTCATTGAACTTCACATGCAAGGTTTCTTCAACCATCTTTGTTCTGCAGTTGAACACTCTGTAAGCCTTGCAAGTGGATGAATACCCAACAAAATACCCTGCATCCACCTTAGAATCAAACTTTTGGAGTTGATCCTTTGTGTTGAGAATGTAACAAGGACACCCAAATGCTCTGAAGAATGAAATTAGAGGAGCCAAATGATGTAGAACTTCATAAGGAGTCTTCATCAACCTCTGATTCACTAAAGCTCTATTTTGCACATAGCATGCTGTGTTGACAGCTTCAGCCCAAAAGGTCAGTGGCAAACCAGAGTCAGCCAACATGGACCTTGCAGCTTCAATTAGGGTCCTGTTCTTTCTCTCCACTACTCCATTTTGTTCTGGAGTCCTTGGGATGCTATACTGCCTCTTGATTCCTTTTGAAAGGTAGAAATCATCAAGTGTATGGTTTCTAAATTCAGTTCCATTATCACTTCTTATACACTTGACTGATAGGGAATACTGCTTCTCAACATACAACACAAAGTTAATAATTGTCTGAGCAGCCTCATCCTTTGAATGCAAGAAGAAGGTCCATACAAATCTGGAGTAATCATCCACAATTACCAGACAGTATTTCTTCTTTGCCATGCTCATTACTCTCACAGGACCAAAGAGATCCATGTGCAGTAATTGCAAGCAGGCAGTGGACTTTGGTTCTTCTATAGGAGGGAATGAAACTTTGTGTTGTTTTCCTTTTAAACAAGCAGTGCAGGTTTCATCACAGTGGAACTCCTTTATTGGTAGACCTCTCACTAAACTATTGTGGATCAGCTGATTCATGTTTTTGAGATTAACATGACCCAGCCTTCTATGCCACAGTTTAGATTCCTGAGGAGAGGCCTTGGAGAACAGGCAAGGATGACCTTTTATATCAATCTTCTTTGACAAATCCAAGGCATATACTCTTCCTATCCTGTTGGCCTTCAGGAGAGTATGTTCATCCAATACCTTGTCAATCAGCCTCAGAACTTTGGAAGACAGAATCCGGCAGTTCTGGCTTGTGAAAAGTGCAACATGCCCTTTATCACACATCTGACTGACACTCAGTAGATTATACTTGAGATTCTCCACATGGTTAACATCATCAAATCTGATTTCTCCATTTGACACAAATCCTTTCCCGATGATGTAACCTTTAGCATCATTTCCAAATGAGACAAATCCCTTCTTTCCTTGAGAGTAGTCATTAAGAAGAGAACTGCTCCCAGTCATATGCATAGATCCTCCACTGTCTACATACCAGATGCTTCTTTGGCATGCTGAAGAACCCTGCATTTATCATAAGAAACTAGTTAGCTTTAGAGACCCAAACCTTTTTGGTTTTGGGTCTGTTTTCATCAACAGATTTAACCATAACTTGTTTCTCATGATTAACAGCTGATGAAGGTGGAGATGGTGCTGAAATGGATTTCTTAGATTTGGGCTTGGATTTCCTTTTCAGTGGTTTGATCACAGGTGCATCTAGTTGGTTAACTCTCCCCAACAAATGCTGAACCATCATAACAAGTTGTGTCTGATTTGTTGCTAAAGCCTTCAGCTCATTTGACACATCAGTACTTGTTTTTGATGAGTTCCTGTGACCCACCATTTCCTCCTTGAAATTCACAGACTTAGTCTGATGTTTATCATGAGGAACACTATCAGCTGTTTTCTGATAAACCCCATCCTTCTTTTTGGATTTTGGCGAGGCCTTGGGTTTATCAGTTTGAGATGACTGTGGTACAAACTTGGTCTCAAACTCATTTTTCATTTTATTAATCTCTTCTTTAATGAGCTTATCTCTGTTGAGTTTGGAACCCTTTTTGTACCAGCATTCATCAGATAGATGATTGAATTTACCACATATTTCACATGGCTTATTCTTCATCTTGGATTGATCAACTGCTGAAGTGGAAACTACTGAAGGTGTGATCTTCAGTACTTTCCTCCTTTCAGTACTTGTGTTAAGTACTGAAGGATCGGTAACAACTGAAGACTTGTTCTTCAGCTGTTCTCTATCCGTCCTGAAAGACCGTATGATAGATTCCTCAGCAGTTGTTAATCCTTTTATTTCAGCAGATTTGAAATGCTTTTCAGATGTTGTGACTTGCCCTTCAGTACTTGGAGTACTTTGAGGGACAACATCTGAATTGCTCAGCTTCATGTGTTTATCAGCATTTAAACCATCAGGCAATTGATTTGCTGAGATCTTAACACTGACTTCATCCTCTAATTTTGACAATTTTGTATTATCATTTGAGGATGAATCACATGATGATGTGGTTTGGAAATTACTTTCACCTTCAGATTTTACTATTGATTTTGAAGTAAAATCAGTAGGTGGTGCAGTATGATTGTAACCTATTCCAAACTTCACATTTGAAGCTGTTTGCTTGCTGAGAAGCATTTCAAATCCCTTGCAGGATGTTACCCAGCGGTCACACTCAACTTGGGTATCTGCAAGTGTCTCTTTGAGACTTCTGTGGTTCTCAAGTATGACCTCTACCTTAGCCTTTTCATCATTAAGTTGGCATTTAAGCTTGTAAATCTCATCATCTTTGTCATTAAGCAGACTCATACTCAGCTTTTCTTTTGGAAATAGTTTTCTCAAGCTCAAGATTTTGATTGATTAAAGCTACATTTGCCTCTCTAATAGAGACAAAGGCAGCTATGCATGATTCAGAACATAACTTGGCTTTAGCCTCAGAAGATACCTGGGTTACCTGTGAAGATGATGCATCGGAGCAGGAACCCTCAGTAGACTCCAGGGCCATGAGAGCAAGATTCCCAAAAGGATGTTCACCACCATGTTGACCAGCACCAGCAAATAATTGCTCATTGAAACCAGAAAGATCATCTGGTGAGCTGCTCCAGTCAACAACTCCTGGTGTGAAGAAGCTGTGATGAGGTTGAGATTGTGATGGAGATGGTTGAGGCTCAGGTAGGGCTTGAGGTTGTTGTGCTATAGGAACTTGAACTGGATTTGGCTGTGGCATGTAATAGCAGGGATATGGATATGGCATTGGACCCTGAGGGACAAAATATGCAGGAGATTGAGGTTGTGAGTGATGACCAGAACTAGCAGGATGTTGCCCTTTGTTTTGTGAACTATTGCTTGGAAAGGTCACAAAGGGTGCAGAGGAGTTAGATCCAGTTGATCTACACTCTCTTGCAAAGTGCCCAAGCCTGTGGCATTTGTGACACCTCAACTTACTCTTGTCAAAACCAACTTTGGTTTTGCCAGAGAGTCCTGGAAATTTCCTACCAGTTCTCTTGTAGAACTTTTGAGATCTGATATTGATCAAGGCCATTTGGCTCAAAATATCCATCTCTTCTAAATCATCATCAGCAATACCCATCAAATCATCCATGATAAAGCATAAATTATCACTATTACACCCAGAATGACTGTCAACACCAACAAATGCATGATCAGAACTGTTTGAAGAGAAATCTATATGCTCATCATAATGGCTTTCTGATCCAGCATATTCTGACTCATGACCGACCAAGGCAGTGTTCCCTGGTACAAAGTCATCAGTGAGCTTTCCTGATGATGCCAGTTTCCTTTTCTGCTCTATCTCTCTTTCAAATGTAAGCAGTTTCCCATGGAGTTGGGTGAGAGATAGGCTATCCAGATTTGCACTGGAGCGTAGGACAATGGTGTATGTGTCCCATCTCTCAGGCAGTGATCTGAGGAATCTGTTGTTCATCTGGCTGTTAGTATACTCATGCTTGACCATTTTCAGCTCAGAGATCAAGCAGGAGAAACGCTCAAACTGTTGAGTCAGTGTCTCACCCTTCCTATGAGAGAATGTCTCATATTGTTGGGCGAGGATTTCTCTGTTGTTTGCTAAGACCTCATCAGTTCCTCCGAATTGTTCCTTCAAAGCATTCCAGAGGTCATGAGCAGTTTCATGATGCATAAGCCCAGAATAGATTTCATTAGGCAGTGCCATGGCCAAATTCCATGGGCTTTAGCATCAATCTCAAACAGTTTACGATCTTCATCTGAGTATTGCTCCTTCTTCTTCGGAACCATTTGGTTGGTCTCCGGATTGTTCACCATAGGCTTGTGTGGACCGTGAACCACAGATGTCCAACAACCTGAACTGTTAACAGACAGGTGATGGAGCATTCTTCGTTGCCATATGTTATACTCACTCCTAACCAGCATCGGAGGCTTGGTTGAGGAGCCAGTATTGTGAGGGTCATTAGAAGGAGTAGTCATTCTCAGATTCAAACCAATTCAATCAAGTTTCAAAGATTTAGCACAAAAACACAACAAACTCAATATGAACCAAGAAGAAACTCAAATTGAATACCAGAAGCAGCAGAAAATCAATCTCTATAACCAATTCTTGCAAATATGCTAATTCGATCAAACTTTAGATATCGAAATAGCAGTTTCAATGATCAATTGTTAAACCGATCAATGATTAACCTGCTCTGATACCATTTGTCAGGATCAGCGATCTAAGTTTGATCAATTAGAGTTGAATTGCAGCGGAATTAGAACAAGAATTAGACAAATATAGCAAGAACACAATAGATATTCAATGGAACAGTACACGGTTATAGAGAAATAGGGTTTTCTGCAAAAGGGATAATATCATTCATGCACAAATGCTTCGGTATGGCGGCTGCTAAGCTTTTCCGGGTTCACTCAGCTGTGCGTCGCACCTTACAATTAGGTCAACATTCCTTATATAAAGGAATGTGACGTCTGCTGATGTCACTTGATAGTGACATCTAACAGAATTATTACAAACAACTGAAAGTAAGCAAACTACTGAGAATGTTCACAACAACTGAGAACATCTCAGAGTATGCTAAGTACAAGATGAAACTAAAACTACTGAAACTAAAGTACTGATTACAAGAAACATAAAACTACTGAAAGAAACCATCACAACTACTGAAGAGGTCTTCTTCAGCTGTTGTGACAACATCTGAAACTTGGTCTTCAGTCTTTGTCTTCAGCTTTTGTCTTCAGACTTTGTCTTCAGTTCTTTCACTTCAGACTTTGTCTTCAGCTCTTTTACTTCAGACTTTGTCTTAGCTCTTTCACTTCAGACTTTGTCTTCAGCTCTTTCACTTCAGACTTTGTCTTCAGACCTTTCACTTCTGACTTTGTCTTCAGACCTTGTTATCAGTTGATGTCTTCAGCTGTTGCAGACTACTTCAGTTGTTGTAATGTCTGTGGGACTTAAAGGTTTTTCTGATCAGGCTCATTGGTTATTTTGGTCCAACAGTGATAAGAGATTGATGAAATAGAAAGCAAACCAAGTTAACATGACCAAGTAAATAAGATTTACTTGTATTTTAATCAAATTTTGCAACTACATGTTGGTGCATTAAAGTATTCACGAATAATTAACTAAATAAACAGGAAATGACCAACTTATACAAAAAACACAAAATAACAGCAGTTCTCGCATGGATAGTTTTTTGACTTTCAATACAACCTCCAATGCTATGAAGTTTTGATTCTCATGCCTTGTAAACACACTTGTGAACCAATCTAAGCAAATCTGATTATAATCATCATTGCAATCACACTAATCTATCACAAATGGAACTTAGGATCTATTGTTTGAATAAAAACCAAAATCAAACACGAAAACACATGAACGTACCTTGAAATCATTCCACTCCCACCTAAAACTCATCGAGAACAATTCATAACCAACTTTGAACACTCTTGCCTCAACAATCCATCGAATCAATCAAAATGACAACTATGGATCCACAAAATACTTTATTAACAATATAGGCAAGGAAAAAGGTGCAAATGTCACACCCTCAAAATCCGCGTGCGGGGTTTTACCGCGAGGCGCGTGACATACCAGGATCTCAGTCATTAGTTACCAAGAACGAGTCTATATGATTAATAAACAAAACCAGAGTTAACGTTTAAAATACTGCGGAAGCGTTTTTAAAACAGAAAACCCAAAACAAGTAGTATGTAAAGAGAATGCGCAAAACATACGCGCCCCAAACACAAATGTTTAATATAAAAATAATCCCAAATTTGTAAACAAACAAATGTAGACAACTCAACGATACTGGTGTGCGTGCTACTAGGCAACTGGCAACCTTAACCTGAGAATAGCATACTAAACAAGTCAACACATGGTTGGTGAGTTCAAGAGTTTGCATTAAAATATAAACCAATCAACAGTTTCCAGAGCGTAAGTAGTGTATTGCAATAGATAGCTAGTCTATTAACATAAAAAATATTAATCATAGTGATTTCGCGATCGAAGCTGACTGTGTTACGTTTGTTGCCTCCCGTCACGACTTACCAGGTCGTGACGAATATGTGTTAGGACAAAATTGCACCCGTTTGACCTCGAGTCGCACAGGTGGGGCTCGTCAGACCCAGTAGTACTACCCAAGATTTCCCCGCTATTCAATATTAACAATCCGAAAGTGTGAGGACTTTCCATGGTAAACAACACTATATCAATATTATACACACTCATAAATAAAAGCGTTTGTGATCAACAGTATGCTATCTCCCCCAAAAGAGATTATGTAAAATGAGTGGGGCAAGAACTCACCTGATACGCGCAAGAATTAACTTAGGGCTTAACTTGAATGAAAAAGACAACCTTCAAAGGTCACCTAGAACACAAGAGTACATAAGTACGTGTACACAAAATCAACATGAAACCCTAAGTGCTCTACAAACCAAGAAACTCAAGGTTTAAGAAAGACAACACACATTTGACCCAGTTGACCCGTTTGACCCGTTGGTGACATTATAGGTGATAACTCGTTAATACTAACACAACAGCATGTCATACATGTTCACATACAACTTGATTACATATAGCACTTCATTAACCACATATACTACCTAGATCATCATGCAACTAGATATCACACAAGTCATGCGAATCACAACAGGCCAAAACAGATAACAAACCAAATCAACATCCCTATAGCCTAAACAACACATTTCATCACCCTAGAAATCATCCATGAACACACTAGCATGATCCTAATATCCCAAACATGCTCAAATCATCCAATTCAAGGATTTGTACAATTAAAGTTTCCCTTTTGGGAAAGTTCATCCCAAATTCATCAAACTCACACTACATTCATGAATTTATCAATTATATACCAACTCAAGTCCATGACAACATCTAAACATGATCAACCACACCTAATCATCATGAGTCATCAACATTCAACACCAAAAGTTACTATTTTTAGCAATGTATGAACTATATGACATCTTCTTGATTTTAAATTGTTCATATCATCAACTTAGCATCTAATCATCATCACAAACACATCCATAACATTCATACATCATCCAATCATCAATTCATGCAAAATAAAGTTACTATTATTAGTAACCTATGAACAACGTATCAAAATCAAAGCTTTCTTGCAAAATCGACGTTAACTAATATATATACAATCCAACTAACATAATAACAACATCAAACAACCATCATTAAACATCCAATTTGATCCAAAATCGCCTCAAACTCACGGCCAAGATGATCATATGAACAAACAACCAAAATCCAAACTTTCTTGCATAATTAACGTTAACTAGCATCACTACAACTTAACTAACATCATAACATCACCAAACAACCAAGAATTATATCCAATTGCAGATTTTCGAACTAGGGTTCGGCCACCATGAAAAACCATCAAAAACATGTAAAAATCTAACCTTTAAACGTGTAATGGCTTGCAATTGATGATTCTAACTTGTTGTATGCCTTGTAATCGATCAAATTCAAAGGTGATTGCTTGTTCTTGGGCTGAATTCGAAGAGGAGAGGGAGAGGGAGTGCAAGTCGCGGCCGATTAGGGTGATTAGGGTTAGAGTTTTGATTTTTATTTTATTAAATAATCCATAATTACCCTTTTACCCCTTATAATTTGTATTTTATAAAAATTAAGCTTTTACACACTCCTTTAAAATGTTTTTAACTAGAATAATAATCATATAAACTAGTAGTAGCAATTATATGTATTATCTTTACAAGCTACAAAATTTACAAAGTAAATACACACGTTTCCACGTTACGCGATAAAATTACAGTTAACATTTAAATCACATAAGCATAACTTAATAATCACATTGTTAACTTAATTATCATCAATTTAACATTACTGATTATTGTTAAGTCACCAACGTTCAACGACAACTACTGTGTGTGCACGACACGTGTATGCAAGACTTAACGGAACAAACGGAGTTTGGTAACGGAAAATTACCGGATGTCACATTATCCCCATGTTGAAAGAAATGTGTTGCGTTACATGGTGAGTGTTCCATCACTGGTCTACTGCATCGACATCGTGTGAGTTTTGATGAGTTGTCACATCATCCCCATGTTGAAAGAAATTTCGTCCCGAAATTTAATTAGTACCTTCGCTGGCTGGCATCGTCCATTCGAATAGCTGAGGGTACTTAAGCTTCATTTGGTCTTCACATTCCCACGTGAATTCTGGTCCACGTCTTGCGTTCCAACGAACTTTGACAATGGGTATCTTGCTTTGCTTAAGCGTTTTCACCTCACGATCCATCACTTCGACAGGTTCCTCAATGAAACGTAATTGTTCATCTACTTGAACTTCTTCCAGCGGTACAACCATCGTTTCATCCGTTAAACATTTCTTTAGATTTGAAACATGGAATACATCATGGATTTCACTCAATGAATCAGGTAAGGCTAGTTGATAAGCCACTGGACCAATTCTTTCCACTATCTCAAATGGTCCAACGTATCTCGGATTTAGCTTTCCTCGCTTACCAAACCGAACTACGCCTTTCCACGGTGAGACTTTTAATAAAACATTGTCACCTATCTGAAATTCCAAAGGTTTTCGTCGTTTGTCAGCATAGCTTTTCTGTCTGTCTCGCGCTGCGACCATGCGGTTTCTTATCTGAACAATCTTCTCAGTTGTCTCGTGTACTAACTCGGGACCCGTTAATTGACTATCACCAATTTCAGCCCAGCAAACTGGCGATCTACACTTTCTCCCATATAAAGCTTCAAAAGGTGCTGCCTTTATGCTAGTGTGATAACTGTTGTTGTAAGAAAATTCCACCAATGGTAGGTGAACTTCCCAGTTATTCCCGAAGTCAATCACACAAGCACGTAACATGTCCTCCAAAGTCTGTATAGTACGCTCGCTTTGACCATCAGTCTGTGGATGATAAGAAGTACTCGTATCCAATCGCGTACCTAAAGCTTTCTGCAACGACTGCCAGAAGTGTGATGTGAAACGAGAATCGTGATAAGAAATGATTGAGATTGGTACTCCATGCCTCGAAATGATCTCCTTTAGATAAAGTCGGGTTAATTTCTCCATCTTATCTGTTTCCTTTATCGCTAGGAAATGAGCAGATTTTGTCAATCGGTCCACGATAACCCATATTGTATCACAACCCGTAGAAGTGCGAGGTAACTTAGTAATAAAATCCATTGATATTTGATCCCACTTCCACATAGGGATCTCGGGTTGTTGTAGTAGACCAGATGGTTTCTGATACTCCACCTTAACCTTCGAGCTGGTCAGACACTTACTCACATAAGTAGCTACATCTGCTTTCATGTTAGGCCACCAATAGTGCGCCTTCAAATCGTGGTACATCTTGTCAGATCCAGGATGTATAGAATACTTGGACTTGTGAGCCTCACTCATCACCAAGTCTCTCAGATTTCCGTGTAGAGGTACCCATAGTCTATCCATGAAGTAACGAATTCCATCCGCTTTTACCTGCAATTGTTTTTCCATACCCCTTAACGATTCAGACCCAATGTTTTCTTCTTTCAAAGCTTCTGTTTGAGCCTCTCGGATTTGTTCAGGTAATTGCGTACTAATCGTTAGTTGCAGAGCTCGCACACGTCGAGGTTTAGCAGTCTCTTTTCTACTCAGCGCATCAGCAACTACATTTGCTTTCCCTGGGTGGTACTTAATAGCACAATCATAGTCGTTTAACAATTCCACCCAGCGTCTTTGCCTCATGTTCAACTCCTTTTGCTCAAAGGTGTGCTGAAGACTCTTGTGATCGGTGTAGATGGTGCATTTGGTACCGTACAAGTAATGTCTCCAGATCTTTAAGGCAAAAACTACTGCACCCAGTTCCAAGTCATGGGTGGTATAGTTCTTCTCATGAATCTTCAATTGTCTAGAGGCGTAAGCTATCACTTTATCCCGCTGCATCAGGACACATCCAAGTCCTTGAATAGAAGCGTCGCAGTAGACTACGAAGTCATCACTACCATCCGGTAACGCTAATATTGGTGCGCTACACAATTTATGTTTCAGCAACTGAAAAGCAGATTCCTGACTCTCACCCCATTTGTACGTCGTTCCCTTGTGAGTCAAGGCTGTGAGAGGTTGTGCAATCTTAGAGAATCCTTCAATGAATCGTCGATAATATCCCGCTAATCCAAGGAATTGTCGTATCTCACTTGGTGTCTTAGGAACAGACCAATTCTTTATCGCTTCAACTTTAGCAGGATCAACATGTATTCCCTTCTCGTTGACAATATGACCCAAGAATTATACCTCACGTATCCAAAATCACACTTAGAAAACTTTGCGTACAGTTGTTCCTTTCTAAGTAATTCTAAGATTAAACGTAAGTGCTTCTCATGTTCTTCCTCGGTCCTTGTGTATATCAGTATGTCATCAATAAAGATGATAACAAACTGATCAAGATAGGGTTTGCACACGCGATTCATGAGGTCCATGAATACTGCTGGTGCATTCGTCAACCCAAAAGGCATGACCAAAAATTCATAGTGACCATATCGTGTACGGAAAGCAGTCTTCGAGATGTCCTCTTCTCGAACTCTCAGCTGATGTTACCCAGACCTCAGATCAATCTTAGAGTAATAGCTTGATCCTTGCAGTTGATCAAACAAATCATCGATACGAGGTAAGGGATATCTATTCTTGATCGTAACCTTGTTCAGTTCCCTATAGTCAATGCACAATCGAAATGTACCATCCTTCTTCTTCACAAATAGAACTGGCGCTCCCAGGGCGACGAACTCGGTCGGATGAACCCTTTATCCAACAACTCTTGTAGTTGGGCAGATAATTCCTGCAGTTCATTCGGAGCTAACCGGTACGGTGCTCTCGCAATTGGAGCGGCTCCTGGAGTCAATTCAATCTGGAATTCAACTTGACGATGAGGCGGTAATCCAGGAAGGTCTTCCGGAAACACATCAGGAAACTCACGAACTACGGGGATATCCTCTATCTTCTTTTCCTCGATCTGTTTATCTGTGACGAGTGCTAATATGGCCAGTCGACCCTTTCGTAACAACTTCTGTGCTTTCATAAACAAGATGATGCCTATCACCGCACCACTCCTATCACCTCTGACCGTAAGGACTTCGTCACCAAGGGGAATCCGTATGATCTTCTCGTGGCATATGACTTCTGCTTGTTTATCGGAAAGCCAATCCATGCCTACTACCACATCAAAGCTTCCTAACGTAACAGGCATGAGATCTATGGTGAATGTATGACCAGCAAGCTCTATCTTGCAGTCTCTAAGAATATGCGTTACGTGAATCTGTGTACCGTCAGCTAACTCTACGGTGTATTTAGGTTCTAAGGTTGAGGGCATATCACTTAAAAGATTACAGAACCTAGTGGACACGAAACTTCTATCGGCTCCGGTATCGAATAATACGGTAGCAAAACAACCATTAACCGAAAATTTACCAGTTACTGTTGTAGGATCGTTTAGAGCCTCACCTGAGCCAATGACGAAGGCTCTTCCTTTGGCTCCATTGTTGTTTCCACCATTGTTGTTGCCATTACCATTGTTGTTGTTATTGTTGTTGCCATTGTTATTATTGTTGTTGTTCCCATTGTTGTTGTTACCATTACCATTCCTCTTAAGCTGGGGACAGTTGCGTTTGTAATGGCCTTCTTTTCCGCACTCAAAACAACCTTTTAGAGTTTCTTGTGATTGTTGAGGCTTCTTCATCAGTTCACCCCGACAGTCTTTGGCTGCGTGACCAATCTTCCCACAACGTTGACACTTGAAGTTATCACACCGACCCACATGGTGGTAGTTACACCGGTTGCACTTCGGCAGTCTTCCACCATACCCACCGGGTCCTTGATTTGAGTGAGTCGCCTGGTTGAAGCTTCGGTTGTTATCGAACTTCCGTTGCTGTTGCTGACTTTGCTGCTGTTGTTGAGGTTGAGATTGGCTGCTGGATGACGATCCCTTGTTGCTTGAACCATCCCACTTGCGTTTCTGGTCGGGCACGCTTGCCACCGCACCCCGTTTAGGTAACCATCCTTGCTCAACTGCCTGATCAGTCAGCCTGTGGGCTGTTCGGATAGCTTGTTGTATGGTAGTGGGGTTAGAAGCAGTTACCATACTTTGAATTTCGGGCACCAATCCCCGTATATAATGCTCCACCCTCTTGTGCATTTCATTCACCATCCCTGGGCATAAAGTGGCTAACTCATGAGTACGAGTCGTGTAGGCTTCAATTTCCGAGCCTTGCATTTTGAGTTGCCAGAACTCAATCTCCAGTTTCTGCACTTCATTTCGGGGGCAGTATTCTTCAGTCATAATTCCCTAAAACTCATCCCAAGGTAGTTCATTGGCCATGGCTTGACCCAGCATTTGTACCTGAGCATTCCACCAGGAAAGTGTTGCGCCTTCCAATATCCCGGTGGCATACTTCACCTGATCAGCAGGCGGGCAGTTGCATTTCGCGAAGACAGACTCTGTCTTCTCAAACCACCTTACAAGCCCTACAGCTCCTTCCGTCCCACTGTAGGTATGGGGTTTACAGTCCATGAAGGACTTGTAGGTACATGGTGGTGGTCCTGTTTTGACAACCCAAACATTAGTCAGATATCCTAGACAAATAACTAGGATAATTAGTTTAACCTCTTGTCATCATTTACCTGCTGGTTGTCCCGGTTGGGCAGCAGCCACTGCCGCCTGAACATGTTCGTTAACTAATGCCGCCAATTCCACAGGCGTCATGTTTATGGCTCCGGCTCCACGGCCTCCGGCGCCACGTCCACGACCACGCCCACGTCCTCTTCCACGTCCGTCCATATTTCACTTTAAAATTCACAATTACAATAATGAGTAACATCCAACACATTAATCTCATCAAGGTACAGTAAACAATAAGAAATAATGCATTCACCACAACCACAACATTTATAACAGAAATAATAATCAAAGATAAATAAATTGCAATTGAGTCACAAAATATTCCATCAATGTCAAAATTTAAGTTTGTCAGTTGGGTGGGAAACAACCCTTCCCACATAGGTTTCAAAGAAAAGAAACACTACATAGTCTAAGTCATTTAAAAGTGGAATCAGTCCAGTACATCAGATCCATCACTGTCCTCATCCATCTCTACTGGTTCTTCTTCGGGGGCTTCCTTGGGTTCTTCTTCTGGGTCTTCCTCATTAGGGTCCACCAAAGGTGTAGGGGCTTCAACAATCTGAAGTGCTGCTAGCTGTGCCTCTAAATCAGCAAACCTATCATCGATCACTATGTTATGGTGATCTTGTGCGTCCATGCGTTCACTAAGTGTTACCACGTTGCCTGCCAGCGTATGATGTCCACCAATGGCCATCGAAAGTCGCTCCTGAAGCGTATCTACCTGGTAACGCAGCTGACGCATCTCAGATCGTAATGCAGAGTTCTCATCAGTGAGTCCTCTAATCCGCTATCGCTCTGTGTCCAGTGTGGCTACCAAAGCTGCAAATGCCTGCTCCAGAGGGATGCTCAAGGTAGGAAGTGTAGGCAAAGTAGAGGCGGTTGATGACCTAGTCCTAGGTCGTGTAGGTGCTACTGGTGGTACGCGTTCTCTATAAGCCATACGGTTTATGTAAGTGGGGTAGAAATCCTAGTTACGCGGAGGATCGAGCTCAGGAGGTATGAAAGGCTGATCCCATTCTATCTCGCTAGGAGGATAAGGATGTCGTGGCCAGTTAAATCCCCTATCCGGTACGGGAGAAGTAGAAGGTGAATCAGATCGTGCAGGTCTCTTGCCCAAGTTTCTGGACGACGATGCCATGCTGCGAAGTACGTGTTGCGTATGCCAATGAGTATACAGTAAGGAGAGTAAACGATGAGTAACTAACAACTGTGCGGTTATAGTCTAGTGTGTGTATGCAACCTAGTTCCCTATAACCAATGGCTCTGATACCAATCTGTCACACCCTCAAAATCCGCGTACGGGGTTTTACCGCGAGGCGCGTGACATACTAGGATCTCAATCATTAGTTACCAAGAACGACTCTATATGATTAATAAACAAAACAAGAGTTAACGTTTAAAATACTGCGGAAGCGTTTTTAAAACAGAAAACCCAAAACAAGTAGTATGTAAAGAGAATGCGCAAAACATACGCGCCCCAAACACAAATGTTTAATATAAAATAATCCCAAATTTGTAAACAAACAAATGTAGACAACTCAACGATACTGGTGTGCGTGCTCCTAGGCAACTGGCAACCTTAACCTGAGAATAGCATACTAAACAAGTCAACACATGGTTGGTGAGTTCAAGAGTTTGTGTTAAAATATAAACCAATCAACAGTTTCCAGAGCGTAAGTAGTGTATTGCAATAGATAGCTAGTCTATTAACATAAAAAATATTAATCATAGTGATTTCGCGATCGAAGCTGACTGTGTTACGTTTGTTGCCTCCCGTCCCGACTTACCAGGTCGTGACGAATATGTGTTAGGACAAAATTGCACCCGTTTGACCTCGAGTCGCACAGGTGGGGCTCGTCAGACCCAGTAGTACTACCCAAGATTTCCCCGCTCATCAATATTAACAATCCGAAAGTGTGAGGACTTTCCATGGTAAACAACACTATATCAATATTATACACACTCATAAATAAAAGCGTTTGTGATCAACAGTATGCTATCTCCCCAAAAGAGATTATGTAAAATGAGTGGGGCAAGAACTCACCTGATACGCGCAAGAATTAACTTAGGGCTTAACTTGAAAGAAAAAGACAACCTTCAAAGGTCACCTAGACAAGAGTACATAAGTACGTGTACACAAAATCAACATGAAACCCTAAGTGCTCTACAAACCAAGGAACTCAAGGTTTAAGAAAGACAAGACACATTTGACCCAGTTGACCCGTTTGACCCGTTGGTGACATTATAGGTGATAACTCGTTAATACTAACACAACAGCATGTCATACATGTTCACATACAACTTGATTACATATAGCACTTCATTAACCACATATACTACCTAGATCATCATGCAACTAGATATCACACAAGTCATGCGAATCACAACAGGCCAAAACAGATAACAAACCAAATCAACATCCCTATAGCCTAAACAACACATTTCATCACCCTAGAAATCATCCATGAACACACTAGCATGATCCTAATATCCCAAACATGCTCAAATCATCCAATTCAAGGATTTGCACAATTAAAGTTTCCCTTTTGGGAAAGTTCATCCCAAATTCATCAAACTCACACTACATTCATGAATTCATCAATTATATACCAACTCAAGTCCATGACAACATCTAAACATGATCAACCACACCTAATCATCATGAGTCATCAACATTCAACACCAAAAGTTACTATTTTTAGCAATGTATGAACTATATGACATCTTCTTGATTTTAAATTGTTCATATCATCAACTTAGCATCTAATCATCATCACACACACATCCATAACATTCATACATCATCCAATGATCAATTCATGCAAAATAAAGTTACTATTATTAGTAACCTATGAACAACGTATCAAAATCAAAGCTTTCTTGCAAAATCGACGTTAACTAATATATATACAATCCAACTAACATAATAATAACATCAAACAACCATCATTAAACATCCAATTTGATCCAAAATCGCCTCAAACTCACGGCCAAGATGATCATATGAACAAACAACCAAAATCCAAACTTTCTTGCATAATCAACGTTAACTAGCATCACTACAACTTAACTAACATCATAACATCACCAAACAACCAAGAATTATATCCAATTGCAGATTTTCGAACTAGGGTTCGGCCACCATGAAAAACCATCAAAAACATGTAAAAATCTAACCTTTAAACGTGTAATGGCTTGCAATTGATGATTCTAACTTGTTGTATGCCTTGTAATCGATCAAATTCGAAGGTGATTGCTTGTTCTTGGGCTGAATTCGAAGAGGAGAGGGAGAGGGAGTGCAAGTCGCGGCCGATTAGGGTGATTAGGGTTAGAGTTTTGATTTTTATTTTATTAAATAATCCATAATTACCCTTTTACCCCTTATAATTTGTATTTTATAAAAATTAAGCTTTTACACACTCCTTTAAAATGTTTTAACTAGAATAATAAACATATAAACTAGTAGTAGCAATTATATGTATTATCTTTACAAGCTACAAAATTTACAAAGTAAATACACACGTTTCCACGTTACGCGATAAAATTACAGTTAACATTTAAATCACATAAGCATAACTTAATAATCACATTGTTAACTTAATTATCATCAATTTAACATTACTGATTATTGTTAAGTCACCAACGTTCAACGACAACTAGTGTGTGTGCACGACACGTGTATGCAAGACTTAACGGAACAAACGGAGTTTGGTAACGGAAAATTACCGGATGTCACATTATCCCCATGTTGAAAAAGGTGCAAAGGATCAAGAAACTACTCGTATTCACTCAATAACAATCAAGAATCAAATTACACTAACGGAATGTAAGTAATAATAAATCATACAGAAGGGTGATCAGTGAGATGAAAAAGAAAGCAAATCAAGTTAATATGACCAAGTAAATAAGATTTACTTTTATTTTAATCAAAATTTTACAACTATATGTTGGTGCATTAAAGTATTCACGAATAATTAACTAAATAAATGGGAAATGACCTACTTATACAAAAACACTAAACAACAATAGTTATCGCATGGATACTTTTTTGACTTTCAATACAACCTCCAAAGCTATGATGTTTTGATTCTCATGCCTAGTAAACACACTCGTGAACCAATCTAATCAAATCTGATTATAGTCATCATTGCAATCACACTAATCAATCACAAATGGAACATAGGATCTATTGTTTAAATAAAGACCAAAATCAAACGCAAAAACACATGAATGAACCTTGAAATCATTCCACTCCCGCCCAAAACTCATCAAGAACAAGTCATAACCAACTTCGAGCACTCTTGCCTCAACAATCCATCGAATCAATCAAACTGACAACTATGGATCCACAAAGTACTTTATTAACAATATATGAAAGGAAAAAGGTGCAAAAGATCAAGAAACTACTCGTATTCATTCAATAATAATCGAGAGTCAAATTATACTGACGGAATGAAAGTAATAATAAATCATACAGAAGGGTGATAAGAGATTGATGAAATAGAAAGCAAACCAAGTTAACATGACCAAGTAAATAAGATTTACTTGTATTTTAATCAAATTTTGCAACTACATGTTGGTGCATTAAAGTATTCACGAATAATTAACTAAATAAACAGGAAATGACCAACTTATACAAAAAACGAAAAATAACAATAGTTCTCGCATGGATAGTTTTTTGACTTTCAATACAACCTCCAATGCTATGAAGTTTTGATTCTCATGCCTTGTAAACACACTTATGAACCAATCTAAGCAAATCTGATTATAATCATCATTGCAATCACACTAATCAATCACAAATAGAACTTAGGATCTATTGTTTAAATAAAAACCAAAATCGAACACGAAAACACATGAACGTACCTTGAAATCATTCCATTCCCACCTAAAACTCATCGAGAACAATTCATAACCAACTTTGAACACTCTTGCCTCAACAATCCATCGAATCAATCAAAATGACAACTATGGATCCACAAAATACTTTATTAACAATATAGGCAAGGAAAAAGGTGCAAAGGATCAAGAAACTACTCGTATTCACTCAATAACAATCAAGAATCAAATTACACTGTCGGAATGTAAGTAATAATAAATCATACAGAAGGGTGATCAGTGATAGATGAAAAAGAAAGCAAATCAAGTTAACATGACCAAGTAAATAAGATTTACTTTTATTTTAATCAAAATTTTACAACTATATGTTGGTGCATTAAAGTATTCACGAATAATTAACTAAATAAATGGGAAATGACCTACTTATACAAAAACACTAAACAACAATAGTTCTCGCATGGATACTTTTTTGACTTTCAATACAACCTCCAATGCTATGATGTTTTGATTCTCATGCCTTGTAAACACACTCGTGAACCTATCTAATCAAATCTGATTATAGTCATTATTGCAATCACACTAATCAATCACAAATGGAACATAGGATCTATTGTTTAAATAAAGACCAAAATCGAACGCAAAAACACATGAATGAACCTTGAAATCATTCCACTCCCGCCTAAAACTCATCAAGAACAAGTCATAACCAACTTCGAGCACTCTTGCCTCAACAATCCATCGAATCAATCAAAATGACAACTATGGATCCACAAAGTACTTTATTAACAATATAGGCAAGGAAAAAGGTGCAAAAGATCAAGAAACTACTCGTATTCATTCAATAATAATCGAGAGTCAAATTATACTGACGGAATGGAAGTAATAATAAATCATACACAAGGGTGATAAGAGATTGATGAAATTGAAAGCAAACCAAGTTAACATGACCAAGTAAATAAGATTTACTTGTATTTTAATCAAAATTTTCAACTACATGTTGGTGCATTAAAGATTCACGAATAATTAACTAAATAAACAGGAAATGACCAACTTATACAAAAACACTAAACAACAATAGTTCTCGCATGGATACTTTTTTGACTTTCAATACAACCTCCAATGCTATGAAATTACACTGACGGAATGTAAGTAATAATAAATCATACAGAAGGGTGATTAGTGATAGATGAAAAAGAAAGCAAATCAAGTTAACATGACCAAGTAAATAAGATTTACTTTTATTTTAATCAAAATTTTACAACTATATGTTGGTGCATTAAAGTATTCACGAATAATTAACTAAATAAATGGGAAATGACCTACTTATACAAAAACACTAAACAACAATAGTTCTCACATGGATACTTTTTTGACTTTCAATACAACCTCTAATGCTATGATGTTTTGATTCTCATGCCTTGTAAACACACTCGTGAACCTATCTAATCAAATCTGATTATAGTCGTCATTGCAATCACACTAATCAATCAGAAATGGAACATAGGATCTATTGTTTAAATAAAGACCAAAATCGAACGCAAAAACACATGAATGAACCTTGAAATCATTCAACTCCCGCCTAAAACTCATCAAGAACAAGTCATAACCAACTTCGAGCACTCTTGCCTCAACAATCCACCGAATCAATCAAAATGACAACTATGGATCCACAAAGTACTTTATTAACAATATAGGCAAGGAAAAAGGTGCAAAAGATCAAGAAACTACTCGTATTCATTCAATAATAATCGAGAGTCAAATTATACTGACGGAATGAAAGTAATAATAAATCATACAGAAGGGTGATAAGAGATTGATGAAATTGAAAGCAAACCAAGTTAACATGACCAAGTAAATAAGATTTACTTGTATTTTAATCAAATTTTGCAACTACATGTTGGTGCATTAAAGTATACATGAATAATTAACTAAATAAACAGGAAATGACCAACTTATACAAAAACACTAAACAACAATAGTTCTCGCATGGAAACTTTTTTGACTTTCAATACAACCTCCAATGCTATGATGTTTTGATTCTCATGCCTTGTAAACACACTCGTTAACCTATCTAATCAAATCTGATTATAGTCATCATTGCAATCACACTAATCAATCACAAATGGAACATAGGATCTATTGTTTAAATAAAGACCAAAATCGAACGCAAAAACACATGAATGAACCTTGAAATCATTCCACTCCCGCCTAAAACTCATCAAGAACAAGTCATAACCAACTTCGAGCACTCTTGCCTCAACAATCCATCGAATCAATCAAAATGACAACTATGGATCCACAAAGTACTTTATTAACAATATAGGCAAGGAAAAAGGTGCAAAAGATCAAGAAACTACTCGTATTCATTCAATAATAATCGAGAGTCAATTTATACTGACGGAATGAAACTAATAATAAATCATACACAAGGGTGATAAGAGATTGATGAAATTGAAAGCAAACCAAGTTAACATGACCAAGTAAATAAGATTTACTTGTATTTTAATCAAATTTTGCAACTACATGTTGGTGCATTAAAGTATTCACGAATAATTAACTAAATAAACAGGAAATGACCAACTTATACAAAAAACACAAAATAACAATAGTTCTCGCATGGATAGTTTTTTGACTTTCAATACAACTTCCAATGCTATGAAGTTTTGATTCTCATGCCTTGTGAACACACTTGTGAACCAATCTAAGCAAATCTGATTATAATCATCATTGCAATCACACTAATCAATCACAAATGGAACTTATGATCTATTTTTTAAATAAAAACCAAAATCGAACACGAAAACACATGAATGTACCTTGAAATCATTCCACTCCCACCTAAAACTCATCGAGAACAATTCATAACCAACTTTGAACACTCTTGCCTCAACAATCCATCGAATCAATCAAAATGACAACTATGGATCCACAAAATACTTTATTAACAATATAGGCAAGGAAAAAGGTGCAAAGGATCAAGAAACTACTCGTATTCACTCAATAACAATCAAGAATCAAATTACACTGACGGAATGTAAGTAATAATAAATCATACAGAAGGGTGATCAGTGATAGATGAAAAAGAAAGCAAATCAAGTTAACATGACCAAGTAAATAAGATTTACTTTTATTTTAATCAAAATTTTACAACTATATGTTGGTGCATTAAAGTATTCACGAATAATTAACTAAATAAATGGGAAATGACCTACTTATACAAAAACACTAAACAACAATAGTTCTCGCGTGGATACTTTTTTGACTTTCAATACAACCTCCAATGCTATGATGTTTTGATTCTCATGCCTTGTAAACACACTTGTGAACCTATCTAATCAAATCTGATTGTAGTCATCATTGCAATCACACTAATCAATCACAAATGGAACATAGGATCTATTGTTTAAATAAATACCAAAATCGAACGCAAAAAACACATGAATGAACCTTGAAATCATTCCACTCCCGCCTAAAACTCATGAAGAACAAGTCATAACCAACTTCGAGCACTCTTGCCTCAACAATCCATCGAATCAATCAAAATGACAACTATGGATCCACAAAGTACTTTATTAACAATATAGGCAAGAAAAAGGTGCAAAAGATCAAGAAACTACTCGTATTCATTCAATAATAATCGAGAGTCAAATTATACTGACGGAATGAAAGTAATAATAAATCATACAGAAGGGTGATAAGAGATTGATGAAATAGAAAGCAAACCAAGTTAACATGACCAAGTAAATAAGATTTACTTGTATTTTAATCAAATTTTGCAACTACATGTTGGTGCATTAAAGTATTCACGAATAATTAACTAAATAAACAGGAAATGACCAACTTATACAAAAAACACAAAATAACAATAGTTCTCGCATGGATAGTTTTTTGACTTTCAATACAACCTCCAATGCTATGAAGTTTTGATTCTCATGCCTTGTAAACACACTTGTGAACCAATCTAAGCAAATCTGATTATAATCATCATTGCAATCACACTAATCAATCACAAATGGAACTTAGGATCTATTGTTTAAATAAAAACCAAAATCGAACATGAAAACACATGAACGTACCTTGAAATCATTCCACTCCCACCTAAAACTCATCCAGAACAATTCATAACCATCTTTGAACACTCTTGCCTCAACAATCCATCGAATCAATCAAAATGACAACTATGGATCCACAAAATACTTTATTAGCAATATAGGCAAGGAAAAAGGTGCAAAGGATCAAGAAACTACTCGTATTCACTCAATAACAATCAAGAATCAAATTACACTGTCGGAATGTAAGTAATAATAAATCATACAGAAGGGTGATCAGTGATAGATGAAAAAGAAAGCAAATCAAGTTAACATGACCAAGTAAATAAGATTTATATTTATTTTAATCAAAATTTTACAACTATATGTTGGTGCATTAAAGAATTCACGAATAATTAACTAAATAAATGGGAAATGACCTACTTATACAAAAACACTAAACAATAATAGTTCTCGCATGGATACTTTTTTGACTTTCAATACAACCTCCAATGCTATGATGTTTTGATTCTCATGCCTTGTAAACACACTCGTGAACCTATCTAATCAAATCTGATTATAGTCTTCATTGCAATCACACTAATCAATCACAAATGGAAAATAGGATCTATTGTTTAAATAAAGACCAAAATCGAACGCAAAAACACATGAATGAACCTAGAAATCATTCCACTCCCGCCTAAAACTCATCAAGAACAAGTCATAACCAACTTCGAGCACTCTTGCCTCAACAATCCATCGAATCAATCAAACTGACAACTATGGATCCACAAAGTACTTTATTAACAATATATGAAAGGAAAAAGGTGCAAAAGATCAAGAAACTACTCGTATTCATTCAATAATAATCGAGAGTCAAATTATACTGACGGAATGAAAGTAATAATAAATCATACAGAAGGGTGATAAGAGATTGATGAAATAGAAAGCAAACCAAGTTAACATGACCAAGTAAATAAGATTTACTTGTATTTTAATCAAATTTTGCAACTACATGTTGGTGCATTAAAGTATTCACGAATAATTAACTAAATAAACAGGACACCAACTTATACAAAAAACGAAAAATAACAATAGTTCTCGCATGGATAGTTTTTTGACTTTCAATACAACCTCCAATGCTATGAAGTTTTGATTCTCATGCCTTGTAAACACACTTGTGAACCAATCTAAGCAAATCTGATTATAATCATCATTGCAATCACACTAATCAATCACAAATAGAACTTAGGATCTATTGTTTAAATAAAAACCAAAATCGAACACGAAAACACATGAACGTACCTTGAAATCATTCCACTCCCACCTAAAACTCATCGAGAACAATTCATAACCAACTTTGAACACTCTTGCCTCAACAATCCATCGAATCAATCAAAATGACAACTATGGATCCACAAAATACTTTATTAACAATATAGGCAAGGAAAAAGGTGCAAAGGATCAAGAAACTACTCGTATTCACTCAATAACAATCAAGAATCAAATTACACTGTCGGAATGTAAGTAATAATAAATCATACAGAAGGGTGATCAGTGATAGATGAAAAAGAAAGCAAATCAAGTTAACATGACCAAGTAAATAAGATTTACTTTTATTTTAATCAAAATTTTACAACTATATGTTGGTGCATTAAAGTATTCACGAATAATTAACTAAATAAATGGGAAATGACCTACTTATACAAAAACACTAAACAACAATAGTTCTCGCATGGATACTTTTTTGACTTTCAATACAACCTCTAATGCTATGATGTTTTGATTCTCATGCCTTGTAAACACACTCGTGAACCTATCTAATCCAATCTGATTATAGTCATCATTGCAATCACACTAATCAATCACAAATGGAACATAGGATCTATTGTTTAAATAAAGACCAAAATCGAACGCAAAAACACATGAATGAACCTTGATATCATTCCACTCCCGCCTAAAACTCATCAAGAACAAGTCATAACCAACTTCGAGCACTCTTGCCTCAACAATCCACCGAATCAATCAAAATTACAACTATGGATCCACAAAGTACTTTATTAACAATATAGGCAAGGAAAAAGGTGCAAAAGATCAAGAAACTACTCGTATTCATTCAATAATAATCGAGAGTCAAATTATACTGACGGAATGAAAGTAATAATAAATCATACAGAAGGGTGATAAGAGATTGATGAAATTGAAAGCAAACCAAGTTAACATGACCAAGTAAATAAGATTTACTTGTATTTTAATCAAATTTTGCAACTACATGTTGGTGCATTAAAGTATACACGAATAATTAACTAAATAAACAGGAAACAACCAACTTATACAAAAACACTAAACAACAATAGTTCTCGCATGGAAACTTTTTTGACTTTCAATACAACCTCCAATGCTATGATGTTTTGATTCTCATGCCTTGTAAACACACTCGTTAACCTATCTAATCAAATCTGATTATAGTCATCATTGCAATCACACTAATCAATCACAAATGGAACATAGGATCTATTGTTTAAATAAAGACCAAAATCGAACGCAAAAACACATGAATGAACCTTGAAATCATTCCACTCCCGCCTAAAACTCATCAAGAACAAGTCATAACCAACTTTGAACACTCTTGCCTCAACAATCCATCGAATCAATCAAAATGACAACTATGGATCCACAAAGTACTTTATTAACAATATAGGAAAAGAAAAAGGTGCAAAGGATCAAGAAACTACTCGTATTCACTCAATAACAATCGATAATCAAATTATACTGACGGAATGAAAATAAAAATAAATCATACAGAAGGATGATAAGAGATCGATTAAATAGAAAGCTAATCAATTTAACATGACCAAGTAAATAAGATTTACTTGTATTTTAATCAAAATTTTGCAACTACATGTTAGTGCATTAAAGTATTCATGAATAATTAACTAAATAAACAAGAAATAACCTACTTATACAAAAACACTAAACAACAATAGTTCTCGCATGGATACTTCTTTAACCTTCAATACAACTTCTAATGCTATGAAGTTTTGATTCTCATGCCATGTAAACACACTTGTGAACCAATCTAAGCAAATCTGATTATAATCATCATTGCAATCACACTAATCAATCACAAATGGAACGTAGGATCTATTGTTTAAATAAAAACCAAAATCGAACATGAAAACACATGAATGAACCTTGAAATCATTCCACTCCCGCCTAAAACTCATCAAGAACAATTCATAACCAACTTAGAACACTCTTGCCTCAACAATCAACCGAATCAATCAAAATGACAACAATGGATCCAAAAAAATACTTTATTAACAATCTAGGCAAGGAAAAAGGTTCAAAGGATAAAGAAGCTACTCGTATTCACTCAATAACAATCGAGAATCAAATTACACTGATGGAATGAAAGTAATCATAAATCATACAGAAGCGTGATATGTGATCGATGAAAAAGAAAGCAAATCAAGTTAACATGACCAAGTAAATAAGATTTACTTGTATTATAAAAATTTGCAACTACATGTTGGTGCATTAAAGTATTCACGAATAATTAACTAAATAAACGGGAAATGACCTACTTATACAAAAACACAAAACAACAATAGTTCTCGCATGGATTCTTTTTTGACTTTCAATACATTCTCCAATGCCATGGAGTTTTGATTCTCATGCCATGTAAACACACTTGTGAACCAATTTAATCAAATCTGATTATAATCATCATTGCAATCACACTAATCAATCACAAATGGAACCTAGGATCTATTGTTTAAATCAAAACCAAAATCAAACACGAAAACACAAGAATGAACCTTGAAATCATTCCACTCCTGCCCAAAACACACCGAGAACAATTCACAACCAACTTCGAACACTTTTGCCTAAACAATCCACCGAATCAATCAAAATGACAACTATGGATCCACAAAATACTTTATTAACAATATAGGCAAAGGAAAAGGTGCAAAGGATCTAGAAACTACTCGTATTCACTCAATAACAATCGAGAATCAAATTACACTGATGGAATGAAATTAGTCATAAATCATAGAGAAGCGTGATATGTGATCGATGAAAAAGAAAGCAAATCAAGATAACATGACCAAGTAAATAAGATTTACTTGTATTTTAATCAAAATTTTGCAACTACATATTGGTGCATTAAAGTAATCACGAATAATTAACTAAATAAACACGAAATGACCTACTTATACAAAAACACTAAACAGTAATAGTTCTCGCAATGATAATTTTTTGACTTTCAATACAACCTCCAATGCTATGGAGTTTTGATTCTCATGCTTTGTAAACACACTCGTGAACAATTCTAATCAAATCTGATTATAATCATCACTGCAATCACACTAATGAATCATAAATGGAACGTAGGATCTATTGTTTAAATCAAAACCTAAATCGAACACGAAAACACATGAATGAAGATTGAAATCATTCCACTCCCGCCCAAAACACACCGAGAACAATTCACAACCAACTTGGAAGACTCTTGCCAAAACAATCCATAGAATCAATCAAAATGACAACTATGGATCACAAAATACTTTATTAACAATATAGGCAAGGAAAACGGGGCAAAGGATCAAGAAACTAGTCGTATTCACTCAATAACAAACGAGAATCAAATTACACTGACGGATTGAAAGTAATAATAAATCATACAGAAGGGTGATAAGTGATCCATGTAAAAGAAAGAAAATCAAGTTAACATGACCAAGTAAATATTTACTTGTATTTTAATAAAAATTTGCAACTACATGTTGGTGCATTAAAGTATTCACGAATAATTAACAAATTAAACGGGAAATGACCTACTTATACAAAAACACTAAACAAAAATAGTTCTTGCATGGATAATTTTTTACTTTCAATACAACATCCAATGCTATGGAGTTTTGATTCTTATGCCTTGTAAACACACTTGTGAACCAATTTAATCAAATCTGATTATAGTCATCATTACACTCACACTAATCAATCACAAATGGAACGTAGGAACTATTGTTTAAATCAAAACCAAAATCGAACACGAAAACACATGAATGAACCTTGAAATCATTCCACTCCTGCCCAAAACACACCGAGAACAATTCACAACCAACTTTGAACACTCTTGCCAGAACAATCCACCGAATCAATCAAAATGACAACTATGGATCCACAAAATACTTTATTAACAATATAGGCAAAGGAAAAGGTGCAAAGGATCAAGAAACTACTCGTATTCACTCAATAATAATCGAGAATCAAATTACGCTGATGGAATGAAAGTAATCATAAACCATACAGAAGCGTGATATGTGATCGATGAAAAAGAAAGCAAATCAAGTTAACATGACCAAGTAAATAAGATTTACTTGTATTTTAATCAAAATTTTGCAACCACATATTGGTGCATTAAAGTAATCACGAATAATTAACTAAATAAACGGGAAACGACCTACTTATACAAAATCACTAAACAATAATAGTTCTCGCAATGATAATTTTTTGACTTTCAATACAACTCCAATGCTATGTAGTTTTGATTCTCATGCCTTGTAAACACACTCGTGAACAATTCTAATCAAATCTGATTATAATCATCATTGTAATCACACTAATCGATCACAAATGGAACTTAGGATCTATTGTTTAAACAAAACCAAAATCGAACACGAAAACACATGAATGAACCTGGATATCATTCCACTCCCGCCTAAAACTCATCGAGAACAATTCATAACCAACTTCGAACACTCCTGCCTCAACAATCCACTGAATCAATGAAAATGACAACTATGGATCACAAAATACTTTATTAACAATATAGGCAAGGAAAATGGTGCAAAGGATCAAGAAACTTGTCGTATTCACTCAATAACAATCAAGAATCAAATTACACTAACGGATTGAAAGTAATAATAAATCATATAGAAGGGTAATAAGTGATCCATGAAAAAGAAAGAAAATCAAGTTAACATGACCAAATAAATAAGATTTACTTGTATTTTAAAAAAAATTTGCAACTACATGTTGGTGCATTAAAGTATTCACGAATAATTAACTAAATAAGAGGGAAATGACCTACTTATACAAAAACACTAAACAAAAATAGTTCTTGCATGGATACTTTTTTGACTTTCAATACAACATCCAATTCTATGGAGTTTTGATTCTCATGCCTTGTAAATACACTTGTGAACCAATTTAATTAAATCTGATTTTAATCATCATTACACTCACACTAATCAATCACAAATGGAACGTAGGATCTATTGTTTAAATCAAAACCAAAATCGAACACGAAAACACATGAATGAACCTTGAAATCATTCCACTCCCGCCCAAAACACACCTAGTACAATTCACAACCAACTTCGAACACTCATGCCTAAACATTCCACCGAATCAATCAAAATGACAACTATGGATCCACAAAATACTTTGTTAACTATAAAGGCAAAGGAAAAGGTGCAAAGGATCAAGAAACTACTCGTATACACTCAATAATAATCGAGAATCAAATTACACTGATGGAATGAAAGTAATCATAAATCAAACAGAAGCGTGAAATGTGATCGATGAAAAAGAAAGCAAATCAGGTTAACATGACCAAGTAAATAAGATTTACTTGTATTTTAATCAAAATTTTGCAACTACATATTGTTGCATTGAAGTAATCACGAATAATTAACTAAATAAACGGGAAATGACCTACTTATACAAAAACACTAAACAATAATAGTTCTGGCAATGATAATTTTTTGACTTTCAAAACAACCTCCAATGCTATGGAGTTTTGATTCTCATGCATTGTAAACACACTCATGAACAATTCTAATCAAATCTGATTATAATCATCATTGCAATCACACTAATCAATCACAAATGAAACGTAGGATCTATTGTTTAAACACAACAAAAATCGAACACGAAAACACGTGAATAAAGGTTGAAATCATTCCACTCCCGCCCAAAACACACCGAGAACAATTTACAACCATCTTCAAACACTGTTGCCAAAACAATCCATAGAATTAATCAAAATGACAACTATGAATCACAAAATACTTTATTAACAATATAGGCAAGGAAAATGGTGCAAAGGATCAAGAAACTAGTCGTATTCACTCAATAACAATCGAGAATTAAATTACACTAACGGATTGAAAGTAACAATAAATCATACAGAAGGGTGATAAGTGATCCATGAAAAAGAAAGAAAATCAAGTTAACATGACCATGTAAATAAGATTTACTTGTATTTTAATAAAAATTTGCAACTACGTGTTAGTGCATTAAAGTATTCACGAATAATTAACTAAATAAAAGGAAAATGACCTACTTATACAAAAACACTAAACAAAAATAGTTCTTGCATGGATACTTTTTTGACTTTCAAAACAACATCCAATGCTATGGAGTTTTGATCCTCATGCCTTGTAAACACACTTGTGAACCAATTTAATCAAATATGATTATAATCATCATTACACTCACACTAATCAATCACAAATGGAATGTAGGATGTATTGTTTAAATTAAAACCAAAATCGAACACGAAAACACATGAATGAACCTTGAAATCATTCCCCTCCTACCCAAAACACACCGAGAACAATTCACAACCGACTTCAAATAGTCTTGCCTAAACAATCCACTGAATTAATCAAAATGACAACTATGGATCCACAAAATACTTTATTAACAACTAGGCAAGGAAAAAGGTGCAATGGATCAACAAACTACTTGTATTCACTCAATAACAATCGAGAATTAAATTACACTGACGGATTGAAAGTAATTATAAATCATATAGAAGGGTGATAAGTGATCCATGAAAAAGAAAGATAATCAAGTTAACATGACCAAGTAAATAAGATTTACATGTATTTTAATAAAAATTTGCAACTACATGTTGGTGCATTAAAGTTTTCACGAATAATTAACTAAACAAAAGAAAAATGACCTACTTATACAAAAACACTAAACAACAATAGTTCTCGCATGGATACTTTTATGACTTTCAATACAACCTCCAATGCTATGGAGTTTTGATTCTCATGCCTTGTAAACACACTTGTGAACCAATCTAATCAAATCTGATATAATCATCATTGCAATCACACTAATCAATTACAAATGGAACGTAGGATCTATTGTTTAACTAAAAACCAAAATCAAACACAAAAACACATGAATGAACTTTAAAATCATTCCACGCCCGCCTAAAACTCATCGAGAACAATTCATAACCAACTTCGAACACTCTTGCCTCAACAGTCCACCGAATCAATCAAAATGACAACTATGGATCCAAAAAATACTTTATTAACAACTAGGCAAGGAAAAAGGTGCAATGGATCAACAAACTACTTGTATTCACTCAATAACAATCGAGAATCAAATTACACTGCTGGAATGAAAGTAATCATAAATCATACAGAAGCGTGTTATGTGATCGATGAAAAAAAAAGCAAATCAAGTTAACATGACCAAGTAAATAAGATTTACTTGTATTTTAATAAAATTTGCAACTACACGTTGGTGCATTAAAGTATTTACAAATAATTAACTAAATAAACTAGAAATGACCAACTTATACAAAAACACTAAACAACAATAGTTCTAGCATGGATACTTTTTTGACTTTCAGTACAACCTCCGATGCTCAAGAGTTTTGATTCTCATGCCTTGTAAACACACTCGTGAACCAATCTAATCAAATCTGATTATAATCATCATTGCAATCACAGTAATCAAACATTAATGGAACATAGGATTTATTATTTAAATAAAAACCAAAATCGAACACAAAAACACATGAATGAACCTTAAAATCATTCCACGCCTGCCTAAAACTCATTGAGAACAATTCATAACCAACTTCAAACACTCTTGCCTCAACAATCCACCGAATCAATCAAAATGACAACTATGGATCCAAAAAATACTTTATTAACAATCTAGGCAAGGAAAAATGTAACACCCGAAAATTTGCTAAAAAGAAAAGAAAAGAAAAGTATAAAGAAAGAAAGGAGGGATAAAGTTGTATAAAGGACAAAACCTTATTATTTTATGTTTAAAAGAAGTATGGCCACCCACTACATCTGCGTTTCACCTCCACTCGGTTGCAAAGAAGAGAAAACGAAGAAGAACAGGGTTTTCATCGGTTTCTAGTGAGAGAAACCTTTGACGGTGAGTGTTTTCTTGCGTTTTTGTTCTGTTTCAGTTGAGTTTTTAGCTTCGGGACCGATTCTTATGTGTTCTTTTATGTTTCGTTTTGTGTTTTGGTGTGTTTAGGTGTTTGAACTCCAAGTACTTCCAAGTTTGGAGGAGTTTTGCTCGAAAGCTGCTGCGGGTGAGTTCTAGATCCCTGGTTTTCTTTTTTTAAACTTGTTTTCAGGGCTGAAATGCATATAAAATGTTTTACAACTTATGTGTATTAAACCGTATGTTTATACTCTGTTTTTACTGGTGAATGTATGTTTGTGTATGATTTGTTGTGTTTCGTGTTTATATGTTTGATTTAGGTGTTTGGAATGTTAGATTTAGGTTAGGAACATGTTAAAACAATGATTGGGTCTGAAAAATAGTGTAAGTTCGAATTATCAACTGCCCATGCGCCTAACATAGTGTTCAAGCGCCTAAACTTTTGCCTGTAGAACTTAAGTGTTGATCATGCGACCAAACAGTACCCCAGGCGCCTACCGTTCGTACGCCTACGTGCTTATGCGCCTAAGTAAGTGTCACACCCTCAAATTCCACATACGGGGTTTTACCACGAGGCGTGTGAACAAACCAGGATCTCAGTCATTAGTTACTAAGAACGACTCTATATGCAACATTTAAACAACTCAGAGTTTAAAACTTTAGAATATTTGCGGAAGCGTTTTGTAAATAACCCAAACACAAAGTACTAAAAGTAAATTGCGCAAAACACATGCCCAAACACAAAGACTTAGTCAATCGATCTACGATCAAGCATATCGTGTCACAACCAGTAGGTGTCCGGGGTAATTTGGTAATGAAGTCCGTATAAATCTGTTCCTACTTCCACATACGAATCTCAGGTTGTTATAGTAACCCAAATGGGTTCTGATATTCCACTTTAACTTTCGAACAGGTTAGGCACTTGCTCACATACGTAGCTACGTTTGCTTTCATATTAGGCCACCAATAGTGCGCCTTCAAGTCATGATACATTTTGTCTGAACCAGGATGTATAGAGTACTTAGACTTGTGAATCTCACTCATAACTAAGTCCCTTAGGTTTCCATACAAAGGTACCCAAAGTCTGTCCATGAAATAACGAATTCCATCCGCTTTCACTTGAAATGTTTGTCCATTCCCCGTAAAGATTCAGACCCAATGTTTTCCATTTTCAAGGCTTCTATCTGAGCTTCTCGGATTTGTTCAGGCAAGTGAGTGCTGATCGTAAGCTGCAAAGCTCGTACTCGTAGAGGTTTAGCAGTCTCCTTTCTACTCAACGCGTCTGCAACTACATTTGTCTTTCCTGGGTGATATTTGATAGCGCAATCATAATCATTCAATAATTCCACCCAGCATCTTTGCCACATGTTCAACTCTTTGCTCAAAGATATGCTGAAGACTCGTGTGATCAGTGTAGATAGTGCACATGGTACCATACAAGTAATGTCTCCAGATCTTCAAGGCAAAAACTACCACACCTAGTTCCAAGTCATAAGTGGTGTAGTTCTTCTCGTGTACTTTTAGTTGTCTTGAAGCATAGGCTATAACCTTTTCATGTTGCATCAAGACACAACCAAGTCCTTGGATAAAAGCATCACAATATACCACAAAGTCATCACTTCCCTATGGTAATGCCAATATCGGTGCGCTACACAGTTTCTGTTTCAACAACTGAAAAGCAGACTCTTGACTATCACCCTATTTGTACGTTGTCCCTTTATGAGTCAAGGCTATAAGAGGTTGAGCGATCTTAGAAAACCCTTCAATGAAACGTCGGTAATATCCTACCAGTCCAAGAAACTGTCGTATCTCACTAGGTGTCTTAGGAACCAACCAATTCTTTATTGCCTCAATCTTTGCTGGATCAACATTTATTCCTTTCTCATTAACAATATGACCCAGAAATTGTACTTCACGTATCCAGAAATCACACTTGGAAAACTTGGCGTACAGTTGCTCCTTTCTAAATAATTCCAAGATTAGACGTAAGTGCTCTTCATGTTCTTCCTTGGTCCTTGAATAGATCAATATATTATCGATGAACACAATAACAAATCAATCAAGATAGGGTTTGCACACATAATTCATGAGATCCATGAATATTGCCGGTGCGTTTGTCAACCCAAATGGCATGACCAAGAACTCATAATGACCATAACGTGTACGGAATGCTGTCTTCGAGATCTCTTCCTCTCAAACTCTCAGTTGATGATAACCAGACCTCAAATCAATCTTAGAATAATAGCTTGATCCTTGAAGTTGATCAAACAAATCATCTATACTAGGTAAAGGGTATTTGTTCTTGACTGTAACCTTGTTCAGTTCTCTATAGTCGATACATATTCGAAATGTGCCATCCTTTTTCATGACAAAGAGAATAGGTGCTCCCCAAGGGGATGAGCTCGGTCGGATAAACCCTTTATCCTACAACTCTTGCAGTTGAGCAGATAGTTCCTATAGTTCATTCGGAGCTAACCGGTAAGGTGCTCTGGCTATCGGAGCGACTCTGGAAGTCAAATCAATCTGGAACTCAACTTGACGATGAGGGGGTAGTCCATAAAAATCCTCTGGAAACACCTCCGGAAAGTCACGAACTACCAGAATATTCTCTATCTTCTTTTCCTCCGATTGCTTGTTAGTTACAAGGGCTAATATGGCTAAGTGACCTTTACATAGCAACTTTTGTGCTTTCACGTATGATATGATGCCTGTCACTACACCACACCTATCACCTCTGATCGAGAGAATTTCTTCACCCATGGGAATTCGTATAATCTTCTCATGACATATGACTTCTGCTTGCTTGTCGGAAAGCTAATCCATGCCTATGACTACATCAAAACTTCCAAGCGTAATAGGCATGAGGTCGATGTCAAAGGTATGACCAGCAAGTTCTATCTTGCAACCCCTAAGAATGTGTGTCACGTGAATTTGCTTACCATTAGCTAATTCTACTGTATATTTAGATTCCAATAGAGAAGGCATATCACTTAAGAGGCTACTAAACTTAGTAGAGATAAAACTTCTATCGGCTCAAGTGTCAAACAATACAGTAGCAAAACGACCATTAACATGAAATTTACCAGTAACAGTAGTAGGGTCGTTTAGAGCCTCACCTGAACCCATGACAAAGGCTCTCCCTTTAGCTCCACCGTTGTTGCCACCGTTATTATCACCATTGCCATTATTGTTGTTGTTATTGTTGTTTCCACCATTTCCAGCACCATTCCCGTTCTTCTTCAACTGAGGACAATTCCTTTTGTAGTGTCCTTCCTTTCCACATTCAAAGCAACCTTTTGGTGTTTCTTGGGATTGCTGAGGCTTTCATCAACTCACCACGGCAATCCTTTACTACGTGCCCAGCCTTACCACAACGCTGGCATCGAATATTGTCACACCTGCCAGTATGGTGATAGTTGCATTGGTTACATTTGGGATATTTCCCCACATATCCACCTTGTCCCTGGGATGAGGAGGATGGCTGATTAATGTTACGATTGTTGTCAAACTTCCTTTGCTGCTTTTGATGCTGATACTGCTGAGTGTGCTGTTGTTGTTGCTGATGTTGCTAAGATTGGTTATTTGACGAAGATCCCTTGTTGCTAGAGTTATCCCACTTGCGCTTATTATCAGGCACGCTTACCACAGCACCCCGTTTGGGTAGCTTTCCATGCTCCACCGCTTGGTCAGTAAGCTTGTGAGCCAATCAAATGACCTGCTGAATAGTAGGGAGGTTCGCAACAGTCACCATACTTTGTTTCTCTGGAACCAATCCACGTATGTAATGCTCGATCCTTTTATGCATTTCATTAACCTTTCCTGTAAGACCCGAAACATCGGTCAAATAAAAAGAAAATAAAAGTATCAAGAAGAAAGCAAAAAGAAGCCAAAGATGAGGGATGTTTTGTGTAAAAGTACACAAAAGTCAAAAGTTCACTTTATATGGACATGGCTGCCCATATCACTCCTACTGCTACGGTGTTCAACCGAATCAGAAGAAAAAGAAGTTGAATTCGATTTCTCTCGGTTTCAAGGAGAAGAACAGGCTGATTCCCACTTGTGGCTAGTGTTCTTTGTATTTTATGGTTCAGTTTGTTGGGTTTTGACCATGACACCGATTTATATGTGTTTATGTGTTTTGTTGTCTGTTTTTGCTTGTTTTAGGCGTTTGAACTCTTGTGCACACGAGTTTGGAGGAGTTTTGCTTGGTTGCTGCACTAGGTGAGTTCTAGACCCCGGTTTTATGTGTTTTAAACTTCTTTGGGGCTGAAAATGCATGTTTAAAAGGTTTTACAGCTGTTTTATGCTTTACCGTATGTATGTGGGTGTTTGTGTTTGTGCTTTATGGTGGTTTATGTGCGGTTGATGCTTGTGATGTTGAGTTTAAGCTTCGAGCAATGGGATAAGCATGATTGGTTAGGACTGTTGGTGTTTTTCGTGGTTGTATGCCTGCTCTAGATGTTAAGCATGTTAGATCCATGATAAGTATGTGTTAGATCGAGGATTGGGGACTGAATAATTGCATAAGTGCATTTGCAGGTTGGTTAGTTCATCCGCATTTAAGTATTTTGTTCATGCGCTTTTATTGTTTGTTCATCCGCATTTGTAGATGCTTATGCGCCTAAGTGTTCTTCCGCATTATTTTTTTATTCATGCGCATTTGTTGTTTGTCCATCCGCATTTGTAGATGCTCATGCGCATAAGTGTTCTTCCTCATTTCTTTTATTCATGCGCATTTGCTACAGTGTTCATGCGCATTTGTTTCAGTAATTCGCATTTGTTCTACAAGCATTTAGTTAGACACTTGGAATAATCTGAAAGCATTCATCCGCGTTAGTATTGTTCATCCGCATTAGTTTTGTTCATCCGCATTAGTTTTGTTCATCCGCATTAGTATTGTTCATCCGCATTAGTTGTTCATCCGCATTAGTATTGTTCATCCGCATTTGTCTAAGGACTTGAGATTTTTCCAAAGCTTGGGAAGTAGAATGTAGCGGATAAGTTCTGGGATGTTTTGTTGGTTCTTATCTGTTGTGGTGTTGCATGTTGTGGGCTGTTTTTGATGCTTTATACTATGTATAATGTGACTTTACGTGGTGTGTTTATATTCGTATGCGTAAAGTATTATCATAAAGAAAGTGAAATATTAATGATAATAAAGATGTGGAACATAAGAAAAGTATGAAAAGTCTTGCAAGTAAAGGTTGAGGTGAGTGACTGTGTTGTCACAAAAGACTTGTATGCCAAAATTGAGGTGAGTGACTGTGTTGTCAGAAAAGACTCGTAAGCCATAGTTGAGGTGAGTGACTGTGTTGTCACAAAAGACTCGTAAGGGATTCAATCAATGAGATTAACCCGAGTCCTTGTCGCATACCCCGGTACTTTCGATCTTCGGATACGAGTCGGGTATTGCATGAGACAGGATCCAGAGTATAGTGAAAGATAATGAATGAATACGTGAGTTAATGAAAGATAATTAAATCTATACCTTGATGTATGTATGATGAATGCTCATGTGTGAAAGTAAAGGAAGTATTTTATTGAAAATGGTATTTTCATATATAAATCCTGCAAGGTATTGTAAACATTTTAAAACTAGAACTCACTCAGAGACACTGACTTTTATGCATTTTCAGTTGGTAGGTAATTGTTGCTGAGGGTGGCACGCGGGGGAAGCTACTCGACAGGGCAAGATTGGCATCCATTCATCTTTAATGATATTGTTGTTTTGTAATGCAACAAAACAGGGTCTTTTGTAATTCAAGAAAACAATGATGTATTGCTTAACAACGTTAATTATTAATAGAATGAATGGTTTTTATTAACTTAATTCCGCTACAATATTTTATGAAATGTGTGATGTTTAATGTTTTATGCTATGATTGACCAACTGTGAGGTCTCCGGGAATGGGGCCTTACAAGTTGGTATCAGAGCCAAAGTTTAAGAGAAATAGGTAAATATTTTCAAAACCTAAACTTAAACTGAGAATGGGATGAACAGAGGGATGCCAGCCCGAGTAGCTACGTTCCATCAGGTAATTCTTTTCTTAATGATAACCGGTACTGTGTGCGTGTGCTATTTGATTTATGTGCTTTTACTAGATTTGAATACGGATGTAGTCAGGATAGGAAATGCTTGGGGGATGAAGAGTAAAGTAAGTGGCTAATAATAACTGGCCACTACAATTAGGGACTTACTATACTTGACATAAACCAAGCTATTACCTTGAATGACCGTGTTGATGTTTGAATCTTAGAGTGTTAGGGGATGGCTGGAGGTAGATCATCTAAGGCTTCTAGAGGTGGAGTACGGGGTGGTCGTGCTTGTAGAACCCGGGCCATAAAGAACAAGACTAGAACTGCAGAGACGGCTCCTGGTGAGCATGGGATTCATCACCCAGACGGCGGAGATGAGAGTGCCAACCTAAGGGCCTCAGTGAAAGAGGCAGTGGTGGAGGAGGTTCACCAAGTCATGCAGACTATCCTACCGTCTGTCGTGACTGAAGTGATCCGGGCTGTTAGGGAGGACGAAAGGAAAGAGAAGGAGGAGGAGAGGAGGACGCCTGCTGGAAGAAGGGGTAATGTGGGGAATCATGATGAGGAGGAGATGAATGTTGAAAGGCGAGCCTCCAGTGATGAAGAAGATGTAGAGGTGCGAGAAACCACGAGGGGATACAGCTACCGGGCATTCCAACAATGTAAACCCCATACTTTTGACGGCAATGGTAACGCTGCTACTGCCCACCACAGGGTTAGATAGATGGAGGCTGTGTTGGATATTAGTGACTGCAGGGAGGATCAGATGGTGAAATTTTCCACTCACTCATTTGTTAACTCGGCTCTGTGTTGGTGGGACAATATTGTCCAAGCCTAGGGAAGCAGGGCCATCGGGAGGATGAGATGGGGAGATTTGAAGAAGTTGGTTGTTGAGGAATTCTGTCCTCATAGGGAACTAGACAAGATAGAGAGAGAGTTCCTACAGCTTGAGGCTGGAACAATGACCCACCAGCAATACACCACCATGTTTAAGAAATGGCAAGGCTGGTGCCGGATCAGGTGACGCCGGTGTCGAGGAAGATTAAGAGGTATGTGCAGGGATTGCCGGCTGATATCCGCAGGCACTTGATTGTTGCCTGACCAAGCACTTTTAGGTCGGCAGTGGATCTGGCTAGGAGGCTTTATGATGAGAGAGAGGTGTCGGTGGTTGAGGTGAAGAAGACAGGTGGTGGTGACAAGAACTGGAGTGGGAAGAGGTTTGGGCGTGGTGGTTTCACCCCAAACAACAAGTGGAAGAAAATGGATCACCGAAGAGTGGGGTAATCAGGCTCTGAAACGAAGAGGTGTGGTAAGTGTGGTAGGGAGCATAGCGGGGAATATCGATTGGGACTGAATGTTTGCTTCAGATGCGGGAAGCCTGGTCACATCGCTAAGGATTGTGGAGCGTCGAGGTGTCATATCTGTGGGGAAGGGGGACACATGAGCAGGGATTGCAAGAAAAAAGGACGAGGACAAGTGCTGGAGCATTTACAATGACCAGGGAGGAGGCCAGGGTGGATCCCAATGTCGTGTCGGGTATGTTTCTAGTAAACCAAACTTGTGCCTCTGTATTGTTTGATTCTGGTGCTAGTAGGAGTTTCATTTCTGCTGCTTTCTGTGCTAAGCTGTCTGTTAGTAGTAGAAGAATTGATGAGTCATTTGATGTAGAAACTGCTATTGGTAAGTCTACCAGAATTTCTGATGTGATTGAGGATTGTGGCATAGAGTTAGAAGGCCATAGGTTCTCTGCTAAACTATTTGTGATGCCCTTAGGCGGATTTGATGTAGTTCTATGGATGGATTGGTTGGCAGCCTATGAGGCGAGAGCTCGGGAGCGAAGAAGAGGATGGAGAAAGCAGGACAGAGGGTGAGCGCTAGAGCATTCACGATGACCCTGGAGGAGGCCAGAGAGGAGCCCGACGTCGTGTCAGGTATGTTTCTAGTAAACCAAATTTGTGCCTCTGTATTATTTGATTCTGGTGCTAGTGGGAGTTTCATTTCTGCTGCTTTCTGTGCTAAGTTGCCTGTTAGTAGTAGAAGTATTGATGAGCCCTTCGAAGTAGAAACTACTATTGGTAAGTCTACCAGAATTTCTGAGATGATAGAAGATTATGACATAGAACTAGAAGGCCATAGGTTCTCTGCTAAACTATTTGTGATGCCCCTAGGCGGATTTGATGTAGTTCTAGGGATGGATTGGTTAGCAGCCTATGAGGCAAATATTATGTGTCGCAAAAAGATTATTCGATTAATTGCACCCGATGGAAGTTTGGTGACGGTCTACGGTGATCGAGTGACAATAGTTCCTAAGGTGATCTCGATGGCGGTGGTAGAAAAGTGCATAAAACGCGGATGTAGTGCCTACCTGGCTTATGTGAAGGATGTGGACACGTCAGTACCACAATTGTCTGATGTACCAGTTGTGTGTGAGTTTCTGGACGTGTTCCTAGAAGACTTGTCGGGTGTGCCATCGAACCGTGAGATCGAGTTTCAGATTGATTTGATACCCGGTGCTCAACCCGTTGCCAAAGCACCATTTCGATTGGCTCCGATGGAGATGAAGGAACTAATGGTTAAACTGCAAGAGTTGATGGATAAGGGATTAATCCGACCAAGAATCTCTCCCTGGGGTGCCCGGGTCCTGTTTGTGAAGAAGAAGGACGATAGTATGAGGATGTGTATCGACTACCAAGAATTGAACAAGCTAACGGTGATGAACCGATATCCCCTACCAAGAATTGATGACTTGTTGGATCAGCTCCAAGGTACCAGTTGGTTCTCAAGGATGGATCTCTGATCTGGCTACCATCAATTAAAGGTGAAGGAGCAACATATTCCTAAGACAGCTTTTTGCACGCATTATGGACACTACGAGTTTCTCGTTATGTCTTTCGGTCTAACTAACGCGCCAGCTGCCTTTATGGATTTCATGAACCGAGTGCGTCGGCCAATGTTAGATAAATCATTGATTGTGTTTATTAATGATATCCTGATTTATTTGAAGAATGAGGAAGAACATGCCGGCCATATACGCAAAGTATTGGAGACACTTAGAAGAGAGAATTTGTATGCTAAATTCTCTAAGTGTGCTTTTTGGTTGCGTGAAGTCCAATTTTTGGGTCACGTGATGAATTCTGAGGGAATTATGGTGGACTCGGCGAAGGTTGAGGCGGTGATGCAATGGAAGTCTCCAAAGACGCCATCCGAGATTCGCAGTTTCTTGGGTTTGGCGGGCTACTACAGAAGATTTATCCAAGACTTTTCCAAAATAGCCTCACCTTTGACTAAATTAACTCGCAAGGATGTGAAGTTTGTGTGGGGTCGAGAACAGGAAGATGCTTTTGAGGATTTAAAGGCAAGATTAACTTAAGCTCCTGTCTTGACATTACCCGAAGGGAGTGAAGATTTAGTGGTATATTCGGATGCCTCTTATTCGGGACTGGGCTGCTTGTTGATGCAACGTGGAAGGGTAATAGCCTACGCGTCCCGACAGCTGAAAATCCACGAGGCCAATTATCCCAATCATGATTTGGAGCTAGCAGCTGTGGTCTTTGCGTTGAAGATTTGGAGACATTACTTGTACGGGATGAAGTGCACAATCTTCACGGACCACAAAAGCCTAAAGTATTTCTTTGAGCAGAAGGACCTCAACATGAGGCAGAGTAGGTGGCTGGAATTGATCAAAGACTATGATTGTGAGATCCATTACCATCTGGGCAAAGCCAATATAGTGGCCGATGCCCTCAGTCAAAAGGAGAGACCTGAGCCGATCCGGGTGAAAGCTTATCAACTGGTGATGACCTCTGATGTGATGACCCAGGTCAAAGAATTTCAAAATGAGGCGTTGAAAGAAGATCGTCTTAACTCTGAAAGGATGAGAGGTCTAGTCACGGAGTTGGGAGAAAATACCCATGGAGTTAGAACCCGCTTCGGGCCAAGCACGAATTATGGAGGAACCTCATAAGACTTGATACTCCATTCATCCCTGTGCTACCAAGATTTATCAAGATATGAAGAAGGATTACTGGTGGCCGGGTATGAAGCACGATGTAGTGGAGTATGTGAGTAAGCGCCTTACTTGCTTGCAAGTGAAGGCAGAATATCAGAAGCCACACAGGAAAATCCAACCTTTGGATATACCCGAGTGGAAGTGGGAGCACATCACCATGGACTTCATTACAAACTTACCTCGTACAGCAAGGGGGTACGATACCATATGGGTGATAGTTGATCGTCTGGCAAAGAGTGCTCACTTCCTACCGATCCACGAGACATATTCATCTGAAAGGTTGGCAGATCTATTCATTAAAGAGATTGTAGCTGTTGGATCAAAAGAACCAATGAGCCTGATCAGAAAAACCTCTAAGTCCCATGGACATTACAACAACTGAAGTAGTCTGCAACAGCTGAAGACGTCAACTGATAACAAGGTCTGAAGACAAAGTCTGAAGTGAAAGAGCTGAAGACAAAGTCTGAAGTGAAAGAGCTGAAGACAAAGTCTGAAGCTAAAGAACTGAAGACAAAGACTGAAGACCAAGTTTCAGATGTTGTCACAACAGCTGAAGAAGACCTCTTCAGTAGTTGTGATGGTTTCCTTTCAGTAGTTTTATGTTTCTTGTAATCAGTACTTGTAGTTTCAGTAGTTTTAGTTTCATCTTGTACTTAGCATACTCTGAGATGTTCTCAGTTGTTGTGAACATTTTCAGTAGTTTGCTTACTTTCAGTTGTTTGTAATAATTCTATTAGATGTCACTATCAAGTGACATCAGCAGACGTCACATTCCTCTATATAAGGAATGTTGACCTAATTGTAAGGGTGCAGCTATAGCGAAACATAGAAAAGCTTAGCAGCCGCCATACCAAAGCATGTGTGCATGAATGATATTATCCATTTTGCAGAAAACCCTCTTTCTCTATAACCGTGTACTGTTCCATTGAATATCTATTGTGTTCTTGCAATATTTGTCTAATTCTTGTTCTAATTCCGCTGCGATTCAACTCTAATTGATCAAACTTAAAATCACTGATCCTGACAAATGGTATCAGAGCAGGTTAATCATTGATCGGTTTAACAATTGATCATTGAAACTGCTATTTCAATATCTAAAGTTTGATCGAATTAGCATATTTGCAAGAATTGGTTATAGAGATTGGTCTTCTGCTGCTTCTGGTTAGTCAATTTGAGTTTCTTCTTGGTTAATATTGAGTTTGTTGTGTCTTTGTGCTAAATCTTTTGAAACTTGATTGAATTGGTTTGAATCTGAGAATGACTACTCCTTCTAATGACCCTCACAATACTGGCTCCTCAACCAAGCCTCCGATGCTGGTTAGGAGTGAGTATAACATATGGCAACGAAGAATGCTCCATCACCTGTCTGTTAACAGTTCAGGTTGTTGGACATCTGTGGTTCACGGTCCACACAAGCCTATGGTGAACAATCCGGAGACCAACCAAATGGTTCCGAAGAAGAAGGAGCAATACTCAGATGAAGATCGTAAACTGTTTGAGATTGATGCTAAAGCCCATGGAATTCTGGCCATGGCACTGCCTAATGAAATCTATTCTGGGCTTATGCATCATGAAACTGCTCATGACCTCTGGAATGCTTTGAAGGAACAATTCGGAGGAACTGATGAGGTCTTAGCAAACAACAGAGAAATCCTCGCCCAACAATATGAGACATTCTCTCATAGGAAGGGTGAGACACTGACTCAACAGTTTGAGCGTTTCTTCTTGATCTCTGAGCTGAAAATGGTCAAGCATGAGTATACTAACAGCCAGATGAACAACAGATTCCTCAGATCACTGCCTGAGAGATGGGACACATACACCATTGTCCTACGCTCCAGTGCAAATCTGGATAGCCTATCTCTCACCCAACTCCATGGGAAACTGCTTACATTTGAAAGAGAGATAGAGCAGAAAAGGAAACTGGCATCATCAGGAAAGCTCACTGATGACTTTGTACCAGGGAACACTGCCTTGGTCGGTCATGAGTCAGAATATGCTGGATCAGAAAGCCATTATGATGAGCATATAGATTTCTCTTCAAACAGTTCTGATCATGCATTTGTTGGTGTTGACAGTCATTCTGGGTGTAATAGTGATAATTTATGCTTTATCATGGATGATTTGATGGGTATTGCTGATGATGATTTAGAAGAGATGGATAATTTGAGCCAAATGGCCTTGATCAATATCGGATCTCAAAAGTTCTACAAGAGAACTGGTAGGAAATTTCCAGGACTCTCTGGCAAAACCAAAGTTGGTTTTGACATGAGTAAGTTTAGGTGTCACAAATGCCACAGGCTTGGGCACTTTGCAAGAGAGTGTAGATCAACTGGATCTAACTCCTCTGCACCCTTTGTGACCTTTCCAAGCAATAGTTCACAAAACAAAGGGCAACATCCTGCTAGTTCTGGTCATCACTCACAACCTCAATCTCCTGCATATTTTGTCTCTCAGGGTCCAATGCCATATCCATATCCCTGCTATTACATGCCACAACTAAATCCAGTTCAAGTTCCTATAGCACAACAACCTCAAGCCCTACCTGAGCCTCAACCATCTACATCACAATCTCAACCTCATCACAGCTTCTTCACACCAGGAGTTGTTGACTGGAGCAGCTCACTAGATGATCTTTCTGGTTTCAATGAGCAATTATTTGCTGGTGCTGGTCAACATGGTGGTGAACATCCTTTTGGGAATCTTGCTCTCATGGCCCTGGAGTCTACTGAGGGTTCCTGCTCCAATGCATCATCTTCACAGGTAACCCAGGTATCTTCTGAGGCTAAAGCCAAGTTATGTTCTGAATCATGCATAGCTGCCTTTGTCTCTTTAGAGAGGCAAATGTAGATTTAATCAATCAAAATCTTGAGCTTGAGAAAACTATTTCCAAAAGAAAAGCTGAGTATGAGTCTGCTCTTAATGACAAAGATGATGAGATTTACAAGCTTAAATGCCAACTTAATGATGAAAAGGCTAAGGTAGAGGTCATACTTGAGAACCACAGAAGTCTCAAAGAGACACTTGCAGCTACCCAAGTTGAGTGTGACCGCTGGGTAACATCCTGCAAGGGATTTGAAATGCTTCTCAGCAAGCAAACAGCTTCAAATGTGAGTTTGGAATAGGTTACAATCATACTGCACCACCTACTGAATTTACTTCAAAATCAATAGTAAAATCTGAAGGTGAAAGTAATTTCCAAACCACATCATCATGTGATTCATCCTCAAATGATAATACAAAATCAGAGGATGAAGTCAGTGTTAAGATCTCAGCAAATCAATTGCCTGATGGTTTAAATGCTGATAAACACATGAAGCTGAGCAATTCAGATGTTGTCCCTCAAAGTACTCCAAGTACTGAAGGGCAAGTCACAACATCTGAAAAGCATTTCAAATCTGCTGAAATAAAAGGATTAACAACTGCTGAGGAATCTATCATACGGTCTTTCAGGACGGATAGAGAACAGCTGAAGAACAAGTCTTCAGTTGTTACCGATCCTTCAGTACTTAACACAAGTACTGAAAGGAGGAAAGTACTGAAGATCACACCTTCAGTAGTTTCCACTTCAGCAGTTGATCAATCCAAGATGAAGAATAAGCCATGTGAAAATGTGGTAAATTCAATCATCTATCTGATGAATGCTGGTACAAAAAGGGTTCCAAACTCAACAGAGATAAGCTCATTAAAGAAGAGATTAATAAAATGAAAAATGAGTTTGAGACCAAGTTTGTACCACAGTCATCTCAAACTGATAAACCCAAGGCCTCGCCAAAATCCAAAAAGAAGGATGGGGTTTATCAGAAAACAGCTGATAGTGTTCCTCATGATAAACATCAGACTAAGTCTGTGAATTTCAAGAAGGAGGAAATGGTGGGTCACAGGAACTCATCAAAAACAAGTACTGATGTGTCAAATGAGCTGAAGGCTTTAGCAACAAATCAGACACAACTTGTTATGATGGTTCAGCATTTGTTGGGGAGAGTTAACCAACTAGATGCACCTGTGATCAAACCACTGAAAAGGAAATCCAAGCCCAAATCTAAGAAATCCATTTCAGCACCATCTCCACCTTCATCAGCTGTTAATCATGAGAAACAAGTTATGGTTAAATCTGTTGATGAAAACAGACCCAAAACCAAAAAGGTTTGGGTCTCTAAAGCTAACTAGTTTCTTATGATAAATGCAGGGTTCTTCAGCATGCCAAAGAAGCATCTGGTATGTAGACAGTGGAGGATCTATGCATATGACTGGGAGCAGTTCTCTTCTTAATGACTACTCTCAAGGAAAGAAGGGATTTGTCTCATTTGGAAATGATGCTAAGGGTTACATCATCGGGAAAGGATTTGTGTCAAATGGAGAAATCAGATTTGATGATGTTAACCATGTGGAGAATCTCAAGTATAATCTACTGAGTGTCAGTCAGATGTGTGATAAAGGGCATGTTGCACTTTTCACAAGCCAGAACTGCCGGATTCTGTCTTCCAAAGTTCTGAGGCTGATTGACAAGGTATTGGATGAACATACTCTCCTGAAGGCCAACAGGATAGGAAGAGTATATGCCTTGGATTTGTCAAAGAAGATTGATTTAAAAGGTCATCCTTGCCTGTTCTCCAAGGCCTCTCCTCAGGAATCTAAACTGTGGCATAGAAGGCTGGGTCATGTTAATCTCAAAAACATGAATCAGCTGATCCACAATAGTTTAGTGAGAGGTCTACCAATAAAGGAGTTCCACTGTGATGAAACCTGCACTGCTTGTTTAAAAGGAAAACAACACAAAGTTTCATTCCCTCCTATAGAAGAACCAAAGTCCACTGCCTGCTTGCAATTACTGCACATGGATCTCTTTGGTCCTGTGAGAGTAATGAGCATGGCAAAGAAGAAATACTGTCTGGTAATTGTGGATGATTACTCCAGATTTGTATGGACCTTCTTCTTGCATTCAAAGGATGAGGCTGCTCAGACAATTATTAACTTTGTGTTGTATGTTGAGAAGCAGTATTCCCTATCAGTCAAGTGTATAAGAAGTGATAATGGAACTGAATTTAGAAACCATACACTTGATGATTTCTACCTTTCAAAAGGAATCAAGAGGCAGTATAGCATCCCAAGGACTCCAGAACAAAATGGAGTAGTGGAGAGAAAGAACAGGACCCTAATTGAAGCTGCAAGGTCCATGTTGGCTGACTCTGGTTTGCCACTGACCTTTTGGGCTGAAGCTGTCAACACAGCATGCTATGTGCAAAATAGAGCTTTAGTGAATCAGAGGTTGATGAAGACTCCTTATGAAGTTCTACATCATTTGGCTCCTCTAATTTCATTCTTCAGAGCATTTGGGTGTCCTTGTTACATTCTCAACACAAAGGATCAACTCCAAAAGTTTGATTCTAAGGTGGATGCAGGGTATTTTGTTGGGTATTCATCCACTTGCAAGGCTTACAGAGTGTTCAACTGCAGAACAAAGATGGTTGAAGAAACCTTGCATGTGAAGTTCAATGAATCCCCTAAGGACAAAATTCCACAAAACCCTGTGGAGTTGTTTGATCTGGACATACTGCAATATGTTCCTTATCAGCCTCCAGCTGTTGCAGATCATGTGAATTCATCACCTTCTGCAGCTAGTCATCCATCTGGTGGTACTGATGTTGATGATGATCCCAGTACTCACCTATTCAAGTTTAGTGATCAACTGCCTGAGTCTACTAAACTTGATGTTCCTGTAGCTTCAGTAGCACCATCCACAACAAATGCTGATGAGATTTTTGAATCCTCTACTTCATTTGACTTGCCATCTAATACTTGGTTTCAAGAATCTGGATCAACATCTGTTGCTGCTGAGCGTGCTACAAACACTTGCACAGATCTCATAGTGTACCAAGAGCTGAAGAATCACCCAATGTCTCAAATCATTGGTGATATCAATGCTGGTGTCTCAACTAGAAGTCAATTGTCCAACTTCTGCTTCTATGCTCTCTTCATCAGTCAGCAAGAGCCAAAGAACTATCATATTGCATTAAGAGACAATGGATGGGTTGATGCCATGCAGCTTGAGCTTCTTCAGTTCAAAAAGCAGCAAGTGTGGGAACTGGTTCCTCTACCCCCAGGTAAGTGTGCAATAGGCACTAAATGGGTGTTTAGGAATAAAACAGATGAAAATGGGCAAATTGTCAAGAACAAGGCCAGACTGGTTGTCCAGGGGTTTTCACAAGAAGAAGGTATTGATTATGATGAAACCTTTGCCCCTGTAGCCAGACTGGAGGCAATTAGATTGTTCTTAGCCTATGCTGCATTCCACAATCTTAAAGTTTTTCAAATGGATGTCAAAAGTGCATTTTTATATGGTAAAATAAAAGAAGAGGTTTATGTGTGTCAACCACCAGGTTTTGAGGATAATAAACATCCTGATTGGGTGTATAAACTTGATAAGGCTCTTTATGGGTTGAAACAAGCTCCTAGAGCCTGGTATGAAACACTGTCAAATTTTCTTCTTCAGAATAATTTCACTAGAGGCTCCATAGATAAAACTTTGTTCATTAAGAAAGTGGGTCAGCATAAGCTCCTTGTTCAAATTTATGTTGATGATATTATTTTTGCATCCTCTGATCCACAGTTGTGTGATGCATTTACAAAGTTGATGCAACAAAAATTCGAAATGAGTGCCATGGGAGAATTACAGTTCTTTCTAGGTTTGCAAATCAAACAAAAGGCTGATGGAACTTTCATTCATCAGTCAAAATACACAAAGAGTCTTTTGGAAAAGTTTGATTTACAAAACTGTAAGCCCTGTTCTACTCCCATGTGCAGCACCACACAACTGGATGCAGATCAGAAAGGTAAAGCTGTTGATGAAACACTTTACAGATGTATGATTGGGTCCTTGATGTACTTAACAGCTTCTAGACCAGATATTATGTTTGCAACTTGTGTTTGTGCTAGATTTCAGGCTGCTCCTAAAGAGTCTCATTTGATTGCAGTCAAGAGGATCTTTAGATATCTGCAAGGTACTCAATCTCTAGGTCTTTGGTATTCCACTGGGCACTCTTGCAAATTAGTTGCTTTTTCTGATAGTGACTATGCAGGGTGTAAATTAACTAGAAAATCAACTTCTGGTGGATGTCAATTCCTAGGCAACTGTTTGGTTTCTTGGCAGAGTAAGAAACAAACATCTGTTGCTACATCCACTGCTGAAGCCGAGTACATTGCTGCTGCAAGTTGTACATCTCAGGTACTCTGGCTTCAGAATCAATTATTGGATTATGGCATTACAGAGACTAAGACTCCATTACTAATGGATAGTGCTTCAGCTCTTTGTATTGTCAAGAATCCAGTCCAGCACTCTAGGACCAAACATATTGAGATCAGACACCATTTTATTAGGGATTGTTTTGAAAAAGGTCTGATTGATCCAAAGTTTGTTCCTAGTGCTGATGAGCTTGCAGACATATTTACTAAGCCTTTGGACAGTTCAACTTTCCAAAACCTAGTGTTAAGGCTTGGTATGCTGCAGCTAGAATAAGTGACAACTACTGATGATCTCAGTCAACAAGTACTGATGAGCATTCGTATACTATTGTCACAAATAAGTACTGATAAGTTCTTTTATCCTCAGTAGTTTTCATAACTACTGAAGACTAAATTACTTAAAAGTACTGAAGTACTCTATCTGTTGAAAAGAACTGATGTAGTTACAACTACTGATGTAAGTATAACAGATAAGTACTGATGACCAATGAAACGTCTGAAAATCAGACAAAGTCTGATAAGTGTTGAGGTCAGAATGAAACAGCTGATGAGCTAAGAATTGACGACAACAGCTGATGAGAAACTTTTCTCTTCAGTTGTTTCTACAACTGCTGTTTCACTTCATACAACTGAAGCCAAAACCATGTCTTCAGTAGTTTTACAACTACTGATGACTAACACCAAATCTTCAGTTGTTTACAACACCTGAAGCCAAAACCATGTCTTCAGTAGTTTCACAACTACTGATGACTAATACCAAGTCTTCAGTTGTTACAACTTCTGAAAGTTAAACCAGGTCTTCAGTTGTTTTCAAACAACTGATGACAGCACCAACACTTTCAGTCGTTTTATATCAGCCTTTTCTTACCCTATAAATACCTAAACCTAATTTCAAACGTTTCATTAGCCGTTTCATGTCCTTCACTCTCTCAACAATGGCGACCATGAAACTCAAACCCAGACACAACTGTGTTGCCTACCTCTCGAAATCGGCCTTTTGGAACAAATTTGATAATGCCATCGATCTTATGGTAGATTCCCAGTACCGAACCGCTTTTCTTCTGAATCCTACCATATACCCCGATTCCCTAAGCCAATTCTGGACCAACGTCTCTGTGCAAACTGGTGAGAATGATCGCCAAATCACTCTCCAGTCGTTGGTTAACCAGAAACAGGTGGTCATCACTCCAGACATCATTCGACAAACCCTAAATCTACATGATGCCACCTGTGTCACAGAATACCCGAAAGGCACAACTGATATGTCTTTCATCAATAACGGGTATGAAGGAGACTTAAGTGCTACCACCATTCTGAAGAAGCACTTCCATGATGCTGAACGTCTTATATTCCACATGGTGAATGTCTGCCTTGCACCAAAAACCTCCTCATGGGATCAGATGTCCTCCCGATGGCAACAGGTATTATACTCTATCTTTGAACGACAAAATCTAAATTTTTCTGAGATAGTTTTCATGGAACTAAAGGATCTGGCTTTGAAACCTGTGGCAAACAGATGGATATTATATCCCAGGTTTCTCATGGCCATAATTTTAAATCAGCTAAAATCAGACGGCCTTGTTGGCCTTGGAGTCCCTGCTCCGGCTGTATTGCCTGAAGTATACTCCAGGCACAACTCTGACCCTACACTGAAAGGGGCTGCCCGGCTGCTAAAACCCAAGCAGCGGGAACCCACAGCCTCCACTTCCAGATCCAAAGTCCCCACCAAACCCAACACCAAAAAGCCCAAAAAGGCTACTCAGGGAGATGAGTCCCCTGAGGATGCCCCTGTACCACCAATACAGGAAACACTTACTGGTTCTAACCCCCAGTAGTGTCAAAGACTCCACCAGCCCTAGCCGCTCAGGCATCCTCTCAACAGGATCCTGATGCAACCATAATTGGGGATACCACAATGCTGGAACCTATCTCAATTGAGAAGGTTACCATTGAAGAGCACCAGTCACCCCGGGTGCAATCTGCTTCAAACCTATCTCCAATGCAACCGCCCCTCAAAGCCCAACCATTATAGTTGCACAAGTGCTGAGTCAGCTGCATTCCTCTCCTCCTCCCCAGAAACCAATTACAATGGGGAGAACCTCAACAGCTGAGGAAGAGGACCAAAATGCTGCTGATAACCCACAGCACAGGGGTTATAATGTTCAATCTCCCCGTGTAGAGGAGGAGGTTAGAACATCTGGTGAGGCTGCCACTTCTACTGATTCAGCAAATGAACAGGATGCAGTTGGTAACATCTCTAAGACCTCACCAGAGGCAACTGCCGATGAAGGACTCAGTCCTGAGGCAGGAAGTCCCCAGAACCAAGAACAAGGGGCACATGCTACAACTGATCTACACTCAGGGCATGTACATCCTGATTCAATCAGGAGGTCAGGTGATTCAGCAAAGACTGATGATGACCTGGGCTTTTTCTTTGATGTCTTAGCCCATAACACAATCCTTGAGGCTGAGGTGAGCAGACTCAAAGAACTGCTTGCCAAAATGTCTCAGGATCAAAGTCCATCTGCCCCAATAAACCCACAGATGGCACCTTCATCTGAAGGTTCACCAAACACTCAGCCACTACACTCAACTGAGCCACCAGCCACTGCTTTTGGCACCACCTCTCAGGGACAGAACCCTCTGAGCAGATGGTTGCTACCTTTCAACATTCCTTACCTCTCATCACTCCCATCATCAATGAGATTGTGCATAAAGCCATTGACGAGAGGATCTCCTCAAATCTACAAACACTTGTTGATGATGCTGTGCAAAAGAAGCTTTCTGCCATTCAAACCCCTGAACCCAATGCACCCAAAAAGGGGGAGTCTAAGGCAGTGAAAGAAAGAAAGAGAAAGAGAGTGGAAGATGAGAAACAACAAGAGAAAGAAAAGGAGTTAGAAAAGGAAAAACAGCTGATCACATACAAGAGAAAGAAAAGTGCTGAAACTCAAAAGCCTGATGAAGAGAAATCATTGGAAGATCTGATTAAAGAAGCTGATGAAGCTCACAGCAGATCAATGGACAGAATAATAGACCAACTCTTCAGACAAGGCTTTGATACAGCTACTTTAGACACTGAGATCAGAAGGCTGGAGATTAAAGAGATACAAGAGAGATGGGCCAGTTACAGTGTGATGGAAAGGGAGAGGTTGGAGATAATGATCAGGTTTATTGCAAAATACTTGGGAAGATCATTAATTGAGATTAAATCATGGACCAGAGACAGTATTCTGGCAATAACCACCAGAATCTGTGCTTCTGAAGCATTCAATAAGGGGTTGATTATCGAAGCCTTAGATGAAGCAGGTGCTGGGAAGAGAACTGATATGGCCAAGCTTTCCAAAGCCAAACTTACCACAAAAATGCTAGATCAGCCTTCCCAAACTCCCACTCAAAAACAACCAACCCCACAACTCTCCAAACCAATCCCTAAACCTAAACTTAAACCAACTCAACCCTCAAAACCAACTCCCTTACCCCAAAAACCACCTCAAACCACATCCAATGATGCACCCAGAAGGAGGAGAAGGGTGTTGAGGATGGAAGAAGAAGAAGAAGATGATGAAGAAGACAGTCTGCCAATCTCTGCTGTTCTAAAAATACCTGAGCCCAGAAGTCAACAAATGATCACACCAGACTTTCAGAGGCAAATGGTGAAAGTTAAGATTGAAGAAGAAGAACAGCAGAAACAGCACGATGAGCAACTTTTGAAGATGGTTGACAAAGAGTTTCCTCAGTCATCATCTATACAAGCCATGAAGAAACACGCTCAAAGGCTGTATGCTCTCAGGTATACCTTTCAATATCAAAAGGAGAGAGTAAGGATTTGGCCAGACCCCAGGGTTAGTTCTAGAATTCATAAGAAATCCATACCAAGTAGATACAATGGCCAAGTGAGAAAGACCATAGATGCTGTTATTATGTTGGCCATTGTAGTCTCACCCTGGGAGATACTTGAAGACTTCAAGAGAGCCTACAAGTCAAAGATGACCCCTCAAACTCTAATGGAGAACAAAATGGTCAAGAAGGGGTTGTTATACAAGAGGCTTGAAGAGATCAAGAAAAATGAACTCCAGTTGTTATTAGAAGGGACTCACCCAGATGAATTTGCTTACAGAGAGATAACAACTGTTGAGTTGAAAAATGGAAAGACGTTAAAGTACCTATCAGAGTACTATGGCCCAGAGTTCTTCTTCGAAGGAGAAGCAGAAGAACTCACTAAGGAGGAACAAGTTGTTCTCCTTGAGGCCTACGTCAGAGAGTCTTATAGACTCATCAATGGGAAGTAGGTTTCATGGTTGGATAACAGCTCTGTGTCCAGTTCCCAAGACAGAGTTCCCTTCCATCCTTTGACATTCACATCTACTGAAACCTGTTCCCTGGCCTGTGCTTATCTGATATCTCTGAAGCTGATCAAGAGAGTATTTCTGCCAAGAATAAGTGGGACCTCAATAAGCTTAAAGGTTTTGGCTGCATTGGTTCAGGGGGAGTTTGTTGGACCAAAAGAACCAATGAGCCTGATCAGAAAAACCTTTAAGTCCCACGGACATTACAACAACTGAAGTAGTCTACAACAGCTGAAGACATCAACTGATAACAAGGTCTGAAGACAAAGTCTGAAGTGAAAGAGCTGAAGACAAAGTCTGAAGTGAAAGAGCTGAAGACAAAGTCTGAAGTGAAAGAGCTGAAGACAAAGTCTGAAGCTAAAGAACTGAAGACAAAGACTGAAGACCAAGTTTCAGATGTTATCACAACAGCTGAAGAAGACCTCTTCAGTAGTTGTGATGGTTTCCTTTCAGTAGTTTTATGTTTCTTGTAATCAGTACTTGTAGTTTCAGTAGTTTTTGTTTCATCTTGTACTTAGCATACTCTGAGATGTTCTTAGTTGTTATGAACATTCTCAGTAGTTTGCTTACTTTCAGTTGTTTGTAATAATTCTGTTAGATGTCACTATCAAGTGACATCAGCAGACGTCACATTCCTCTATATAAGGAATGTTGACCTAATTGTAAGGGCCCAGCTATAGCGAAACTTAGAAAAGCTTAGCAGCCGCCATACCAAAGCATGTGTGCATGAATGATATTATCCATTTTGCAGAAAACCCTCTTTCTCTATAACCGTGTACTGTTCCATTGAATATCTATTGTGTTCTTGCAATATTTGTCTAATTCTTGTTCTAATTCCGCTGCGATTCAACTCTAATTGATCAAACTTAAAATCACTGATCCTGACAATAGCTTGTCATGGTATGCCGGTGTCTATCGTATCAGACCGTGACACCCTGTTCACATCGAAATTTTGGAAGAGATTTCATGATGCGATGGGGACGAGGCTACATATTAGCACAGCTTACCATCCTCAGACAGATGGTCAGTCTGAAAGGACGATTCAGATGCTTGAGGATATGTTCTGAGCATGCGTGATCGACTTTGGAGGAGGTTGGGATGATCACCTATCGTTAGCGGATTTCTCATACAAGAACAGTTATCATGCCAGCATTGGAATGCCCCCGTATGAGATGCTATACGGTAGGAGGTGTAGGACGCCCGTGTGTTGGGGTGACATCGGGCAGAAAGAATTAGGAGGCGTGGTAGTGATTGAGGTTGCGACCGAGAAGTTAGAGAAGATCAAAGCCTTTATGAAGGCGGCGAAAGACAGGCAAAAGTCGTATGTTGACAAGAGACGTAGACCGATTGAATTCAAGGTGGGTGATAAAGTTATGCTAAAAGTTTCACCTTGGAAGGGAATCAATCAGTTTAGAAAAAGGGGCAAGTTGAGCCTGAGATACATAGGGCCTTTCCGAATTATTACACGAGTAGGAGAGGTGGCCTATCGATTGGAACTACCCGATGAGTTAAGTGGAATTCATCCGACATTCCATGTATCTCATCTGAGAAAGTGCCTAGCTGATGAAGATATCATTATACCACTGGAGGACATCGAGGTGGATGAGCGGCTCAATTATGTAGAGCAACCAGTGGCAATCATCAACACAGAAAGAGAAGAGGCTATGTAATAAAGTGGTGCCACTGGTGCGTGTACTGTGGAGGCATAGGAAAGGATCCGAGTCTACGTGGGAGACTGAAGAAGAAATGAGACAACACTACCCACAGTTGATCGTAGAGTGACAGGTTTCGGGGACGAAACCTCTTTAAGGGGGGTAGACTTGTAACACCCGAAATTTTGTTAAAAATAAAAGAAGAAGAAAAGTATCTTGAAAGAAAGGAATAGGAACATAAGTGGAGGGGGCCAAAGTGTAAAAAGTATAAAATGCCATTATTTATTATATAATGGGTATGGCCACCCATTTTATGTTATTACTTTCTGCTCTTCGCCTGAAAAAGAAGAAAGAAGAAGATTGAGCATGTTTCTCTCGGTTATTCAAGAAGAAGAGGTTGAAATTCGCATATTGGAGAGTCTTTTATGTGTTCTTGGTTCGGTTGTGTTGGGTTTTCATCCTTAAAACCGATTTTTATGTGTTCTATGTGTTTGGTTGTTATTTTGGTGTGTTTTTAGGTGTTTGAACTCTTGTGCACTCAAGTTTGGAGGAGTTTTATTTGTTGGCTGCATAGGTGAGTTCTAAACCCTAGTTTTTATGTGTTTTAAACGTCTTGGGGCTGAAAATGCATGTATAAAAATGTTTTACAACTGTTATATATGTACCCGTATGTATTTTTGTATATATTCTTGGGTTTTATGGTTGATTATGTGTTGTTGATGCTTAGAATGATTGGAAAAAGCTTCGAACAGGTTAATATGCAGATTGGGTTTGAAAATAAGTTGGAAATATGCATAACTGTTGGTTATGCGCCCAAATAGGGCTCATGTGGCTGAAGTTTTGACTTAGAAAACTTAAGTGAAGCTCATGCACCCCAATAGTTCCCATGCGCCTGGAATTTTTGCCAAATAGCCTAAGTACCAGCCCATGCGCCCAAACAGTGCTTCATGCGCCTGAAAATTTGCCTAGAACACCTAAGTGTTTAGTCATGCGCCCAAACAGTACCTCATGCGCCTACTGACCAAATGACTAAGTGTTGTTCATGCGCCCAAATAGTCTTCATGCGCCTAGAATTTCTCATGCGCCGAAGTTTCTCATGCGCCTAAGTGTTGGTGCGCCCGCATAGTGCTCATGCGCCTAGAACACTTAGAAAGTTTTCTAATATTTTAGGAAAAGGAAATTTAAGGAATTGCCCTGGGATGTTTTGATGGTTGTATTTATTTATTCCATGCTTGTTTATGGCCTGTTCTTGTGTTCCATATTATGTATTTATTACTTGGCTTTAAGTGGAGTGTTTATGCCCGTATACGTAAAGTATTATCATAATGAAAGTGAAAGATTAATCATAATGAAAAGTTAAACATAATGAATGAATGAAAGTCTTGCAAGCAAATTGAATGGAGGTGCACGACCATGTTGTCGTTAGCTCAACTGTGTGCGGTTTAGCTAACCCGAAGAATGCATACAGGGTCAATCTTTGAGATTGACGGGACCCTTTTGGCATGCCGTGGTACTGGGTCAGGCTTCGTGCACAATGTTAGGGGTCTATTTATAGACTCCGACCCAGTACCCGCTTCATGCACAATATTTAGGGTATTACACAGACAGTGAAACATAATAAAGAAACTAGGAAATGAACGATGGAAGAGAACGATGAATATTATCTTGTTGTATGTATGACGTGTGAACACGTATGAAAGTAATAAATTTTATGAAAAGGAAGTAATTCAACGAAAAGATATTTTCATATATATACGCAAGGAATTTTAATGTTTTAAAACTAGAACTCACTCAGCAACGCTGACTTTTATGCATTTTTTAGTTGGTAGGTAAATGTTGCTGAGGGTGGCATGCGGGGGAAGCTACTCGTTAGGGCACGACTGGCATCCATTCATGCAAATGATTTTGTTGTGTTGTAATGCAACTAATTGATTGTTTTGTAACCCTAACTTACAACGATGTATTATTTGGCAACAATAGTTATAAGCATGAATGGTTTTTGTTAACTTAATCCACTGCTTAATCTTATGAATGAATAATGTTTTATATGTATAATGCTATGATTAACCACTGACTGCTCCAGAAGGGTCTAGGGAAGAGAGTAGGTGATGTACAATAGTCTAGGTCGGGTGGAGCTACAGCTTGTACACGCTCCCTGTAAACCATACGGTCTATATAGGTAGGATAGAAGTTCCAGTTCCGCAGAGGATCACGCTCGGGTAATGCGAATGGCTGATCCTAATCCATCTCTTTAGAGGGGTAAGGATGTCGAGGCCAGTCTGATCCCCTATCAGGTATAGGAGAGGGACGAGGTGACTCAGATCGTGCATGTCTCTTGCCTAGAGCTCTAGATGACGATGCCATACTACGAGATACGTGATGTGTATGCCAACGAGTATACAGTAAGGGATATGTAATGAGTAAGTAACAAACTATGCGGTTATAGTCTAGTGTGTATGCAACCTAGTTCCCTATAACCAATGGCTCTGATACCAATTTGTCACACCCTCAAATTCCACGCGCGGGGTTTTACCGCGAGGCGTGTGAACAAACCAGGATCTCAGTCATTAGTTACTCAGAATGACTCTATATGCAACATTTAAACAACTCAGAGTTTAAAACTTTAGAATATTTGTGGAAGCATTTTATAAATAACCCAAACACAAAGTACTAAAAGTAAATTGCGCAAAACACGCGCCCAAACCAAAATACGTAAGTAAATGATAAATTAAAAGTGAACAATGTTTGAATTAAGTATGCTTGACACGTGGGTGCTCCTATGGGCAGCTGCTAGAAATGACCTGAGAAAAGCATACTAAAAGTGTCAACACGATGATTGGTGAGTTCAAGGGTTTGCGTTAATCATAAATCAGTATAGTTGTAAAACATAAGAAGCACATTGAAATAGATAGCTAGTCTATATTCAAAAGTAATAACCATAGTGATTTCGCGATCGAAGCTGACTGTGTTCATTGTTTGCCTCCCGTCACGACATACCAGGTCGTGACGCTGTTAGTAGTTTAGGACAATATTGCACCCGTTTGACCTCGAGTTGCACAGGTGGGGCTAGTCAGACCCAGTAGTACTACCCAAGATTTCCCGCTATAAACCAATATTAACGATTCGAAAGTGTGAGGACTTCCATGGTATAACCCACTATGTTATAATATACACATCTTACTATAATAAAGCGTTTATAAACCAGTATGCTATCTCCCCCAAAACAGAGTATATAAGAAAATGGGGCATGAACTCACCTGGTGTGCAAACGAACAATAGTAAAAGCTAACAGTGAGTGGAAAGACAACCTTCAAAGGTCACCAAGAACACACAAGTACATAAGTACGTGTACACAAAATCTTTAACAACCCTAAGTGCTCAATAAACACACTGACTCAAGGTTTTGGAAAACAAGACACATTAGTAGTTGACTCGTTTGACCTGTTGGTGACATGTCAAATTAGGTTCTTGCTTGATCAAATATAACGACTAATAATTCAATATTCCACATGTAATTCATACAAGCAAAACATTAATCTTATAATAATTGATAATGACAATTCATCATAGCACATAACATGTTTACTTGCACATTTTCCAAGAAAGCTCTTATGTTCCCATAGTTGCACCAACTAACCATATGACCCAATCATCACAATCCAACACATTAGACATCATCCAGAAACATTCTAACATGATCCTAATACCATAAACATGTATAACTCACTATATCCAGTGATCTTCAAAATTAAAGTTTCCCTTTTGGGAAAGTAACACCCAAAATCAATCTAGCACCCAATTCATTCATGAATTCATCAACATCATGCCTAATCAAGTCCATACCTATCATCTAGACACGACCAACATCATCAAATCATCATAATTCACAAATCTCATATCCAAAAGTTTCTACTTATTGCAAGGTATGAACTACATGATCAATTCATGGATTTCTTGCATAATAATCATAACCCAATGTTCATACAACATCATTAACATCACAACATCATCAATCTATCATCAATTCATCAAGTTCATGCAAAAAAGTTACTATTATTAGTAAGGTATGAACAACGCATCCAAACCATGAATTTCTTGCACAATCCACGTAAACAAGCATCAGTACAATCTAACTAACATCATACAATCATCAAACAACACAAAATACGAATTTTTATACAATAATCGAACTAGGGTTCGGCCATAACTCAAAAACCATGAAAAACCATAAAAATCTAACCTTCAATCGTGTAATGGCCATGAATTGATGCTTGTTACACGTTGGAATGCTTGAAACTAGATCAAAATCGATGCTTTCTTGTTGTTTTTGGTCGAAATCGATGTGTGTGTGTGGTGAGGGGGTCGCGGCAGAATGGAAGGGTTGTGGGGGGATTAGGGTTTAGTTTTTGGTAATATTTTGTTTTATGGTAATTGTAAAATAAACCCTCCATAACCACCTTTTGTAAAAATTGATCTTTTTAATACTTTTTAACAATCTTTAACTATAAAATACAAGTATTATTAACCAACAATAATAATCATGTATATTTTCCACTAATAACAAAACACATGAAATAAATATAACATCTTGGCACGTTACAAGATAAAATTCACAAATAATATCTAAAATCACATAAGCACATAACTACAAATTAATATCAAGTAATTATCAGATAATCATTGTTAATTATTATTAAGTCACCAACATTCAACGACAACTAGTGTGTGCTCACGACACATGTATGCAAGACCTAACGGAACTAACGGAGTTTGGTAACGGAAAATTACCAGATGTCACAGTAAGGCTCATGCGCCCAAGCAGTGCTCATGCGCCTAAGTGTCCTCATGCGCCTAAAGAGCCCGTGCGCCTACATAGTACTCATGCGCCTGCATAGTGCTCATAAACCTAAATGCCTTAGAAAATTTTCTAAAATTTTGGGAAATAGAAATTTTACGACTAAGCCCTGGGATGTTTTGATGGTTATGTTTGTTGGTGTGTTTATGCTCGTATGCATAAAGTATTATCATAAACAAAGCAAAAGATTAATGATAATGAAAAGTGAAACATAAGGAATGAATGAAAGTCTTGTAAGCAAAATGTTTAAGGAGTTTCACAACTCATTGAGAGTTGTTAGCTCAACTGTGTGTTATATAACGTGCATTTTGGCTAACCCATGAGGGTTCACACATAGGAGGGTCAGTCTTTGTGACTGATCAAGACGTGCGAAAATGGGATCCTTGTCGCTTGACCCCAAAAGGTAGTTGCTTTGTGCACAATGATGGGGCATAGCATATGACAGGTCCATATAAAGTGAAAGATAATGATGAAAGAAAGTGCGAAAACGAACGATAATGAAAGATAATAAAAAATTATTATCTAGATGTATGTATGATGTGTGATCACGTACGAAAGTAAAGAAAGTGTTTTTTTAGTAAAAGTAAAGTATTTTATTTATAAAACTAGTACTCAATCAGCAACGCTGACTTTTATGCTTTTTCAGTTGGCAGGTAATTAGTTGCTGAGGATGGCAAGTGGGTGAAGCTACTTGGCAGGCAAGACTGGCATCCATTTCATGCGTAATAATATTGGTGTTTTGTAATACAACTGAACGACTCTTTTGTAACCCTAAAACTACAATGTTGTATTATTTGGCAACATCAAATAGTAATGCATGAAGGGTTTTTGATAAATTAATTTGCTACAACACTTTTAAGAAATGTATTGTACTGTTATACGAAAAATGTTATGATTGACCAACTGTGAGGTTTCCGGGAACGAGGCCTTACAAGTTGGTATCAGAGCCAAAGTTAAAGAGAAATGGGTAAAGTATATTAAAAGAACCTAAACTTAAACTGAGAATGGGACCAAATGAAGGGATGCTAGCGCAAGTAGCTACGTGCCATCAGGTAATTCATTTTCTTAAATATAAATCAGTATTATGTGCGCGTACTATTTGATTTATGTGCCCTTAGTAGATTTGAATACTAATGTAGTCAGGATAGGAAATGCTTGAGAGATGAAGAGTAAAGTAAGTGGCTAATCACACCTGGTCACTGTAATTAGGGACTTACTATACTTGACATCAACTGAGCTATTACCTTGAATGACCATGTTGGTGTTTAAATCTTATAGTGTTTTGAAGATGGCTGGTGGTAGATCATCGAAAGCTTCTCGAGGAGGAGTACGGGGTGGCCGTGGTCCTGGACCACGTGTCACAAGGAACAAGACTAGGACTGTTGAGACGGCTCCTGCCAAGCCCGAGCTTCATCACCAGGAGGGCGGTGATGATAGTGCCAACTTGAGAGCCTCAGTAAAGGAGGCAGTTGTGGAGGAAGTGCATCAGGTCATGCAGACGATCCTGCCGTCTGTGGTGACCGAGGTCATTCGTGTGCTGAGAGAAGATGAAAGAAGGAGAAGGAGGAGGTGAGAAAGAAAACTGTTAGGAGAAGGAGGGATGATAGGGGTCATGATGAAGGGGAACGACTAGATACAGTAAGTTGAACAAGTTGACGGTGAAGAACCGATATCCGCTACCGAGAATAGATGACCTGTTTGATCAGCTCCAAGGTGCCAGTTGGTTCTCAAGAATAGATCTTTGATCTGGCTACCATGAATTGAAGGTAAAGGAGCAGGATATCCCTAAAACAGCTTTTCGCACGCGTTATGGACACTATGAGTTTCTCGTTATGTCCTTTGGTCTAACTAACGCGCTAGCTGCTTTCATGGATTTGACGAATCGGGTGTGTCGATCGATGTTAGATAAATCAGTGATTGTGTTTATAGATGATATTCTGATTTATTCGAAGAGCGAAGAAGAACATGCCGGCTACATTCGTAAAGTATTAGAGACACTCAGAAGAGAGAAGCTGAATGCTAAGTTCTCCAAGTGTTCTTTCTGGTTGTGTGATGTTTAGTTTCTAGGTCATGTGGTCAACCTAGAAGGGATCATGGTGGACCCGGCAAAAGTTGAGGCGGTGATGCAATGGAAGTCTCCAAAGACGCCATCCGAGATTCGTAGTTTCTTGGGTTTGGCAGGCTACTACAAGAGGTTCATCCAAGACTTTTCCAAGATAGCCTCACTATTGACCAAGTTGACCCTCAAGGACGTGAAGTTTGTATGGGGTCTGGAATAGTAGAATGCTTTTGAGGAGTTAAAGACAAGGTTGACTCAAGCTCCTGTCTTGATGTTAGCCGAAGGGAATGAAGACTTGGTGGTCTATTCAGATCCTTCTTATTCGGGATTGGGTTGCGTGCTAATGCAGATAGGAAAAGTAATTGCCTATGCGTCCCAACAGTTGAAAATCCATGAGGTTAATTACCCTACCCATGATTTGGAATTGGCGGCGTTGGTCTTTGCATTGAAGATTTGGAGGCACTACTTGTACGAGACGAAGTGCACTATCTTCACTGACCATAAAAGCTTGAAGTACTTCTTCGTGTAAAAGGATCTCAATATAAGGCAAAGGAGGTGGTTAGAGTTGATCAAGGATTATGATTATGAGATCCACTACCATCCGGGCAAGGCCAACGTAGTTGCAGATGCCCTGAGCCGAGAAGAGAGACCCGAGCAGATTCGGGTAAAGGCTTATCAGTTGGCATTGACCTCTGACGTGATGAAGCAGGTCAAGGAATTTTAGGATGAGGCATTGAAAGAGGATCAAATCAACTCCGAAAGGATGAAAGGCCTACTCGGAGTTGGGTGAGAACACTCTTGGTGTTAGAACCCGATTTGGCTGGATGTGGTTCCTCGCTAAGGGGATCTATGGGGAAAGATCATGGAGGAGGCCGATAAGACTCGATACTCGATTCACCACGGTGCCACGAAGATGTATCAGGATGTGAAGAAAGTTTACCGGTGGCCGGGAATGAAGCGCGACGTAGCAGAGTATGTGAGTAAGTGCCTTACTCGCTTGAAAGTGAAGGCAGAGCATCAGAAGCCATATGGGAAGATCCAACCTTTGGATATACTAGAGTGGAAATAGGAGCACATCACCATGGACTTTATTACCAAGTTACCACGTTCGGCAAGGGGGTACGATACTATATAGGTGATAGTTGATCGCTTAACGAAGAGTGCACACTTTCTACCAATCCGCGAGACATATTCATCTGAGAGGTTAGCGGATCTATTCATCAAGGAAATTATGACCCGTCATGGTGTGCCAGTGTCTATCGTGTCGAACCGTGACACTCGGTTTACATCTATGTTTTAGAAGAGATTCCATGACGCAATGGGTACGAGGTTGCATATAAGTACGACTTACCATCCTCAGACAGATGGTCAGTCGGAGAGAACTATACAGACAATTGAGGATATGCTCCGAGCATGCGTCATTGATTTTGGAGGAAGTTGGGATGAACACTTGCCGTTAGCTGATTTCTCATACAACAATAGTTACCATGCCAGCATTGGTATGCCACCATATGAGATGCTATACGGTAGGAAGTGTAGAACGTCCGTATGTTGGGGTGACATTGGACAGAAGGAGTTGGGGAGCGTGGAAGTGATCGAGGCTACGACTGAAAAGCTAGAAAAGATCAAGGCCTTTATGAAGGCGGCAAAAGATAGGCAAAAGTCTTATGCTGATAAGAGGCATAGGCCGATTGAATTCAAGGTGGGTGATAAAGTTATGCTGAAGGTTTCACCTTGGAAGGGGATCATTCGATTCAGAAAGCGGGGTAAGTTGAGCCCGATGTATATAGGACCTTTCCGAATCATTGCTTGAGTAGGAGAGGTGGCCTATAGGTTGGAGTTGCCCGATGAGTTAAGTGGGATTCATCCAACATTCCATGTATCTCATCTGACAAAATGCCTAGTCAATGAAGATATGATTGTACCTGTCACACCCTCAAAATCCACGTGCGGTGTTTTGCCGCGAGGCATGTGAACAAACCAGGATCGCAGTCATTAGTTACTCAGAACGACTCTATATGAAACATTCAAGCAAAATCAAAGTTTAAAACATTAAAATTATGCGGAAGCATTTAATAAACATGACAACCCAAAATAATGCAACACAGTGTAAAATGCGCAAACATGCGTCAACCGTTGTTCAAAACAAATACATAATTATTTCAATTGCAAAACCACAATTGTTCCCAACAATGCTGACCCATAAATATTGACCTGTGAGTGCTCCTAGGCTTTTCATTAACCATGACCTGAGAATAGCATACTAAAAGAGTCAACACAATGGTTGGTGAGTTCAAGAGTTTGCGTAAAACATAACAGTAATAGTTATAAAACATAAGAGTGCATTGAATTAGATAGCTAGTCTAAATTCACAAGTAATAATCATAGTGATTTCGTGATCGAATGTAACGCCTGAAATTTCGGTAAAATAAAAAAAAGAAAATAAAAGTGTCAAGAAGAAAGCAAAAAGAAGCCAAAGATGAGGTGTGTTTTGTGTAAAAGTACACAAAAGTCAAAAGTTCACTTTATATGGGCATGGCTGCCCATATCACTCCTGCTGCTACTGTGTTCAACCGAATCAGAAGAAACAGAAGCTGAATTCGATTTCTCTCGGTTTCAAGGAGAAGAAGAGGCTGATTCTCGCTTGTGTTTAATATTCTTTGTATTTTATGGTTCGGTTTGTTGGGTTTTGACCATGAAACTGATTCATATGTGTTTATATGTTTTGTTGTGTTTTTGCTTGTTTTAGGCGTTTGAACTCTTGTGCACACGAGTTTGGAGGAGTTTTGCTTCTTTACTGCACTAGCTGAGTTTTAGACCCTGTTTTTATGTGTTTAAACTTCTTTAGGGCTGAAAATGCATGTTTAAAAGCTTTTATATTTTATGCTTTACCGTATGTATATGGGTGTTTGTGTTTGTGCTTTATGGTGGTTTATGTGCTGGTGATGCTGGTGATGTTGAGTTTAAGCTTTGAACAGATAGATAAGCATGATTGGTTAGGACTGTTGGTGTTTTCATGGTTGTATGCCTGCTCTAGATATATAGCATCTTAGATCTATGATAAGGATGTGTTAGATCAAGGATTGGGGACTGAATAATTGCATAAGTGCATTAGCAGGTTGGTTAGTTCATCCGCATTTATGTACTTGTTCATGCGCATTGTTGTTTGTCCATCCGCATTTGTAGTTGCTTATGCGCCCAAGTGTTCTTCTCATTTCTTTTATTCAAGCGCATTTGCTACAGTGTTCATACGCATTTGTTTCAGTCAATCGCATTTGTTCTACCAGCATTTAGTTGGACTCTTGGAATAATCTGAAGGTATTCATCCGCATTAGTATTGTTCATCCGCATTAGTCTTGTTCATCCGCATTAGTTTCGTTCATCCGCATTAGTATTGTTCATCCGTATTAGTATTGTTCATCCGCATTAGTATTGCTCATCCGCATTAGTTACTGTTCATCCGCATTTGTCTAAGGACTTAGGATTTTTCCGAAGCTTGGGAAGTAGAATGTAGTGGGTAAGTTCTGGAATGTTTTATTGGTTCATATCTGTTGTGGTGATGTCTGTTGTGGGCTGCTATTGATGCTTTATACTATGTATAATGTGACTTTACGTGGTGTGTTTATATTCGTATGCGTAAAGTATTATTGTAACGAAAGTGAAAGATTAATGTTAATAAAGAAGGGGAACTTAAGAAAAGTATGAAAAGTCTTGCAAGCAAAGGTTGAGGTGAGTGACTGTGTTGTCACAACAGACATGTATGCCAAAGTTGAGGTGAGTGACTGTGTCGTCACAACAAACTCGTAAGACAAGGTTGAGGTGAGTGACTGTGTTGTCACAACAGACTTGTATGCCAAGGTTGAGGTGAGTGATTGTGTGCCACAATACACTCGTAAGGGGTTTAATCCATGAGATTGACCCGAATATGTCGTGATGCTCACCCCGGTGCTGTGACGGTCTTCGAACATGAGGCGGGGACGTTGCAAAAAGAGACGGGGTCCATGTAGCGTACCCCGGTACTGTCGGTCTTCGAACATGAGTCGGGTATTGCATGAGACAGGATCCAAATTAAAGTAAAAAATAATGAATGAATACATGAGTTAATGAAAGATAATTAAGTCTATACCTTGATATATGTATGATGAATGCTCACGTGAAAGTGAAGGAAGTATTTTATTGAAAAGGATATTTTCATATATAAATCCTGCAAGGTATTTTAAACGTTTTAAAACTAAAACTCACTTAGTAACGCTGACTTTTATGCATTTTCAGTTGGCAGGTAATTGTTGCTGAGGATGGCACGTGGGGGAAGCTACTTTGCAGGGCAAGATTGGCATCCATTCATCTTTAATGATATTGTTGTTTTGTAATGCAACGTAACAGGGTCTTTTGTAATTCAAGAAAACAATGATGTATTGCTTAACAACGTTAATTATTAATAGAATGAATAGCTTTTATTAACTTAATTCCGCTGCAATATTTTAAGAAATGTGTAATGTTTTATGCTAAGATTGACCAACAGTGAGGTCTCCAGGAACGGGGCCTTACAAGTTGGTATCAGAGCCAAAGTTTAAGAGAAATAGGTAAATATTTTCATAACCTAAACTTAAAGTGAGAATGGGACGAATGGAGGGATGCCAGCCTGAGTAGCTACGTGCCATCAGGTATTCTTTTCTTAATGATAACCGGTACTGTGTGCATGTGTTATTTGATTTCTGTGCTTTTAGTAGATTTGAATACTGATGTAGTCAGGATAGGAAATGCTTGGGGGATGAAGAGTAAAGTAAGTGGCTAATCATAACTGGCCACTGTAATTAGGGACTTACTATACTTGACATAAACTGAGCTATTACCTTGAACGACCGTGTTGGTGTTTGAATCTTATAGTGTTAGAGGATGGCCGGAGGTAGATCATCTAAGGCTTCTAGAGGTGGAGTACGGGGTGGTCGTGCTGGTAGACCACGGGCCACAAAGAACAAGGCAAGAACTGCAGAGACGGCTCCTGGTGAGCCTGGGCTTCATCACACAGAGGGCGGTGATGAGAGTGCCAATCTGAGGGCCTCAGTGAAAGAGGCAGTGGTGGAGGAGGTTCACCAAGTCATGCAGACTATCCTACCGTCTGTCGTGACTGAGGTGATCTGGGCCGTACGGAAGGATGAGAGGAAAGAAAAGGAGGAAAGGAGAAGGGCTGCTGCTGGGAGAAGGGAGAATGAGGGAGATCATGATGGAGAGGAGGAGGTATATGCTGAAAGGGGAGCCTCCAGTGATGAAGAAGACGTAGAGGTGCAGGAAACCGCGAGGGGATGCAGCTACAGGGCATTCCAATGGTGTAAACCCCCTACTTTTGACGGGTTAGAGAGATGGAGGCAGTGTTGGAATTAGTGAGTGCAGGGAGGATCAGAAGGTGAAATTCACCAGTCACTCATTCGTTGACTCGGCTTTGTGTTGGTGGGATAATATTGTCCAAGCCGAGGGCTGCAGGGCCATCGGGAGGATGAGATGGGGAGATTTGAAAAAGTTGGTTGTTAAGGAATACTGTCCTCGCAGGGAACTAGCCAAGATAGAGAAAGAGTTCCTACAGCTTGAGGCAGGAACTATGACCCACCAGCAACACACCACCAAGTTTAACGAAATGACAAGGCTGATGCCAGATCAGGTGACGCCTGTGTCGAGGAAGATTAAGAGGTATGTGCAGGGACTGCCGGCTGATATTTGCAGGTACTTGATTATTGCCCGACCAAGCACTTTTAGGTCGGCAGTGGATCTGGCTGGGAGGCTTTACGATGAGAGATAGGTGTCGGTGGTTGAGGTGAAGAAGACAGGTGGTGGTGACAAGACCTGGAGTGGGAAGAGGTTTAGGCGTGGTGGTTTCACCCCAAACAACAAGAGGATGAAAATGGATGACCGAAGAATAGGGTCATCAAGCATGGGGGCGAAGAGGTGTGGCAAATGTGGGAAGGAGCACACTGGTGAGTGCAAATGGGGATCGAATGAATGATGCGGGAAGCCCGGTCATATAACGAGGGATTGTAAGGTGGCGAAGTGCTATAACTGTGGCGGGACTAGCCACAGGAGCAACGAGTGCAAGAGGCCGAGAGCTGAGAGCTCTGGGGCCAAGAAGGGGACTGAGGAAGGTGGACAGATGGCAAGTGTTAGAGCCTTCACATTGACCCGAGAGGAGACCAGGGTGGATCCCGATGTTGTGTCGGGTATGTTTCTAGTAAACCAAACTTGTGCCTCTGTATTGTTTGATTCTGGTGCTAATGGGAGTTTTATTTCTGCTGCTTTCTATGCTAAGCTGCCTGTTAGTAGTAGAAAAATTGATGAGCCATTTGATGTAGAAATTGCTATTGGTAAGTCTACCAGAATTTCTGATATGATTGAGGATTGTGGCATAGACTTAGAAGGTCATAGTTTCTCTGCTAAACTATTTGTGAAGTCCCTAGGCGGATTTGATGTAGTTCTGGGGATTTATTGGTTGGCAGCCTATGAGGCGAACATCGTGTGTCACAAAAAGATGATTCGACTGACAGCGCCCGATTGAAGTTTGGTAACGGTTTACGGTGAACGAGTTACTACAGTTTCGAAGGTGATTTCGATGGTGGTAGCCGAGAAGTGCATGAAACGCGGATGTAGTGCCTACCTGGCTTATGTGAAGGATGTGGACGCGTCAGTACCACAATTGTCCGACGTGCCAGTTGTGTGTGATTTTCTAGACGTGTTCCCAGAAGCTTTACCAGGCATGCCACCGGACCATGAGATCGAGTTTCAGATTGATTTGATACTCGGTGCTCAAGCCATTGCCAAGGCACCGTATCGATTTGCTCCAACAGAGATGAAGGAGCTGATGGCTCAATTGCAGGAGTTATTGGAAAAGGGTTTCATTCAACCGAGTATCTCTCCTTGGGGTGCTCCGGTCTTGTTTGTTAAGAAGAAAGATGGTAGTATGAGGATGTGCATAGACTACCGGGAGCTAAACAAGTTAACAGTGAAGAATCGATAACCCTTACCAAGAATAGATGACTTATTTGACTAGCTCCAAGGCGCCAGTTGGTTCTCATGAATAGATGTCCGATTTGGTTACCATCAGTTGAAGGTTAAGGAACAAGACATTCCTAAGACAGCTTTTCGCACGCATTATGGATACTACGAGTTCCTTGTTATGTCTTTTGGTCTGACTAATGCGCCAGCTGCCTTTATGGAATTGATGAATCGAGTGTGTCGGCCGATGTTAGATAAGTCAGTGATTGTATTTATTGATGATATCATGATTTATTCGAAGAGCGAAGAAGAACATGCCGGTCACATACGCGAGGTATTGGAGACACTTAGAAGGGAGAAGCTATATGCGAAATTCTCTAAGTGTGATTTTTGGTTATGTGAGGTTCAATTTTTGGGTCACGTGGTGAATTCTGAAGGAATTATGGTGGACCCGGCGAAGGTTGAGGCGGTGATGCAATGGAAGTCTCCAAACACGCCAACGTAGATTCGAAGTTTCTTGGGATTGGCGGGCTACTACAGGAGGTTCATTGAAGACTTTTCCAAGATAGCCTCACCTTTGACTAAATTGACTTGCAAGGAGGTGATGTTTGTGTGGGAACGAGAACAGGAGGATGCTTTTGAGGAGCTAAAGGCAAGATTAACTCAAGCTCCTGTTCTAACATTATCCGAAAGGAGTGAAGACTTAGTGGTGTATTCGGATGCCTCCTATTCGGGACTGGGTTGTGTGATAATGCAACGTAGGAGAGTAATAGCCTATGCATCCTGATAGTTGAAAACCCATGAGGTCAATTATCCCACGCATGATTTGGAACTCGCAGCTGTGGTCTTCGCCTTAAAGATTTGGAGGCATTACCTGTACGGGGTGAAATGCATAATCTTCACGGACCACAAGAGCCTAAAGTATTTCTTTGAGCAGAAAGATCTCAACATGAGGCAGAGGAGGTGGTTAGAGCTGATTAAGGATTATGAGTGTGAAATCCACTACCATCCTGGTAAACCCAGTGTAGCGGCTGATGCCCTCAGCTGAAAAGAGAGACCCAAGCCAATCCGGGTGAAGGCTTACCAATTGGTGATGACCTCTGACGTGATGACACTTGTCAAAGAATTTCAGGATGAGGCATTGAAGGGAGATCCAACGGAGGTCTAGTCATGGAGTTGGGAGAAAATACCCACGGAGTTAGAACCCGCTTCGGGCGGATGTGGATTCCCCGCTACGGTGATCTATGGGGACGAATTATGGACGAAGCTCATAAGACTCGATACTCCATTCATCCCAGTGCCACTAAGATGTATCAAGATATGATGAAAGACTATTGGTGGCCGGGTATGAAGCGCGATGTAGTGGAGTATGTGAGTAAGTGCCTTACTTGCTTACAAGTGAAGGCACAGCATCAAAAGCCATACGGGAAGATCCAACCGTTGGATATACCCGAGTGGAAGTGGGAGCACATCACCATGGATTTCATCATGAAGTTACCCCGTACTGCGAGGTGGTACGATACCATATGGGTGATAGTTAATCGTTTGACAAAGAGTGCTCACTTCCTACCGATCCGCAAGGCGTATTCATCCGAGAGGTTGGCGAATCTGTTCATCAAAGAGATTGTAGCTCATCATGGTGTGCCGGTGTCTATCATGTCAGAAAATGACACTCGGTTCACAATGAAGTTTTGGAAGAGATTCCACGATGCGATGGGGACGAGGCTACACATCAGTATGGCTTACCATCCTCAAACATATGGTCAGTCTGAGAGGACAATTCAAACGCTCGAGGACATGCTCTGAGCATGGGCGATCGACTTCGGAGGAAGTTGGGATGATCATCTACCATTGGCAGAGTTCTTATACAACAACAGCTATCATGCCAGCATTGGCATGCCACCTTACGAGATGCTATATGGTAGGAGACGTAGAACGCCCATGTGTTGGGGAGACATTGGGCAGAAAGAGTTGGGAAGCGTTGAGGTAATCGAGGCTACGACTGAGAAGCTAGAAAAGATCAAAGCCTTTATGAAGGAAGCCAAGGATAGACAGAAGTTGTATGCCGATAAGAGGCGTAGACCAATCGAGTTCAACGTGGGTGATAAAGTCATGTTAAAGGTCTCACCCTAGAAGGGAATCATCCGGTTTCAGAAGAGGGGCAAGCTGAGTCCGAGATACATAGGGCCTTTTTGAATCGTTGCACGAGTAGGGGAGGTGGCCTATCGACTAGAATTGCCTGATGAGCTAAGTGGAACTCACCCGACGTTCCATGTATCTCATCTGAGAAAATGCTTCGCTGATAAAGATATGATTGTGCCACTGGAGGATATTGAAGTGGATGAAAGGCTCAATTATGTGGAGCAACAGGTGGCCATCATAGACAGGAAGGAGCAGAGATTGAGAAATAAAGTGGTTCCACTCGTACGTGTGCAGTGGAAACATCGGAAGGGTTCCGAGTCTACGTGGGAGACGGAGGATGAAATAAGACAGCATTACCCACAATTATTCGAAGAGTGACAGGTTTTGGGGACGAAACCTCTTTAAGGGGGGTAGACTTGTAACGCCCGAAACTTCGGTCAAATAAAAAAAAAGAAAATAAAAGTATCAAGAAGAAAGAAAAAAGAAGCAAAAGATGAGGGGTGTTTTGTGTAAAAGTACACAAAAGTTAAAAGTTCGCTTTATACGGGCATGGCTGCCCATATCACTCCTGTTGCTACTGTGTTCAACCGAATCAAAAGAAGAAGAAGCTGAATTCGATTTGTCTCGGTTTCAAGGAGAAGAAGAGGCTGATTCTCGCTTGTGGTTAGTGTTCTTTGTTTTTTATGGTTTGGTTTGTTGGGTTTTGACCATGAAACCGATTCATATGTTTATGTCTTTTGTTGTCTGTTTTTACTTGTTTTAGGCGTTTGAACTCTTGTGCACATGAGTTTGGAGGAGTTTTGCTTGTTTGTTGCACTAGGTGAGTTCTAGACCCTAGTTTTTATGTGTTTTAAACTTATTTGGGCTGAAAATGCATGTTTAAAAGGTTTTACAGCTGTTTTATGCTTTACCGTATGTATATGGGTGTTTGTGTTTGTGCTTTATAGTGGTTTATGTGCTGTTGATGCTGGTGATGTTGAGTTTAAGCTTCGAACAGATGGATAATCATGACTGGTTAGGACTGTTGGTGTTTTCATGGTTGTATGTCTGCTCTAGATATTTAGCATGTTAGATCTATGATAAGAATGTGTTAGATCGAGGATTTGGGACTGAATAATTGCATAAGTGCATTAGCAGGTTGGTTAGTTCATCCGCATTTAAGTACTTGTTCATGCTCATTGTTGTTTGTCCATCCGCATTTGTAGTTGCTTATGCGCCCAAGTGTTCTTCCGCATTTAGTCATTCGCATTTGTTCTACCAGCATTTAGTTGGACACTTGGAATAATCTGAAGGCATTCATCCGCATTAGTATTGTTCATCCGCGTTAGTATTGTTCATCCGCATTAGTATTATTCATCCGCGTTAGTATTGTTCATCCGCATTAGTATTATTCATCCGCATTAGTATTGTTCATCCACATTAGTTACTGTTCATCCGCATTTGTCTAAGGACTTAGGAATTTTCCGAAGCTTGGGAAGTAGAATGTAGCGGGTAAGTTCTGGAATGTTTTGTTGGTTCATATCTTTTGTGGTGATGTCTATTGTGGGCTGCTGTTGATGCTTTATACTATGTATAATGTGACCTTACGTGGTGTGTTTATATTCGTATGCGTAAAGTATTATCGTAACAAAAGTGAAAGATTAATGTTAATAAAGAAGTGGAACATAAGAAAAGTATGAAAAGTCTTGCAAGCAAAGGTTGAGGTGAGTGACTGTGTTGTCACAACAGACTTGTATGCCAAAGTTGAGGTGAGTGACTGTGTCGTCACAACAGACTCGTAAGCCAAGGTTGAGGTGAGTGACTATGTTGTCACAACAGAGTTGTATGCCAAGGTTGAGGTGAGTGACTGTGTGTCACAACAGACTCGTATGGGGTTTAATCCATGAGATTGACCAAATATGTCGTGATGCTCACCCCGGTGTTGTGACGGTGTTCGGACACGAGGTGGGGGCTTTGCAAAAAGAGACGGGGTCCTTGTCGCGTACCCCGTTACTGTCGGTCTTTGGACATGAGTCGGGTATTGCATGAGACAGGATCCAATATAAAGTGAAAGATAATGAATGAATACGTGAGTTAATGAAAGATAATTAAGTCTATACCTTGATGTATGTATGATGTGTTGGGTTTAACATTTGATTAACTAAAGCTTTCCAAACCACAATTAAAGCCAACTGAAGATCTTATTGTACAAGTTCAGAGACCAAGTTGATAAACAGAACAAAACAAACACAAGACGAATAACATGACAAAGTCAACATCAAGACCACAAGAAAAGTCAAAATTAGGTCATGATGTAATAACATTACAAATAGAACAACTAGTGCCACTTGTAATGTGTGGTTATTGCAAAGTGTGTGGGTGGCTTGTAGTTCTTAAATATGTGTTTTTCATGGTGTAAATCACCACCCAAGGAGAATTTCTCTCCTTTGGGTGTGTTTGATGTTCATCCATCTTTGTATATGTTTCTTCATTGTAATTTGTTATTCAACATCAATGAAATCATAACATTATACATGACACACACATCCTTTTTCTTTGATTCACACACTTCCCTCCATCTTTAATTTTGAATTTTCAGATCTGAAAATGATGAATTTTCCAAAATAAGGACTCTAAATGGGTTTTTGGGCCACTTTTGTGTTTTTGAGCTTTGATTTCATTCCGTGCATTGCTTCACAACTCATGTTTTGAGTAACTAATGCAAATGTTAGTTTACTTCAAACAAATGCACATCCAACAAAATCAACAACAACATTAACATAAACATCAACAACAACAACAACATCAACAACAACAATACCAGTGAACAGATCATGAACAGTTGACAACAACAAATAAGAGATATAGGAAAGATGATGAACAGTTGACAACAACAAATAAGAGATACAAGAAAGATGATGAATAGATGACTACAACAAACAAGAAAACCAGAAACATGATGAATACAGATGATTGCAACCAATAGGCATATCCATTTTCACATTCAACAGAAATGAAGAAATCAACCTTGATCACATAATCACTGATCCAATCAAGGATTTGTACAACTGTCAAAAACTCTTTCTGAAGTACTTGGAACCATCCATTATCAAGTTAATTCAGAGTTTCAAAGAGTTGAAGTGTCTTCCATACTGACTTATGTTCCTGATGATGTTTATTGAAGTTCAAAGCCTCATCATATGCCTAATACATTCTAATCCTTTGAGTGTGATATGAACAAACAGTAATCCAAAAGTGATACACCTCATATCCAATACGTTAAGTATTCTCAAAGAGATTCTATCCTTTATCAGAAATACATTAGGAGAAGCTTAATCTGAGGGGCAGAACTACAGTGAATTGTGTCAGAACATCAGTTGATCAAGAAGACGTGTGACAGAGAAGATCTTCAAGTCAAAGTTTGGCACGCATCAGTTTAGGGGGAGTATTGTTGGGTTCAACAATTGATTAACTAAAGCTTTCCAAACCACAATTAAAGCCAACTAAAGATCTCATTGTACAAGTTCAGAGACCAAGTTGATAAACAGAACAAAACAAACACAAGACAAATTCAACATGACAAAGTCAACATCAAGACCACAAGAAAAGTCAAAATTAGGTCATGATGTAATAACATTATAAATAGAACAACTAGTGCCACTTGTAGTGTGTGGTTATTGCAAAGTGTGTGAGTGGCTTGTAGTTCTTAAGTGTGTGTTTTTCATGGTGTAAATCACCACCCAATGAGAAATTCTCTCCTTTGGGTGGGTTTGATGTTCATCCATCTTTGTATATGTTTCTTCATTGTAATTTGTTATTCAACATCAATGAAATCTTAACATTATACATGACACACACATCCTTGTTCTTCGATTCACACACTTCCACCCATCTTTAATTTTGAATTTTCGGATCTGAAAATGATGAATCCTAAGATCCAAACTCAACGAATCTAAAATATTGATTCAGCATGATGAATGTTCACTTGTGAAAGTAAAGGAAGTATTTTATTGAAAAGAATATTTTCATATATAAATCCTGCAAGGTATTTTAAACATTTTAAAACTAGAACTCACTCAGCAACGCTGACTTTTGTGCATTTTCACTTGGCAGGTAATTGTTGCTGAGGATGGCACGCAGGGGAACCTACTCGGCAGGGCAAGATTGGCATCCATTCATCTTTAATGATATTGTTGTTTCGTAATGCAACGTAACAGGGTCTTTCGTAATTCAAGAAAACAATGATGTATTGCTTAACGACGTTAATTATTAATAGAATGAATGGTTTTTATTAACTTAATTCTGCTGCAATATTTTATGAAATGTGTGATGTTTAATGTTTTATGCTATGATTGACCAACTGTGAGGTCTCCAGGAACGGGGCCTTACATCAAAGTTAACAGCATTTCGTTTGATTGCCTATCGTCATGACTTACTAGGTCGTGACACCGTGTTAGGACAATATTGCACCCGTTTGACCTCGAGTCACACAGGTGGGGCTTGTCAAACCCAGTAGTACTACCCAAGATTTCCCGCTAGTTTCAAATATTAACGATTCGAAAGTGTGAGGACTTTCATAGTATATTGCACTACATTACACTATACACAACTTATAATCAATAAAGCATTTTAGAATGAGTATGCTATCTCCCCCAAAAGAGAGTATAAATAAAGTGGGGCATGAACTCACCTGGTGTGCACAGGAATGATATTAAAGCTAACTTGAGAGAGAGAGAAAAGACAACCTTCAGAGGTTACCTAGAACATGCAAGTACATGAGTACGTGTACACAGAATCATTAACAACCCTAAGTGCTCAATAAACACATTGACCAAAGGTTTTAGAAAAACAAGACTCGTTTGACCTAGTTGACCTATTTGACCCGTTGGTGACATTATTATCGAAATTCCATTTAATCAATTATAGCAACTCATCATACACAGTTATCATACAAGTTGTTCACATATATCACTTCATCAACCACATGTTCTACCAAGATCATCATACAACTTAGATTATCATACAACTCATGCGAATCTCAAGTAGTCAACATGCTCAACACAATTATAATTACATCACAACTAGTACATCATACATAAAGTCTAATCATGCACAACATGCCATGTGAAGCAACTCACGACTTCACACCCTAAACCCTGCCAATCCTACTAAGTAGGGGCCTCAGATTCGCACGCGTGTATGATGATCATTATCACATTATTCAACAAGATTCATGCCAACCAACATACCCAACAATGACCTATTAGATTTCCAAATATGATTCTATAATCTTCTATCATAAGCCATCATCGTGTATAAACCATAAAAGTCTTAATTTCCTAAATGATCAATCAAATATCCATACAACCTCATTAACACATTCTAGCACAGTAGGCACCATCAATAAACAATATAACATGACCCTAACATTATGATTATACTCAATTCACCATATCCAAAGTTCCACACAAATAAAGTTTCCCTTTTGGGAAAGTAACATCCCAAAATCAATCTAACGCTCAATTTAATCATGAATTCATAAACACAATACCTATTCAAGCTCATAACTATCATTTAAACATGTTCAACATCTTCAAATCATCATAATTCACAAATTTCATATCCAAAAGTTTCTACTTTTAGCAAGGTATGAATTACATGATTAATTCTTGGATTTCTAGCATAATTATCATAATTCCAACATTTATACAACATTATTAACATCATAACATCATCAATTCATCATCAAATCATCATGTTCATGCACAAAAGTTAGTATTATTAGTAAGGTATGAACTACGCATCAAAACCACAAATTTCTCGTATAATCCATGTAAACTAACATCAATACAACCTAACTAACATCATACAATCATCAAACATCACAAAATTCGACATCTAGCACCCATTCAAACTAGGGTTTCAGCCAACACCCAAAAACCATGAAAAACAATAAAAATCTAACCTTTAATCACGTAATGGCCAAGAATTGAAGTTGTTAACGTGTTGTAATCCTTGGAACTAACCAAAATCGATGATCAATTTCTTGTTCTTCGTTCAAATTTGCAAAGTGTGTGTGTATGGGTGAGGATCGCGGCCAAAAGGAGGTTGTGGGGGCTAGGGTTTGGTTTTGTTTAATCTTAATTTAATTAGAATTTACCTTTTAAACCCCTTTTAATTACCTTTAGTGAAAAACTAATCTTTTAACACTTTTTATAAGGTTTTAACTACTAAACACAAATATTATAAACTAACAATGATAATCATGCATAATTTTCAATAGCTACAAAACACATGCAATAAATATAACACGTCGTCACGTTACAAGATAAAATTCACAAATAATATTTAAATTCACATAAGCATATAAGCACAACTTAATAATCACATTATTAATCAAGTTATTATCTGTTTATCATAAATAATTGTTATTAAGTCACCAACGTTCAATGACAACTAGTGTGTGCTCACGACGCGTGTATGCAAGACCTAACGGAGCTAACGGAGTTTGGTAACGGAAAATTACCGAATGTCACAGTACCACTGGAGGACATTGAAGTGGATGAATGGCTCAATTATGTAGAGCAACTAGTGGCAATCATTGACCGGAAGGAGAGGAGATTACGGAATCAAGTGGTTCCACTGGTGCGAGTACAGTGGAGGTACGGGAAGGGATCCGAGTCTATGTGGGAGACTGAGGAAAAGATGAGAAAACATTACCCACAACTGTTCAAGAAGTGACAGGTTTCGAGGACGAAACCTCTATAAGGAGGGTGGACTTGTAACACCCGAAAATTTGCTAAAAAGAAAAGAAAAGAAAAGTATAAAGAAAGAAAGGAGAATTTGTATAAGTAGAGGGGCTAAAGTTTTATAAAGGAAGAAAACTTATTATTTTATGTTTAAGTGAAGCATGGCCTCCCACTACATCTGCATTTCACCTCTTCTCGGTTGCAAAGAAGAGAAAAAGAAGGAGAACACGGTTTTCATCAGTTTCTAGTGAGAGAAAGCTTAGAAGGTGAGTGTTTTCTTGCGTTTTTGTTCGGTTTCAGTTGAGTTTTTAGCTTCGGGACCGATTCTTATGTGTTCTTTTGTGTTTCCTTTTGTGTTTTGGTGTGTTTAGGTGTTTGAACTCCTAGTACTTCCAAGTTTGGAGGAGTTTTGCTCGAAAGCTGCTGCAGGTGAGTTCTAGATCCCTGGTTTTCTGTTTTTAAACTTGTTTTCGGGGCTGAAATGCATATAAATATGATTTAGAAATCATGTGTATGAAACTGTATGTTCATACTCTATTTATACAGGTGAACGTATGTTTGTGTATGATTTGTTGTGTTTCGTGTTTATATGCTTGATTTAGGTGTTTGGCATGTTAGATTTGGGTTAGGAACATGTTAAAACGATGATTGGGTCTGAGAAATAGTGTAAGTTCGAATTATCAACTGCCCATGCACCTGACATAGTGTATATGCTCCTAAAATTGTGCCTATAGAACTTAAGTATTGATCATGCGCCCAAACAGTACCCAATGCGCCCACTGCTCGTGCGCCTAAGTAAGGCTCATGCGCCCAAGCAGTGCTCATGCGCATAAGTGTCCTCATGCGCCTAAAGTGTCTGTGTGCCAACATAGTACTCATGTGCCTGCATAGTGCTCATGCGCCTAAATGCCTTAGAAAATTTTCTGAAATTTTGGGAAATAGAAATTTTACGACTAAGCCCTGGGATGTTTTAATGGTTATGTTTGTTGGTGTTTTTCATGTTTGTGGCCTGTTGTTATGTTTCATATTACGTATTATTACGTGACTTTACATGGTGTGTTTATCCCCGTATACGTAAAGTATTATCATAAACAAACCAAAAGATTAATGATAATGAAAAGTCTTGCAAGCAAAATGTTTAAGAAGGTTCACAACTAATTAAGAGTTGTTAGCTAAACTGTGTGTTATATAACGTGTGTTTTGGCTAACCCATGAGGGTTCACACACAGGAGGGTCAGTCTTTGTGACTCATCGAGACGTGCGAAAACGGGATCATTGTCGCTTGACCCTAAGAGGTAGTTGCTTTGTGCATAATAATGGGGCATAGCATATGATAGGTCCAGATAAAGTGAAAGATAATGATGAAAGAAAGTGCGAAAATGAACGATAATTAAAGATAATAAAGAATTATTATCTAGTTGTATGTATGATGTGTGATCACGTACGAAAGTAAAGAAAGTGTTTTTTTAGTAAAAGTAAAGTATTTTATTTGTAAAACTAGAACTCACTCAGCAACGCTGACTTTTATGCATTTTCAGTTGACAGGTAATTAGTTGCTGAGGATGGCACGCGGGTGAAGCTACTTGGCGGGCAAGACTTGTTGGGTTCAACAATTGATAAACTAAAGCTTTCCAAACCACAATCAAAGCCAACTGAAGATCTCATTGTACAAGTTCAGAGACCAAGTGGATAAACAGAACAAAACTAACACAAGACAAAGTCAACATGACAAAGTCAACATCAAGACCACAAGAAAAGTCAAAATTATGTCATGATGTAATAACATTATAAATAGAACAACTAGTGCCAGTTGTAATTCGTGGTTATTGTAAAGTGTGTGAGTGGCTTGTAGTTCTTAAGTGTGTGTATTTCATGGTGTAAATCACCACCCAAGGAGAAATTCTCTCCTTTGGGTGGGTTTGATGTTCATCCATCTTTGTATATGTTTCTTCATTGTAATTTGTTATTCAATATCAATGAAATCATAACATTATACATTACACACAAGTCCTTGTTCTTCGATTCACACACTTCCACCTGTCTTGAATTTTGAATTTTCGTATCTAAAACTGATGATGTTGGATCTTATATGCCCAAGACACATACTAGATTGATGTGGTTAGTACGTTATGATCCAAGTCGGGTCATACCCAATAACAAACTAGGCAAACACCGTTAAACATTTATTTGTTGATCATGATCAAGCAAATAAATCATGACACCAATTTAGAAAATGGGTTTTCTGAATTATTGCATTTGAGATAGAACAAATTATATGGATATTTTGTTCATGAGATATTATTTGTAATGTTGTTTAAATAAGTTAAATAACATCAAATATGAGAGTGTTTAAGTTATAAGATTAAAATTGGTTTAATTATATAACTTAATGAGTGATTAAAATGAATTAAAAAGGGTGTTATATCAAAATGGGGGGAACCCATTTTGAATAAAACTTTCGGCCGCCCTTCTTGCCTTTCTTGGGATTCCTTGTCTTGTTTTAATACAAGACTTTAATCCCTTGGAAGATACACTCAACCTCACTCTCTCTCACACACATGCAAAGAACTCTCTCTTCTCCATCTTGCTCTTGACATTCACGGACATAGAAGCTTGGAAGAGGAGTCTTTTGGGTGTTAACTTCCTAACAAGTTTGGTGCTTTGCAAGAGTTTGTGGGTATACAAGCTTGAGGTCTTCTCTTTTGAAGACTAGACATTCAAGAAACATCATCTTCCTCCTCTTATCCGTATCCAACTTGCTTGTTCAAGAAAGGTAGTATTCATGTACATCCTATGGTTGGTTTTGATAGCATTTCTTTTCACATATATATGATCCTTGTTCTTGGGTTTGTTTTCTGAACATATAAATGTTTATTTTCAGAATATAATACAAGTTTTAAACTCCATACATCCGCTGCGTTTTGTTTTTTAAATGGTTAAACATGCTTCGTAAAACTTGTAAAAACCCATCAATGGCATCTAGAGCCGGTTATGTGGAAGACTTGCTTCAAAAGTCCAAGAAAAGTTAGTTTTGTTGGACTTTTTCAACCCATTAGGAGCTGTTTTGATATGGATAAATGAATCCCTTATCTTTCAAAGTTTTATCCTACATGCTTTAGAATAAACCTTGAAAGATTAACGTCAAGTGGTTGATTGTTTTGTTTGGACTAAACCCTAAAGTTTGGGTTTATGTTGGCCGAAACTTTAAGGGTTAAAAAGGGAGTTCATGGTTGTTCTTGGATGTTGTATTTGATACATATTTTGGTGCATAACATAGCCTTGACCTAATGTGTTTTGGTTTTGGATGAATGTGATTGTCATGTTTAGTTTTATTCATTAAAGGGTTGTAATAATAATTTTGGTGTTTGTATCTTTTGGGTTGTAATTTATTTATTCATTGGTTATGTAATAAATAGATTAGGTGCATTTCTTTTATTAGAAAAATTGTATTAGGATATGATTTTGTAAAAGAAGATGCACAAGTTGGAGACTCAAGGAAAGATACAAAGGAAGAACTCAAAAGACATGGACACTTGAAGCATTTGGATGTGGATTCGAGTGGGAGTTCTTGGACACATTTTAATGTGTCATTATTAACCCTTAGGAAAGACCTAGTGACAACACTTGTGATGGCAAACAAGTGTGGTCACCTTAGTGGCTATGGTTATGCACATATGATTGAATGGTTGTGCTTGTTTGGTTGTTTTGTTTTATGTTGGTTGTTTGATATATGGATATGCATAACTAACAAATTTATAAACATAACAAGCTGAAAATAAATGGTTCTTAATCATTAAGTGGTTAATAAAAGGTTATTAAAAGGATTAATGATTTTAAATAAAAGGTGTTTTATTAAAAGAACCATAGGGTACCATGTATTTGAAAGCATGCAAATGCAAGGTACATAGAGTTTTCTAAACTAGAATTATGAAAACTTAAATGTCTTTTGAAAACAAGTTTATCACCATCCTTTTACACAACACTTAAGTCACTTGAAAACTCTTAATGGGATAAAGGTCACCTAACCATTTTGAGGGAACTAGTGATTCAAGGTGGGAATGCCATATTTGTGGGATAAAGATCACCTAACCACTTATATTGGTAAACTCACATGTGTGTGTAAGTAGGGTAACTTGATTTGCAAACCATGTTAAATGGATCACCTACAATATGGTTTACAAAAGGTGTTGATGGGATTAACATGCCGACTATACATAAGATGTTAAGTCGATCCCATACCCTAGAAGTTGCAAAGGGTTGCAATTGTCAAACGTTGACTACCTTGTTAATTTAAATAATGGGATAAAGATCACCTAACCACTATTTAAATGTGACGTTGGATTCTAGAATTTTATTTTGTGTATGACACATAAAAGAGATTTATAATTAAAAATGATAATATCGTAAATACTAAAATTGAACCTTGTTAAATTTTGTAGATGGCCACCAACAACAATGAAAATAATGATATTCCATCCGCTCACAACCTATCACTAAGAACCATTCTCCAAAAGGAGCGTCTAAACCATAACAATTTCATTGATTGGTTTCGAAACTTGAGAATTGTTCTCAAGCAAGAGAAACGGTCATATATCTTAGACGATCCGATTCCCGATGAACCCAATGAGGAAGATGAAGAGGCCTACTTGAATTGGGTGAAATACACTGAGGACTCGGTCCAAGTGTCTTGCCTCATGTTGGCAAGTATGACTCCGGATCTCCAAAAGGAGTACGAACATCACGGAGCATACGACATGATAACCCAGTTGAAGGAAACGTTCCAACAACAAGCAAGGGTAGAGCGCTTCGAAACGGTTCGAGCACTCCATGCATGTCGTATGGATGATACCCAATCGGTCTCATCTTATGTACTTAAGATGAAGAGCCACATAGACCGCCTCGAAAGGCTGAATTGTCCCGTCTCGAAAGAGTTGGCTACGGATTTGATCCTCAACTCTTTGTCAAAAAGGTTTGACAATTTTGTTATGAATTATAACATGAACGGTTGGGACAAGAACATAACTGAGCTTCACTCTATGCTCAAGACAGCCGAGGCGGCCATGGGTAAAAGGAGTTTACCCGTTCTCACCATCAATGAAGGTGGGAACAAGAAGAGGCCTCACCCCGCATCCAAGGCAAGTGTTGCCAAAGGTAAAGGGTACGTTGGGAGAAAGGGAAAGGGAGTGGTAAAAGTGCCACCACCAAAACCAGCGGAGAAGAAGCAAAAGGTTGCTTCGGATGACCCATGCTTTAAGTGTGGGGAGATTGGACATTGGGCAAGAAATTGTCCTGTCCATCTCAAAGAGTTGAAAGCAAAGAGGGATGCCGGGCAGACCTCAGGTACAATTTTCATGATTCATATTGATCTAAATATAATATCCTCTAACACATGGGTATTGGATACCGGATGTGGGACTCACATTTGCAATTTGTTGCAGGGGTTCAAAAGAAGTAAAAACTTCAACAAAGGGGATGTTAGCCTCTACATGGGGAATGGGGCAAAAGTTCAAGTTGAAGCCCGAGGGGACTACATCCTGAAGCTTCCAAATGGTTTGGAAGCAATTTTGAACAATGTTTTGTATGCTCCTATTTGACTAGGAACATTATTTCAGTTGCACAATTAAGACAATATGGTTATGTTTTGATGTTTATTGAAAATGAAATTCATGTTTCTTTAAATAACATCTTTTATTTTAAAGCTACTCCTATTAATGGTATTTATGAATTGGTTCATGAAAACACATTATATGATAGCTCGTTGTACCAAACAACCACCAAGAAGCTCAAATTAGATTTGAGTGACACCTATCTTTGGCATTGCCGTCTTGGTCATATAAACAAGAAGCGCATACAAACTCTTCAAAAGAATGGTCTTTTAAAAGCAAGTGAATATGATTCATTTGATGTATGTGAATCTTGTTTACAAGGCAAAATGACTAAGGCACCTTTTAGTGGCAAAACCGAAAGGGCAAAAGATTTATTAGGTATCATACATTCGGATGTATGTGGTCCTTTTAAGCCAATGACTAGGTATAATGAAAGATACTTCATTACCTTTACCGACGACTATAGTAGGTATGGGTATGTGTACTTGTTAAGACACAAAGATGAAGCTTTTGAAATGTTCAAAACCTTCCAAAAGGAAGTAGAAAATCAACTCAACAAATCAATAAAAATTCTTCGCACCGATAGAGGAGGTGAATACCTGAGTGATGCTTTTAGAGATCATCTTAGAAGTTATGGGATTATCTCACAACTATCTCCACCTGGAACACCACAACACAATGGTGTGTCCGAGAGGAGAAATCGAACTCTATTAGATATGGTTCGATCTATGATGGCTGGAAGCTCATTGCCTCTATCATTTTGGGGCTTTGCTTTGCTCTCTGCGGCCCGTATTTTGAATATGGCCCCAACCAAGAAAGTGGAAAGGACACCTTTTGAAATATGGCATGGAAGGGTTCCATCTCTATCATATTTAAAGGTTGGGGATGTGAGGCTTATGTAAAGACTCCCACCTCAAACAAGTTAGAAAGACGTTCCACTAAGTGTATTTTATTGGATATCCTAGAGATTCTATGGGATATTATTTCTATGATCCATTGGAACAAAAGGAGTTTGTTGCCAAGAAGGGTGAGTTCTTGGAAGCCAAGTTCCTTATGGAAGGAGCTAGCAGTAGAACAGTGGATCTCGAGGAGGATCAAGGTCCGCAACCCGATACACGTTTGGTTGACACTAGCACTCAACATGAGGATGTTGAGAATGATCAAATGGTTGATCAACACACACAAAACGTTCGCAAATCTGGTAGAACTAGTAATCCACCTGAAAGATATGGATTTTTCATGGATGGGTGCTATGTGGTTGATTCTGATGAACCAATCACATACCATGATGCAGTGTCCAATTTGGATTGTGACAAATGGCTTGAAGCCATGAATGTTGAGATGCAATCCATGTATGACAACCAAGTGTGGGACTTGGTTGTACCACCTCTTAACTCCAAGGTAGTTGGAAGTAAGTGGGTTTTCAAGAAGAAAACCGATATGCATGGAAACTTGGATACTTATAAAGCTAGACTTGTAGCAAAAGGTTTCACTCAAACTCAAGGGGTTGATTATGATGAGACTTTTTCGCCTGTTGCAATGCTAAAGTCTATTAGGATATTATTTGCCATAGCTGCTCATTATGATTATGAGATTTGGCAAATGGATGTCAAAACCGCTTTTCTAAATGGATATCTTGAGGAAGATGTCTATATGGTTCAGCCTGAAGGTTTTGTCGACCCAAAACATCCTAACAAAGTATGCAAGTTAAAGAAATCAATCTATGGATTGAAGCAAGCGTCAAGAAGTTGGAATCACCGTTTTGATGAAGAGGTAATTAAATTTGGGTTCATCAAAAATGCTGATGAGGCTTGTGTGTATAAAAAGGCTAGTGGGAGCATCATCACTTTCCTAGTATTGTATGTCGATGACATCCTACTATTTGGAAATGACATTCCAACCTTGGAAGGTATAAAAACCTGGCTTGGAAGCTGTTTTTCCATTAAGGATCTTGGTGAAGCCGCCTACATTTTGGGAATAAAGATCTATAGGGATAGATCGAGGCGGTTGATAGGTTTAAATCAAAGTGCATACATTGACAAGATCTTGAAAAGGTTCAAGATGGAGAACTCTAAGAAAGGTACAGTACCTGTTCAAAGAGGAACGATATTGAGTACGACTCAATGTCCAAGCTCAAAGGATGAGCAAGATAAAATGAAGGGAATCCCGTATGCATCTGCTATAGGATCCATCATGTATGCAATGATATGCACTAGGCCGGACGTGTCATGCGCCTTGAGCATGACAAGCCGATACCAGCAAAATCCTGGAAATAGTCATTGGATGGCTGTTAAGAACATACTTAAGTACCTAAGGAGGACTAAAGATATGTTCCTAATCTATGGATCTGGTGAGGAGGAACTTGTGGTAAAAGGTTACACGGATGCGAGTTTCCAAACTGATCGCGATGACTCACGATCACAATCGGGATACATTTTCATCCTAAATGGAGGAGCAGTCTCTTGGAAGAGCTCTAAACAAGATGTGGTGGCATTATCAACTACAGAGTCAGAATACATCGCCGCTTCATTAGCAGCTCAAGAAGCTGCATGGTTGAAGAAATTCATTGCCGATCTAGGGGTTGTCCCTTCCATTCAGGACCCCCTAGAAATTCTTTGTGATAATGAGGGTGCGATTGCTCAAATCAAGGAACCCCGTGCACATCAAAAGACTAGGCACATTGAGCGGAGATTCAACTACATAAGGGATGAAGTTGAAAAGGGGAAAATATGTATTCGCAAAGTTCACACGGATCAAAACATTGCGGATCCACTCACGAAGCTTCTTGAAAAGGCAAAGCATGAGGGTCATACTTGTGCCATGGGACTTCGATATTCTAGTGACTGGATTTGATTTTGTGATCTTGTATTTGGATATTGGAACCTTTTATTACTTGAATGAATTATATGATTATAATGTTTCAACTAATGTTCCAATTTTGCATGTTTAATCCATGAGTAAATCATTTACTCTAAACGTCCGTAGTCGTTCATGCCTGTGGGAACAAGTATGAGGGTAAGACTATTATGAACTTGGATTGGTAGATATTCATTTGGATGAATATATAGCAAAGGGTTGCTGCCAAAGTTCATAGATATTTATGGGATATAAATATTGGACTGACCCGCATTTCAAATATTACTACATGGAATCTTCTTGATTGATCATAAGTAAATTTGAGTAAAGGCGAATATCATTTGGTATCCTCTGACCTGAGATACATATTGGGTCTTGATATTCACCGGGTATTATACTTTGACTTAGTTCTTCGCTGTTCTGAAACATGGCAGTACATAAGACTAAATTCAGGTATAGCACGAGGTGATTGTGAGAGACGTATGTAATCAAGATGGGATTTGTTCCTCTTATTCGTTGAGAGTAAGATGTCTAAGGCCTGCTAAAGTTAAGTCAATGGAGAATGATCATTCTGTGTCTCTAAGATTTAACATGACATCTGTGACAAAAGGATAGATGATTGTTTCACCTAAAACATTTTCGAGTAAGATACTTGAAGGGGATGATGTTATTGAATGGCACTTAGTCATACGTATTAAGGGTAGTAAACCGTTGTTAGGCGGTATTTACTGCTTGCATCAATCTTCTATGAATCTTGTGCAAGTGGGAGATTGTTGGATCTTATATGCCCAAGACACATACAAGATTGATGTGGTTAGTACGTTATGATCCAAGTCGGGTCATACCCAATAACAAACTAGGCAAACACCGTTAAACATTTATTTGTTGATCATGATCAAGCAAATAAATCATGACACCAATTTAGAAAATGGGTTTTCTGAATTATTGCATTTGAGATAGAACAAATTATATGGATATTTTGTTCATGAGATATTATTTGTAATGTTGTTTAAATAAGTTAAATAACATCAAATATGAGAGTGTTTAAGTTATAGATTAAAATTGGTTTAATTATATAACTTAATGAGTGATTAAAATGAATTAAAAGGGTGTTATATCAAAATGGGGGGAACCCATTTTGAATAAAACTTTCGGCCGCCCTTCTTGCCTTTCTTGGGATTCCTTGTCTTGTTTTAATACAAGACTTTAATCCCTTGGAAGATACACTCAACCTCACTCTCTCTCACACACATGCAAAGAACTCTCTCTTCTCCATCTTGCTCTTGACATTCACGGACATAGAAGCTTGGAAGAGGAGTCTTTTGGGTGTTAACTTCCTAACAAGTTTGGTGCTTTGCAAGAGTTTGTGGGTATACAAGCTTGAGGTCTTCTCTTTTGAAGACTAGACATTCAAGAAACATCATCTTCCTCCTCTTATCCGTATCCAACTTGCTTGTTCAAGAAAGGTAGTATTCATGTACATCCTATGGTTGGTTTTGATAGCATTTCTTTTCACATATATATGATCCTTGTTCTTGGGTTTGTTTTCTAGAACATATAAATGTTTATTTTCAGAATATAATACAAGTTTTAAACTCCATACATCCGCTGCGTTTTGTTGTTTAAATGGTTAAACATGCTTCTTAAAACTTGTAAAAACCCATCAGATGAATCCTAAGATCCAGGCTCAATGAATCTGAAATATTGATTCAGCAAATATAGGCAAGGAAAAAGGTGCAAAGGATCTAGAAATTGCTAGTATTCACTCAATAATAATCGAGAATCAAATTACACTGACGGATTGAAAGTAATAATAAATCATACAGAAGGGTGATAAGTGATCGATGAAAAAGAAAGCAAATCAAGTTAACATGACCATGTAAATAAGATTTACTTGTATTATAAAAATTTGCAACTACATGTTGGTGCATTAAAGTATTCAAGAATAATTAACTCAATAAACGGGAAATGACCTACTTATACAAAAACACTAAACAACAATAGTTCTTGCATGGATACTTTTTTGACTTGAATACAACCTCCAATGCTATGAAGTTTTGATTCTCATGCCTTGTAAACACACTCGTGAACCAATCTAAGCAAATCTGATTATAGTCATCATTGCAATCACACTAATCAATCACAAATGGAACGTAGGATTTATTGTTTAAACAAAACCAAAATCGAACATGTAAACACATGAATGAACCTTGAAATCATTCTACTCCCGCCTAAAACTTGTGACATCCGATGATTTTCCGTTACCAAACTCCGTTAGTTCCGTTAGGTCTTGCATACACGTGTCGTGAGCACACACTAGTTGTCGTTGAACGTTGGTGACTTAATAATAATTAACAATGATTACTAGATAATAACTTGTTTAATAATATTGATTATTAATTTGTAGTTATGTGATTTGTGAATTTAAATATTATTTGTGAATTTTACTTGATAATGTGATTACGTGTAAATATTGTTCATGTGTTTTGTTATTAGTTGAATTATACATGATTATTATCGTTGGTTAATAATACTTATGTTCTGTAGTTGAATGTATTTAAAAAGTGTTTAAAAGGATTAGTTTTTAGAAAATACAATTAAGGAGGGCTTATTTGGAAGATTCCATAAAACAAAATATTAACAAAAATTAAACCCTAATCCCCCCACAAACCCGCCATTGGCCACAACCTCACCTCTCTCCCTCTCCCCTTGCAATTTAAAAGCAAGAACAAGCATTAAGCATCAAGTTTGATCGAGTTTCAAGCATTGCAACACGTTAGCAAGTTCAATTTTTGGCCATTACACGATTAAAGGTTAGATTTTTATTGTTTTTCATGGTTTTTGGGGTGTTGGCCGAAACCCTAGTTCGAATGGATGCTAGATGTTTAATTTTGTGATGTTTGATGATTGTATGATGTTAGTTAGATTGTATTGATGTTAGTTTACATGGATTATACAATAAATTCATGGTTTTGATGCGTTGTTAATACCTTACTAATAATAGTAACTTTTGTGCATGGAATTGATGATGGATTGATGATGTTATGATGTTAATGATGTTGAATGAATGTTAATCTATGTAGATGATGCATGAAATCCATGATTGATGTAGTCTAGTTCATACATTGCCAAAAGTGGAAACTTTTATTCCTGAAGGATTGTGTTTGGATGAATTATAAGTGTTTGATGGATTCTTATGATTGCTATGAACTAGATGGAGTATGTCATTGATGAATTTGTGTGGAAATTTGGTGGAAGGATAGATTTTGGGATATTACTTTCCCAGAAGGGAAACTTTAATTTTGAAGATCATTGGATATTGTTAATTGAGCATGTTTATGATGTTAGGATCATGTTAGAATGTTTGTTGATGATGTCTATGGTGGTAGATTGTGTTATTTGGGTTGTATGAATACTTGATGCACAACTTTGGAAATTTAGGCTCTGATGGAATATACATGATAATGGATGATGTATGATAAGCTTTATAGCACTTAAGGGTTTGTAATATGGCATACGTGAATAACTTGTGTGATAACCATGTATGATGGATTATTGGTTGTTATGTTTGATCAAACAAGAGTTTAACTTGGCATGTCTCCAATGGGTCAAACGGGTCAACTTGGTCAAATGAGTCTTGTTTTCCAAAACCTTGGGTCAATGTGTTTGTTGAGCAATTAGGGTTGTTAAGTTTTCTGTGTACACATACTTATGTCCTTGCGTGTTCTAGGTAACCTTTGAAGGGTTGTCTTTCCACTCATCGTTAGCTTTTACAATCATTCATTTGCACACCAGGTAAGTTCAATGCCCCACTTTTACTTACTTCTCTTTTTGGGGGAGAAAGCATACTTGTTTTTAAAATGCTTTACTGATATAACATGTGTTTGGTAAGACATAGTGGGTTATAACATAGAAAGTCCTCACACTTTTGGATCGTTAATTAAGGAATCTAGCGGGAAATCTTGGGTAGTACTACTGGGTCTGACAAGCCCCATTCGAGTGACCAGAAGTCAACGGGTACAACATTGTCCTAAACTACAAACATAGTCAGCTTCGATCGCGAAATCACTATTGCTCTTTACTAATGAAATTAGACTAGCTATCTATTTCAATGCACTTGTTTATATATATTTTTACTAACGCTACTGCTTATGAATGATTACAAACTTTTGAACTCACCAACCATCATGTTGACACTTTTAGTATGATTTTCTCAGGTCATTTCTAGCAGCTGCCCATAGGAGCACGCACATGTCAAGCATGCTTTGTTCAAACATTGTTCACTTTTAATTTATCATTTACTTACGTATTTTGGTTTGGGCACAAGTTTTGCGCAGTTTACTTTTAGCACCTTGTGTTTGGGTTATTTACAAAACACTTCCACAAATATTTTAAAGTTTTAAACTCTGATTTGTTTAAATGTTGCATGTAGAGTCATTCTGAGTAACTAATGACTAAGATCCTGGTTTGTTCACTCCCCTAGCGGTAAAACCCCGCACGTGGATTTTGAGGGTGTGACAGATTGGTATCAGAGCCATTGGTTATAGGAGACTAGGTTGCATACACAGTAGACTAGAACCGCACAGTTTGTTAGTTACTCGTTACTTGATCCTTACTGTATACTCATTGGCATACACATCACGTACCTCGCAGCATGGCATCATCATCAAGAGCTCTAGACAAGAGACCTGCAAGATCTGAATCACCTCCTCTTCCTCCTGAACCTGATAGGGGATCAGACTGGCCTTGACATCCTTACCCCTCTGAAGAGATGGATTGGGATCAGCAATTCGCATTACCCGAGCGCGATCCTCCGCGGAACTGGAACTTCTACCCTACCTATATACGCCGTATGGTTTACAGGGAGTGTGTACCAGCTATTGCTCCTACCTGACCTAGGACTAGGTCATCGACAGCCTCTACGTCACCTACTCTTCCTTCCCTAGACATTCCTCTCAAGCAAGCGATTGTAGCTTTAGTGGCTACGTTAGACACTGAGTGACAGCGCATTAGAGGACTTACTGACGAGAACTCCACTTTGCGACACTAGATGCGTAAGCTATGTTTACTGGTAGAGACACTTCAGGAGCGACTTTTGATGTCTATTGGTGGACATCATACCTTGGCTTGTAATGTTTTTGCACTTACTGAGCGCATGTCCGCTCAAGAGCTTCACAGTGTAGGGACAGATGATAGATTGATTGAACTGGAGGCACAGCTAACGGCAATTTAGATTGTTGATGCCCCTGCACCTGGGGAAGACCCTAATGAAGAAGACCCAGAGTTGGAAGCAATGATGATGGAGGAATATTGTCCTCACAATGAAGTCCAAAAGTTGGAAGCTGAGTTTTGGCAATTGAAGATGGAAGGATATGAGATCGAGGCTTACACTACGAGGTCTCGCGAGTTGGCGACACTTTGCCCTGGCATAATCGATCTGCCGATCAAATGAATTGAGCTTTATCTGCGTGGCTTGGTTCTAGAGATACAAAGTATGGTGACTGTTGCGAACCTCCCTACTATTTAGTAGATTATTCGATTGGCTCACAAGCTTAGTGACCAAGCGGTGGAGCAAGGAAAGCTACCCAAAGGGGGGTGGGATGTCACAAACTGGCAAAATACATGGCAGCGAAAACTAACCATTAAAGAGCACACAATGAGAGAAATCATGTGGCATTACATTTAAATAACATATCCAGGCTATGAAAGTCTTGCCGAAACATAAAATAACACCCATTACAAAATATCAAAATTTTAACAATATCAATCCAATTGTCTAATAATGTTTTAAAGTCAAGTAATGCCATTGGTAGTCAAAGTGCTAGGCCATCTATAATAGGTTTCCAATGAAATCCAAGCTTCCATCAAAGGTTACCTAAAACATGCTCAAAAAGATTTTTGTGTCAACTATAAAGTTGGTGAGTTCAAGTGCTTAAAGTTCAAAAACAAAAGGGCTCTTTAGAATCCATAAGTAAATTTTAAAAAAAAATAAGTATCACTATTGTGGTGTCACAATCAACCCTGCACCCAACCTCAGCTAGCCTCTTCTAAACTTATGTTATGCCGGTAATCCCATAGGGAGAGCTGAGCCTCAAACAGTGCACCATACCTGCCGAGTGGTACACCATAGTATCTTATAAAACCTGTCACATGACACAAACGATTCTTGAGTTGCTCAAGAATGAGCAATTATATACAAAGTTCTCCAAATGTGAGTTTTGGATGCTTGAAATCCAGTTTCTAGGACATGTGGTGAACAAAGAAGGTATCCAAGTAGATCCATCAAAAATAGAAGCCATTAAAAACTGGAAGATTCCTGAAACTCCTACCGAGATAAGGCAATTTCATGGTTTGGCGGGATACTATCGGAGGTTCATCAAGGATTTTTAGCGAATTATGCAGCCGTTAACTGCTGTAACCAAAAAGAATATAGCCTTCATATGGGAAAAGGAACAGGATAAAGCATTTGAGATACTCAAGGAGAAGATGTGCAGTGCACCTATCCTTGCCCTGCCGGAAGGCGTTGAGGACTTTGTAGTTTATTGTGACGCCCCGCGTTAGGGGCTGGGATTTGTATTAATGCAGCGAGACAAGGTGATTGCTTACGCGTCTAGATTGTTAAATGAGCATGAGAGAAACGACACTACTCACAATCTAGAACTGGGTGTCGTAGTGTTTGCTCACAAAATATGGAGACACTATCTCTATGGTACCAAATGCGTCATTTACACTGATCACAAAAGTTTGCAACACATTCTGGATCTGAAGATGTTAAATATGCGCCAAAGAAGGTGGGTAGAATTGTTGAGCGATTATGAATGTGAGATTCGTGACCATCCAAGCAAGGCCAATGTGGTGACGGATGCATTGAGTAGAAAGGAAAGGGAAAAACCCCTTCGCGTCCGTGCCTTAAGAATGAGCGTGTATACTAGTCTTACCACTAGATTAAAAGAAGCACAAAAGGAAGCCCTGAATGTGGACAAGCTAGCTGAGGAGATGTGTAGATGCTTCTTTTAAAGATTAACATTTGTCTTTGTATGTCTTTTTCATTTTTTGTCATAGTATAGGGACTTTTATTGTAAATATGTTCCTTTGTTTTCTTGATTTGTATAAATAGGCTAAATATGTATTGTGTAGGTAGACATTGAGAGATCAAGAGATCTAGACATCCAGACATCTAGAGATTAGACTTTCTGTTTAGACGCTTTGTATTTGTTACTTACACTTTGTATTCTTCTCTACTAATCAATGAAAACTTCTATGAATTTTTGTTGATTTCGTGTGTTGAATTGAATACTTCTGTGTATTAGATTGAATTTCGTTCTTATATAAACACAGATCGATCCATTTTGAGCTCATCAAATGGTATCAGAGCTTTCGGTTAAGTGATTGAAGCTGTTCTTCGACAGTCGAACACTCATAATCACTTGAATCTGTGATTGATAAACAATTCAGTCTTAAAATTGTTGAATTATGATCTATTTCATCATCAGAAACATGATTTGATTCACAATTAGCAGTACAATTCGTTCAAATCTGTGAATTTGAGCAAAAAGTCTTCGAACTGTTCTTTGTTTGTTCGAACTGTTCTTTGAATCAAAACATTAATCTTTGTTGATTAATTGATGAAATTGATGTTAGAGGATTGTTAATCAATCGATTTCAGACATAATTGGTGAAATTTAGATCAATTAATCAAGTTTTGAAGAAATTGAAAGAATCTAAATTCGTTGAAGCCGATGAATGTGGCGCATTAGGTCAGAAACACCTTGAAAATCGTCTAAGTGATAGGCGCATAACAACTGTTTAGGTGCTTTTCAACTGTTCGGGCGTTTTTAAGTTTGGCGTTTTACCACTGTGTGGGCGCATTTCAACTGTTAGGACATTTTGGACGTATCACAAAACTAAGTAATTCCAGGTGTTTTTCAACTGTTGAAGAGTATTTGAACTGTTTGGGCGTATCACAACTGTTCAGACCCATCTAAACTTGGGTGTTTTTTGAAAATTTTTCTGAGGCAATCCCTTAGACGTTTCAGGGTCAAAGTCAAAAGGTGTACACCAACTGTTTGGGCGTTTCACTATTGTCTGGACGCATCAGCTTTCACACTTAGAAATTTTTAGAAATTTATCAGAAACTTTAAAATCCAAAAATATTTTCATTTTATTGTTTTAATTCAAAACATTAAAAACAACAAAAACAATCCACCTTTAAAAATCAAAAATTAACAATGGTAAAATCAGAAGACTCAGAGAACCGAGTTCCCAAGCTAAAGAATAGAGCAGATTTCAAGAATTGGTCATTGAGATTAAAACACCATCTGAATTCTATTGATACTGATTTATGGAAATCAATAGAAAAAGGTCCTTACATTCCAATCACATCTGATGGACCTGATAGAGGATTTTTGCATACAAAGGAATCTACTGAACCTTATCCAGAAGATGATCTACAAGGAGAAGACCTCAGAAAAGTTAAAAATGATATTAAACATATTCCTTAATGTGCAAAGGTCTACCTCTTGAAGTTCTGACAAGGCTTGATGGTTATCAGACTGAATACACCATGTATAAGTCCTTGAAAATAATATGTGAAGGTGGAAAAGAGATTTAGGATCTGAAAAAGCAAAAGCTAAAGAGAAAATTAGAACTTTTTGAACATGTGTGGTGAAACAATAAATGATGAACAGATTTGTTCAACTGACTACAGAGATGTCGACTGCAGGGATCAAGAATGATTTAAAAGATCTTAACTACAGACTTCTCAATGCTCTTCCATCTTCATGGAAGCAAACAGTCACTCTGTTAAAGCATACTGAGAAATTTCCAATGGATCTAGATCTCTTGATTGCTAAAATAGAATCTGTCGAAATTGATGAAAGTTCTAGAAACAACGACTGAGCAGCTTCGATGTCACAATATAAGTATGTTGCTTCTCCAGTAAACACTCTGGAGAATGCATTCATGGCTAAGAATGAAACTTCACCAGAAGATGAGGGTGATTTATTTGTTGGTGCAGGGTTCTTCACAGATTCTACTTACACAAGTGCTCCTGCCTATACAAATCAAAATAAACCTCAATCTCCTGCTATGCCTAAAAGTTCTAACTCTCAAGCAAAGACTCCATCTGTTAACTCTGCTAAATCTAGCAAAGTTAATGATGTAATAAATATCTTATTACAAGATGAAGAGTCAAAAACTGCTTTTAATGCATTTATGGCAAGTTTTCAAGCATACCAAGGTAGCCATTTAACTCAACTTGATTTTGTTTTGCAGGATTTATTTGAAATGGATCCAGACGACGTTGAGGAAATGGACTTGAATTGGCAGATGGTAATGATAGCATACAGAACTCAAAATCATTCCTACGTCAACAAAAACTATAAACCAAGTGCAAACAAGACAGTAGGTTTTGACAAGACAAAGTCAAGATGCTTTAACTGTAACAGCTATGGTCATTTGTCTAGAGAGTGCAAAGCTCCAAGGAATAAAGGAGGAAATGGTCAATCAAGCTCAAGCAATCAAAGGTTCCAGCAATCGTCACAGAAGACATTTTAGAAACCTTATCAAAGCCTACCAATGACATAATTCAAAAAGATGATTCTAAAGCAATAGAGGAACCCAAGAAAGCTTTAGTTGTCAATATTACTGATGGTTATGATTGGAGTGCCTACGCTAAACAATTTAGTGCTAATCTAACTTCCAATTTATCTCTTGTTGCAGAAATACAAAAGGAAGATTGGTCTGAAGTTAATGATCCAAAAGCTAATGGAAACTCTGAGAACGAGGAAGAGGATTATTACTGGAGTGATAAGTCTGATCCCAAGGAAGATTTAGAGGAAGTTGCTTTGATGGCAAAATCTGATCAGCCAAAGGTTGAAAGCTCTAACTCTGAAACGTCTCCTCCTAAATATTCTGAAATTCCATCAGAAGTTAGAGAAAAGTTATGCACAAAATCTTGCTTCTAACATGTCGAATACTACAGAAATTATTCTTATAAGATATGTGAAAAACTTAAGCAAGAAGAACAAATGCATAACAAGCTGAAAAAGGATCATAAAACATCTGATGACAATATTATGTCTATTCAAAATTCATGGAACAAAACTCTAAGAGAACTTGAAATTGTATCAAAACAACTCGAAGAGATGACGAAAAATCTTGAACTGGAGAAGATAGCTCATGCAGCTACTCAAGTTGATCTAGCTAAAGTTAAAAGTTCTAAAACCATTGTGGAAAAGCTGGTAAATGAACGTAAAGATAAACAAAAGGCAGGATTGGGTTTCACTCATGAACCAATGCCTGAATCAATAACGAATACTTTACCAGAAAACTTTAACACTCATGATAACTCTCCAGAAAACAAAGCAAAACTCAAAGCATATCAGAACAAGACAAGATGTCTAAAAATGAAGAAGAGAAAACAAACGTAGAAATTTTTGAAGAAAAAGATATTAAGAAAATTAAAAATGGTCATCCGGTTAAAGTTAAATCTTATGAACCAACACCAAAGAACAAGAAAATTTATGTTCCTAAAGAATCAGTTTTGGAAGAAATGAGTGCGATGACAGAAAACAAAGCTTGAAATGATGAAGAACATCAGAAGATTCAAATTCATTTGCTCTAAATAACCCAGAATTCATAAAATGGCAACAAGACCAGAAAAAGAAAGAATGTGAGAAAGAATCTTCAACTTAAGATGTTCAATCTAAACAAACAACTGGTTCAAAATCAAGGAATCAGAGACGAAGAAGAAAGATAAATAAAGCTAAAAATGATCAATTGAAAATTCAAGAAAATCAGGCAAAAGAAATAAATCAGAAAACAAAATTAAAGCCGATTAAATTTGTATCTGCTGGTTTGTTGAATGTGAATTATATTCAAAATGTTAAAGAAAATCCTAAAACCAAATCTACCACTGATCTGAAAACGGGTTCAGATTCTAAGACTTCTGCTGTAGCAAACAGATTTGTATCTAAGGAAAACAAGAATGAGGTTCATGTTCAAAAACAAAAACAAATTGTGCAAAAGAAAAACATTTCAAATCAAAAGCACAATTCTTCAAATCAAAAACAACAAATTAAAACTTTGACACCTAAAAGTAACCAAGTTTCTAATGTTGCATCAACGTCAGAGGTTAATAAGCAATTATTCAAGGCTCCACAGAGGTACTGCGAAATATGTGACATGTACAATCACAACACTGCTGAATGTTTTTTTAACAAATATTGTCATATTTACGATATGAGAAATCACTCAACTTCAGAGTGTTATTATAACAGATACTGTACTTACGGTGATGAGCAAACTCACAACACTAAAGATTGTTATTTTAGAAAGAATTCACAAAGGAGAGGATTTGCCACCTAAAAAGTAAGCAAAGGTTATGTTAATCCGCAATATAAAAGAAACCAAAATGTCGATTTTCAAAGATTAACACACAAAACCTCCTTAGGTTTGAACTCTTTCAAAAGAAATAATCCAGTGAGACCTAAACAATACTTCAATGATAATTTCATTCCAAGGCCAGTGAGAATTAATAACAAAAGTTTTCAAAACAAAAAAATTTCAAACAATGGTCAGTCAAAAAGCATGAATTTTCCAAACAAGCATAACTTTGTTACAAATAACAGAATTGGTAAATTCATAAAGAATAAACCTGATGTCAACAAACTTCACTTTAAACAATTTACTATTTTTGACAAGTTTGGAAAACCCAAGTCCATTTCGGCTTGGGTAGATAATTCAACTTAAATTGTTTTGTTTTGCAGGTACACCCGAGAAGACCAATCAACACTTGGTATGTGGATAGCGGGTGCAGCCAGCATATGACAGGCAATCAGGCCTTATTACAAGAATTTAAGTTAAAAGATGGAACGCATGTCGCCTTTGGTGGTGATGCGGGAGGAAAAATAACCAAAGAAGGAACAGTATCCAACAGGATTATAAGCTTTGATAAAGTCAACTTCTGTTCACAGTTGAACTTTAATTTGTTAAGCGTATCCCAAATTTGTGATAAATCCTACTCTGTACTTTTTGATGATTCTTTCTGTTATATCTTGAAGCCAGGATTTCAGATAAGCAAGGATAACATGGTTGTTAAAGCTGTCAGAGACCGAGACGTATACAAACTGGATATGTCTCAAGTTGACTCTTCTACAGAAACAACTTGTCTCTTTGCTAAAGCATCAAATGATGAAAGCCAGCTATGGCATAGACGTCTCGGGCATTCAAATTTCAAAAACATGAACAAGCTTGTAGCAGGAAATCATGTTATTGGCCTTCCATCAAAGAAGTTTGCCATAACTGATTTATGCTCAGCATGTTTAAAAGGAAAACATCACAGAGCGTCTTATAAGTCCAAACTGATAAACTCAAATTCCAAACCACTTCAGTTTTTGCATATGGACCTTTTTGGACCAACCAACGTGAAGAGTATTGGAAGAAAATCTTACTGTTTAGTTATCATTGATGACTATACAAGATTTTCATGGGTTTTCTTTCTAAATGCAAAATCTGAAATGGCTGAATTAATAAAAGAATTCATCATAAAAGTAGAAAATCAACTAGATCAAAAAGTAAAAATAATTAGAAGCGATAACGGGACGGAATTCAAAAATCTAACTCTTAACATGTTTTGTGTAGAGAAAGGAATAACTCATCAGTTCAGTGCTCCCAAAACTCCTTAACAAAATGGAGTTGCTGAAAGGAAGAACCGAACATTGATTGAAGCAGCACGATCCATGTTAGCCGAATGCTAAAATTCCGATCACATTCTGGGATGAAGCAATATCAACTGCATGCTTTGTTCAGAACCATTCGTTAATTGTTAAAGAAAAACTAAAAACTCCCTATGACTTAATGTTTGGAAGGAAACCAAACATAGATTTCTTTAAATCTTTTGGTTGTCCGGTTATGATTCTGAATTCAAGTGATCATTTAGGAAAATTTGAATCAAAATCTGATGATGGATTTTTCGTTTGATATTCATCTGTTTCAAAGGCCTATCGAGTTTATAACTCTAGGACTAATGTTATAGTTGAAACATTCAATGTTAAATTTCTTGAAAACTCTTTTCCATCAGTGTCAAATGGTCCTGCATGGTTATTTGATTTAGATTCATTGTCAAACTCTTTTCAATCAAACTTTTTTAATCAATCTAACTTGCTTGATTCAACAGGTGAAAAGAAAATTCAAGGAGATCTCGGTTCATTCAGTGATGATTCGGACTCTGACGATGCACATGATTCAAGCTCAAACTATCCCTTCTTTTCTTTTGTTAGAGATTCTTTTTTTCAGCAAAATAATGAAGATCATCAAGACAATTCTCATTCAGTTTCAAAAGACCAAAATATGTCTCAACAAATTCCTAATGATGGTACAGAAGTTGTACAACCTGAGTCTGGAACGTCATCTATCTCTGGTGATATAGTTGATTCCGGTAATCTTGATTGCTTTATCAACTCACCGACAAAAGTTCCCAATTTCAATCCACATTCTTCAAGCCTATTGCATCAGCTTTCCAATCTAAACTAGACTAATCTAGATGTTCAAGTTCAAGGAGATGAGATTCCGACATCTCGTATTCACAAGAACCATCCAACATCTCAGATTATTAGTCCTTTGAGTAAGAGAACGACGAGAAGTAAATCAGAACAAGCAAACGTTTGCTTATACTCTTGCTTTCTTTCTCAAATTGTTCCTAAAAACGTTACCGAAGCGTTAAAGGACAATGGTTGGATCGAGGCTATGCAAGAAGAACTATTACAGTTCCGCAAACAAGAAGTGTGGAATCTGGTGGATTTACCTGAAGGAGAAAATGCTATTAGCACAAAATGGTTATTCAGAAATAAAACTGATGATCAAGGAATTGTTATCCGTAATAAAGCAAGATTAGTTGCACAAGAATACACTCAAGAAGAAGGTATTGATTATCATGAAGTATTTGCTCCAGTTGCAAGACTTGAATCTATTCGTGTCTTCCTGGCTTATGCCTCATTCATGAAATTTAAAGTGTATCAAATGGACGTAAAGGGTGCATTTTTGTATGGTTCTATCACCGATGATATGTACGTGAAACAACCTCCAGGTTTTGAAGATGCTACATATCCACATCGTGTGTACAAGTTGAGCAAAGCTTTATATGGACTACATCAAGCCCCTAGAATCTGGTATGAGACATTCTTGCAACACTTAATCCAACATGGATACACGCGAGGGAAAATCGATCCAACTCTGTTTATCAGAAAGGATGCTGATGATCTCTTATGTGTACAACTGTATGTTGATGATATCATATTTGGTTCTACAAGTCCAAAAATGTGCAATAAATTTGAAGAAATCATGAAATCTCGATTTCAGATGAGTTCTATGGGAGAGATAAATTTCTTTCTTGGACATTAAGTTTAGCAATCTACAGATGGAATTTTTATCAACCAAGAGAAGTTCATCGACAAACTCTTGAAGAAATTTAAGCGGCTAGATTGTAAGTCAATTAGAACTCCAACTGATGTGAACACCAAGATTGAACCTGATCTGAAAGGAAAATCAGTAGATCTAACACTATACAGAACGATGATTGGTTCTTTGATGTATCTCACTGCATCTAGACCAGACATTATGTATGCTGTTTGTGTTTGTTCAAGGTATCAATCAGACCCGAAAGAATCCCACTTAATTGCTGTCAAAAGAATATTCAGGTATCTCAAAGGTAAACCAGCTTTAGGGCTATGGTATCCTTACGAAGGAAATTTTGAGTTACATGGGTATACTGATAGTGATTATGACGGATGTTGTCAAATAGAAAATCAACAACGGGTGGGTGTCAATTTTTAGGACCCAAATTAGTCTCATGGCAATGCAAGAAACAAACAAATGTCTCTATTTCTATTGCAGAAGCTGAGTACATTGTTGCTTCAGCAGGATGTTCTCAAATCCATTGGTTACAAAACCAACTACTTGATTACGGGTTCAATTTTCTTAAAACACCTATTTACATTGATAACACAGCTGCTATGTTTATTACAGCTAATCCTGTCCAACATTCTTAAACAAACACATATCGAAATTCGATATCATTTTCTCAGAGATAACTTTGAAAAAGGTTTAATCATTCTGATTCAAATTGCTACTGAAAAACAATTGGCCGACCTTTTTACTAAAGCCTTCTTACCAGGACGGTTTGAGTATTTGGTTGAGTCAATTAGTCTTATTAATCACACTTAAAATTGGTTTTTGGGAATTACAGTAAATTGAGTCTAAATATGATGAGAACCCTCCCTTATATGAATAGGACACTATCAGAGAACCTGTCAAAGTTAATTGCCTGAATTTATTTTTGTGTATGCATGTTCTTTATAAAAACAAAAACCAAATATAAAAGTAGAAAATTGAAAAACAAATGATAAAAAATATAAAACCAAAAATCACAAAAATAGTGTTTTTCCTTATTAATTATATAGGAATAAATTTGTTTTGCAATACGTGAGAAATGATAGTACATTGATCAGTTACATTATTCGCTTTCGTTTAAAGTCTGACATGATGAGATATGATATGCAAGTAAGCTCATGCAATTATACTAAAAAAGTAAATTCTTGTGATTAAACTAAATCACTCATGCATTCATGTATGTCTATCTTAGCACTAATGAGTAGTGTTAATTTCTCAAATTGATTGCTTGTTAAGACATAATCTCACACCTGATGGCGATATGAATAACCATTGAGCTCTACTTATTTATTGCATCTAACACTTCTCTGTTATGAGTCATCATACACCTGAAGTGATGAGATATCCTTTGTTGTAAGTGATTACAGACCTAGATATTCTCACTGATGTAACAAGATGCCAATATGCACAAACACCAAATGAGATCTGGTTATAGTATATGTGAGGTTAACAAACACCAAATGAGAATTAACCTCTCTAAGTCTAAATGTGACTGCATAATGTCATATCTAATTGTACCTTAAACAATCCAAGAATTGAAACAGTAAGTGTGCTGAGCCTCTTACCAAAACCACTCATTTTCTGTCCTTAGATCTAGTGTCTCTTTTGCTGCAGAATTGCTAACCTGGAACACACTTGATCAGGATTTAATCACTGTCTGTGACTACCCATCATTTTTTTATTTCAATGTGCTGATCACTGCTAATATGATCTCACTACAAACATGGTTCATTGTGAATATTTGATTTTTATTCTGTTTTCATTTTAATTTTTTGCATGTTTTCTGTATGCTGGCAATTTAACAATGATTAGTGTGCTCTTCATGTGACAAATTCAAGAAACTTATAAGTTTTATCGAACTTAAAAGTTTAGGGGGAGTAAAAAGAGTTTAAAAGAAACATGACTGTTAAATTTCAAGATATGTAAAATTATGAAAAATCAAAATCTAATGTTTTGGATAGAAAGGACGATGCTACAGATGCTCAAGCATGTGGGTGTAACAAAATGAAAAATGAACCTGAAAAATCAAAATCTAAAGTGAAATGAGAGTTTTTGTTAATTTTAGGGACTAAAATGACAGGAAACTAATTTTGAAACACTAAAACAAAAAAAAATAAAAATTTCAAAATTTAAGGATGAAAAATAAAAATAAAAACAAAAAATTTCAAAGTTAAGGGTTAATTTTGAAAATTTTGGGTAAAAGTCAAAATTTGACTTATTAAAGTTAAAATTTGAAAATTGTTTAAATATTAGTATGTGACCAGTGCTAATCTAAACAGTGTGCAGGTGGAAGATTATGAAAATTTACAAGTGTTAGACACATGGAAGTAATCTCATGTGCCTAAACAGTAGTCAAAAGTCCAAATGTAGGAGCATGATGATTTGTTCAGAATTTGTGCAAGTGTTGGACGTTTTTGACTACTTCATGCTGACAAACAGTAGTCATGCGCCTAAACAGTTGTCATGAGTCTGAAAATATTGTTAAGTGTTGGGCGTTTTACATTCTCATGCGCCTAAACAGTTCTAATGTGTCTGTGTAGAAACTAAGTATTGGGCGTTTCTGCTTAGTTCATGTGTTTGAACAGTGCAAATCTGAACAGTGCAAAAGCGACTGAACAGTGGCCATACGCCTAAGCTCATGCGCACAAACAGTGCTTATGCGTCTGAACAGTTCTCATGCGCCTAAGCCCTTGCGGACAAACAGTGCTCGTGCGCCTAAATTTTTTCACTTAGTATATAAACTACACTTTGTGTTTCTCAGATTTCATTCTCAAATCTCCCCTGAACACTCAGTTTCTCAAAACCCATACATCGCGATAAACCATAAATCCTTATTCTGATTGATTTTTGTGTTATTGTTGCACTCAAAAGTGATAGAAATCGATTCTAAATGTAAGTTCAAACACAAAGTCACACAAATTTCAGATTAATAAGCTGATTGATTTGGGCGTTTTGAACCTGTTTAGGCGTTCGAACCCTAATGATTGAATCTGTTAAAATGTGATTTAACAAAGGATATTGAATGAAAATTGATGATTATATGATGAAATGAACTGGATTGCGAACATGTTTGTGCATTCAAATCGGGTATTCATCAAAGTTGAATGTTTGATGATAATCAAGCAGTCGACTTGAAGATGAACAGTCAAGAGAAATTTAAAAAAAAAAAAAAAAAATTCTTAACAAAAATTCATAATAATAAAAATAAAATAAAATGGAAAATAATGAAATCCTATATTGAAAATTATTTTGAATAAAAGTCAAAATGTAAAATGGTAAATCATCTAAGAAACAAAACTGTTTGAATGTGTGAAATTCATCAGAATATAAAAATCTCAGCAAATTCAAGCTTTAAAGTGTTAAAGTCAAAAACTTCAAATTAAATGAAAATATAACTTTCGAACTCTAAATTTCTTTGTTTTCTTTCAGATGACAGATTTAAAATTTGAACCCAAACATAATGTGGCTGCTCTTCTCAATGAAGAAGTTAGAGATGCCATCGGATATGAAGAGATTATCAAATTTCTGCTGAGAACCAAATATGTATATTCTATGTGTTACCAGCCTATTATATATGCTCATTCGATTCGAAAGTTCTGGAGCACTGCATATATTGATGTTGATGATAATGGAAGGAAAGTAGTTAGAGGGTTTATAACCAATATGAGGATGATTGAAGTATCAGAAGATTCTATAAGATATGCTTTGAGATTAGGTCAAAATGATGCTGAAGATTTATCTGAATTGACATTTGATGAATGTAGTCAAACATTCATGGAAATGGGTCATCCTAATCAATTTCCAAAGAAACAGTTCTTCAGAGCCTGTGTATTCAACCACTGGAAACTTCTATGCTATATATTCCAACATTGTATGTCCAAGAGGAGTGAAGGATAGAATTCTTTTCTTGTTGACATTGCTTCTCCAATAGTAGCAGTGGCAACAAACAGGAGATTTAATATGTCCAAGTGGATCATGAATGGGTTTATTTTCAATTTAGAAAAGGGAATAAGGAATAAGTATCTGATGTATCCAAGATTCCTTTAAATGTTCATTAATGAAGAATATCCTGACATAAGTGTAAATGGTTTTAGTGGAGAAACATTGATTCTTGAACACATGTCAGAGATATCATACAAAAGATTGTCTATGGTGAAGGTGCTCAGAATGTTCCTCTATTTGATTACATCAAGAATGTGGCAAATAATGAAATTGATATCACTATAGATCACTATCATCTAACTGAAGAAGAACCACTAGATCCAACTGATCTTATTGATGAAATCCCAGCTGATGATGATGAAGAAGATGATGATGATGAACATGATGAAGCTGATGATGAAAGTTCTAGTTCATCAGACGATGATAATGGAGATGATGGTAATGAAGGTGATGATAATGTTGAAACTATGGAAGTGATCCATGAGCAAATACAAGAATCTGAGCATGTTGTTAAAGAGGCACATGAAGAAAGTCATGATGCTGTTGAAGAAATAGATTGTGATACTGAGGAAATGGATGAAAATATAGAAGAAAACATCCAAGAAGTTGATCAAATGACTGAAGAGCTAGTTGATGAAATCCAAAAACCTAAAGACTTCTTTGATGTTCGAAGACTGAAGATCAAGCTGAAGACTGAAGACCAGATTGAAGATTAAAGATTGAAGATTTGAAGACCGAAGACATGTAAATCTTAGGGGGAGTATTGTAGATGCTTCTTTTAAAGATTAACATTTTTCTTTGTATGTCTTTTTCATTTTTTGTCATAGTATAGGGACTTTTATTGTAAATATGTTCCTTTGTTTTCTTGATTAGTATAAATAGGCTGAATATGTATTGTGTAGGTAGACATCGAGAGATCTAGAGATCTAGACATCTAGAGATTAGACTTTCTGTTTAGACGCTTTGTATCTGTTACTTACACTTTGTATTCTTCTCTACTAATCAATGAAAACTTCTATGAATTTTTGTTGATTTCGTGTGTTGAATTGAATACTTCTGTGTATTATATTGAATTGCATTCTTATATCATCACAGGTCGATCCATTTTGAGCTCATCAAAATGCTAACGGGAATTGAAAAACGTTTAGAAGTGAGTAATGACAGATTGTATAAGCATGAAGGAAGGACTTGGGTACCGAAACACGGAGGAATTAGGGAGATAGTCGTAGATGAAGCCCACAAATCTAGATATTCAGTTCATCTGGGAAGCGACAAGATGTATCAAGACTTTAAGATTCTCTTCTGGTGGCTCGGATTAAAGAAATCCATCGCCACCTACGTGGGGAAATGTCTGACATGTGCGATGGTAAAAGCTGAAAACCAAAAATCGTCATGAACTTTACAACAGCCCGAAATCCCTGAATGGAAATGGGATAACATTACGATGGATTTTGTTACAAAGTTACCAAGAACCTTTCGAGGGCATGATGCTATTTGGGTAATAGTGGATAGGCTTACTAAATTAGCTCACTTCCTACCTATTCGAGAAGATTTCGGTTTACTGAAGCTAGCACGACTATACATCGATGAAGTAGTAACCAGGCATGGAGTGCCACTATCGATTATCTCAGACCGTGATAGTTGCTTCACTTCATGATTTTGGAAGTCTCTCCAACTAGCTTTGGGGACCCGTCTTTACTTAAGCACTTCATACCACCCTCACACTGACGGACAAAGTGAAAGAACCATTCAAACTCTAGAGGACATGTTAAGAGCTTGCGCGATCGACTTCGGTGGATGTTGGGATAACCACCTTCCCCTAGTGGAATTCTCCTATAATAATAGTTACCACACAAGTATAAAAGTAGCTCCGTATGAAGCCTTATATGGTAGAAAATTTCGATCACCATTAAGCTGGAATGAGATTGGTGATAGCCAAGTAATGGGACCCCATATCGTTATTGAAACAACAGACAAGATATTTAAGATTAAGGAACGATTGAGAGCAGCCAGAGATTGTCAGAAGAAATATGCAGATAGAAGACGAAAGCCCCTAGAATTTCAAGTGGGTGATAGAGTGATGCTAAAAGTTTCACCATGGAAGGGCGCAGTCAAATTTGGCAAGAAAGGAAAGCTAAGCCCAAGATACATTGGACCTTTTGAAATTTAGTCAAGAGTTGGCCCGGTAACATATCAATTAAGGCTACCTCAAGAGTTGTGCTACATACATGACACTTTTCATGTGTCTAACCTGAAGAAGTGTCTCGCAGACAAAGCCTTGGAACTACCATTAAAGGAAGCCAGAATTAATAACGAGTTGAAGTTTGTGGAGGAGCCTATAGAGGATACCGACTGAATGGTCAAGAAACTTACGTGAAGTTGCATACCCAGGTTTAAAGTAAGATGGAACTCTAGGCGAGGACCAGAGTTCACATGGGAACGAGAAGACGAGATGAGAAAGGAGTATCATCATCTCTTTAAACCTACCCGTTCAGAATCTAATCAAAACTAAAATTTCAGGACGAAATTTCCCAAACGGTGGGAGAATATAACAACTGACTCCTAGGTCCAACTCTAAACTTTAATTTAATCCATCATTAATTCATTTTGATATTAATATTATTTTCTTCTACCGTGTTAATTGATTTTATGTTTAATTGCCTTAGAAGGTTCTATTATGTCCAGCCTTAGTGCAAAAATTATTAAGCGATTCTAGAAAATATTAAATCTATGCTAGAAATTAAAATTTTAATTAAAACAAATAATATGTGTGTATACATACATATTCACGGCACACATGCATATATATGCAGCATTACACTTGAAAACTTATTCAATTACACCACACAACAAAACTTACACCACATAATAAAATAGATTTTTTTTAAAAGAATCCTCTCCCTCTCTCCACTAAATCGCCCCCCCCCCTCTCCACCACTCCCCACCTTCCCTTGAACTTCACAAACTCATTTACACACTCCACCTCCCTCTCTTCACCCCATACATGCAAAACACACACTACATTCACTCTCTCTCCCTCTTTCACGAATTCTCTCCCTCTCCACTTCAAAATTCTGCATTTCTCCTCCATTCTAGCCAAGAAAATCGAAGGATAGCATTACCCCAACATCGACCAAGTGCAAAACGAGCTAGAAAGTGAGTTTTGGTGAGTTTCTACACAAGGTTCTTGCAAGAACAAGGAGTTTCAGCTTAAGCTCGTGATTCAACAGCCCTCATACTCTTCAAATCATTCCAAAATCATGAAATACCTTGAGTGTAAGCATCATTATACCCAAACAATGCTATTTCTTGAGTTTTTCTTCACTTTTCTACCATGAATCTCACTTTTCTTGTTCAAAACAGAATCTTGCGGCCATATTACTATTTTTGTGAGAATCATGACTTCAAAAAGGTATATTCTAATGAGTGTTCGTGAACCATGGGTTGATCCACATGATTTCAACCCGAAAACCCTCTTTTTCATGTGTTTTAGCACCAATAACCTACTTGTTTTGAAAAAGCCTTCAACCAATATTAAAACCTTCTCCAAAACATTTTATTAACATCATAATAATCTGGGTTTAATGTTACAAAAGGTTTAATGATGTTTGAGCACAAACTATGATGATTACACATGTGCAAAGCATGTGAAACACCCTCTAAAAAACAACAATGATGCTTGTAATGCAAAATCCGTGAGATTATGCTTAACTCCAGTATTTTGGTGATATTAATCTTGTAAAATTAGTGATAGTTGTTGAATGGGTAAAAAGTAGAGGTATTATGGACATAATGGGTGAAATCTAAGACCCGAAAAGTAGTAAAATCCTCAAAAACGGGCAAAACTTAAAAGATTGCAAGTTCTAAAAATTTCTGGCCCTAAAATAAGTATTTTAGTGTTAAAAACCAAATTTGGTGAATTTTTGGGTTAATATGTAATTTCTATGAATTTATTTAACAAAGATAAGCTTAAACCGGGAGATTTTTGGATAAAATTTTAAAAATAGTGTAACAAGCCTAAGACCAATAAATCCATGTTATTTCAGTGAGTTAGAAGACCTCAAAGTGATATTTTGGTGGAAATTTGAAAGAAAGTGGAATTAGAGTGTTCGGTTTTGGGTAAAAACGGATTTTAACGGGTTAGTTTAAAAACGAAGCTTCTACTCAAATAACCCAAAAACCTCATTTAAAATAGACTATAATATTGGTTAGAAGACATTAAAATATATACTTGAGTGTTATAGGTTGAAATTAAAAGATCTAAAACAAGATGCTTAAATTAACGGTTTTACCGTAACCGGTAACTTGAATTTTGTGTTTTAAACCTCTCAAGTTAAAATCTGGAAATATTAAGTTTAAAACAGGCCTAAAGGTAATATAAAAACCTCTAGGAACTAATAAGGGCCATATTGGGTTAAGAAATGAAAGAAAGCAAACTTTTAGGTCAAAATTGTAAATTTTAAAACTTGAGGGACCAAAGTGTAAATTTCATAAATATAACTATATTTCAGTAATCTTATGACCATAAAACTCTTATTAAACTTATTATAATATAAACAATCTTATAAGAGTCATATAACTTGTCATCCATATATCAAAAACCCTAACTTTCCTAAAAAAAGGAAACTTTTTGACACAAACTTCTAAGAAACGAAGCCATGTGAACTTATGACCATAAATTACACTTAGTTACACGTCCAATAGTCTAATAAAATTAGCTTACTACTTGTATCTTGATCATAGGGTGCTAGGACTTGAATCTTTTCTGTGACTGAAGAACTGTTGAGTTACCTAAGGTGAGTTTAGTGTTCCCTTTTTACTACTATTTTGGGATGAAGCATTCTATGTTTGAACTAAAATTTATTTATGTACTATTATCCGATTCTATTATATGTTGCGGCTAATGTATGAACCTGCACCTTCTTGTATCACAATCATTAATTCTTGTGTGAACCGCTTGTTCTATATGGGTAGATCTACTTAGGGAATCCCGCATGCACAATGCCTTCCGTCAAAACCCAATGACATAATAGGAAGGGTACCACACTGAGATCCCGTGGGGTCGTTTGTGTCATGTAACAGTTTTTATAAGATACTATGGTGTACCACTCGACAGGTATGGTACACTGTTTGAGGCTCAGTTTCCCCTATCGGATAACCGGCATAATACAAGTTTAGAAGAGGCTAGTCGGGGCTGAGTGCAGGGTTGATTGTGACCCCACAACAATGATAGTTTTGTTTTTAAACTTAACTTATGAATTATAAAGAGTCCTTTTGTTTTTAAACTTTAAACACTTGAACTCACCAACTTTATAGTTGACACAAAAATCTTTTTGAGAATGTTTTAGGTAACCCTTGATGGAAGCTTCGATTTTAATGGAAACCCTTATGGATGGCTTAGCACCGTGACTACCAATGGCATTACTTGATTTTAAAACATTATTAGACATTCTAATTGTTGTGTCAAAATTTGGATAATTTGTAATGGGTGTTGATTTTACATTTGGGCAAGACTTTCATAGCCCAGATATGCTATCTAAATGTATTTCCATGTGATTTCTTTCCTTGTGTGCTCTTGAGTGATTAGTTTTTGTTGCCATGTATTTTGCCAGTCGGCGACATCCCACCCTCCTTGGGCCCAGGGTGTGACAGATTGGTATCAGAGCCACAGGTTGTAAAGAAGTCGGTAATACCTTAGTAGACCCTAGGCTACAACCCTGATACCCTAGGACTGTCCTTGTTTTGGAATGTGTTGGAATAAGTGGGTTGGGTAAATTGATGATTACACTTGATCTACGTAATCATGAATTTACCGGACGCGTGAATTCCAGCACGATCCCCTATACGGTGTTAAAACCTTTCTTTCAAGTAGAAATTTCAAAAAATATTTTTGTGTGGTCTAAACCTTATAAACTAATTTTCATTCATGTTGTAACCGGTATTGTTACGGATTATGGATACTATTGCCATCACTACTGCTGTAATTACTTTTATAAGATACTATCATTATTATTGTCATGAGTTATGAGAAACCAAATTACTCATGATAATTTTACAGGAGCTCGAGACTGAAGGCTGACAACAGAAAGGCGCCTGCATTCCCTATTGACGAGACTGCCCCAGTGGGAAGGCTCAGGAGGGCAACATCCCCATAATAATATGAGGAGTACCTACGAAGATGCAGTCATCCAGGATGGATCTCTGTGACATCCGACGACACGAAACCCTCGGAGGACTCTTCACTGACATCCCAGGATAGGAGCCGAACCCGCTCTCACTCATCGTACGTCAATGTACCTACTCATTCACCTATCTCGCCTATCAGAAATAGGGTATGCATTTCATTACACGGCCACGTAAGAGTACTAGACCAGGAGCTTCTATTTCTTTCAGGTTGCCGCCCCCTCCACCTCCTCCTGCAATGGCTTTCGCACCAGCACCTCCGATGATGGAACCGCCCAGACGCCAACCACAAGATGAGTATTGGAAACCGCCCAAGCGTAGCATGTATGATGGCTCGAGTGACTTAGCTGGAGACCCCTACTCCTAGTTCAGCCGCCGAGCTAGTGATTTTGGTCCTTCTGATCCTACATTGAGTGATATACTTCAGACCATTCAATGTCATGAGGTGACCCTGCAACATGCTACACGAACCTCATAATCCGCCCAGTTCTAGGTTTTATGGCATCTCACGGTGTCCAATGTTTGGAGCAGGAGCAGGATAAGAAGTGTTTGGGCTAGTTCGGGTGGCTGAAAAAGTAATTGCAGTGATGATGGAATGATATCTGATTATTTGGCAGGAGTCCACTATTTTAAGAAACCATTTATCTATTTCAGATACTATAATCATTTTTTGGGGGTGATGGCACCTTCCAATTTGTGATACTATGACACTGTTACTATTTTGCTTGATTGTTGCTACATTTAACTATGCATGACTTTTCTCTTATGATGCTATCTATTGCAGGGTGTTTAAAACAGGAATATATAATAGTATATTCAAGGAAGCCAATTTGGTTACCTCATGAGAATAATAATTTGCTCCATATAACTTGAATGAAACATCTATATATGTCTTATAGTGTACATTGGGAACTCTCATTGTGTTTGGTGAAGTGGTTTATAGAAGTCAAAATCAATGTAACGAGATACTTGAAACCAATTTATGAGACACTAAACGAATTTATCTATGTTGACACTAGAACACCACCTAGACAAGGAATTAGTGGGGAAAGGAATGAGGATGCTGGACGCATTGGGAACCAGGGTGGAAGTCGACCGCCTACTCCACCAGGTACCACACGTGGAGAAAATGTCAACCATGAGAATGATGAGAGGATCGCCAATCTAGTGGCCCAGCAAATCGCCAATGCTATCGCCACCATTATAGCTCAGATCAACACAGACCGGGGAAATACAACCGGAAATGGAGGACCTGGAAATAATGAAGGTAATGCCAACGATGCTAAGGAAATAAGAACTTGGTGTTCTTACAAAACTTTCATGTCTTGTGAACCAAAGGATTTCTATGGCATGGAGTATGCGATTGAGACTTACCGGTGGTTAGACGAGATTGAAGCCGTATTGGACATCAGCGAGTGCAAGACCGAACACATGGTCAGGTTTGCCTCCCAATCTCTTAAAGGACCAGCTTTGGAGTGGTGGAAGACCTTCATTCAACCTCGAGGCAGGGATACCGCAGGCCAAATGAAATGGTCTGAATTCAGAGAGCTGATGACCAGCAAGTACTGTCCAATCAATCAATTGGAGAAACTGGAGGCCGAATTTCCGAGCTTGGAAATGAAAGGCTCAAATTACACCGAGTACATCAACCAATTCTCGGCTCTATCCAGACTAGTGCCCTACTTGGTGACACTAGAAACTAAAGGTGTAGCCCGTTTCATCTGGGGACTACATCCTAGAGTTAGGGGTATGGTCCGATCTGCCAAGCCTACAACCCTCCAAGCAGCAATTGATTTTACTAGTAGCTTGACGGATGACTTGATTAGACCTGGTTGGACGGAACATGGGAAAACTGAGGACAAGAGGAAGACGATGGGTGAGAAAAGGAAGTGGTTTGATGTTAAGAAGGCGATTGGCAACAGTGGTAGCTCGAGCAAGAAAACTGGCAAGGGAGTAAGGTGTGATGATTATGGTGCAAGGACTCGAAAACTGTACTTAGGTACAAGCCCTTTCTGCAGCAAGTGCAAACCACACCATCAAAGGGAATGCAACCCGATGCCTTGTTTTAGGTGTAAACGGACAGGTCATTTGATTAAGGATTGTACGTATGAGCCGGGTAAGCAATGCTACGAGTGCAAGGATCCAGGACACATGAGGAACAAATGTCCCAAGCTAGCAAGGGATAAGCATACCAGACCTAACAAACCCAAGGGAAGAGCGTTCGTGATGGATCCAAATGGTGCTCGTAAAGAACCTGATGTGGTTAACAGTACGTTTCTCATAAACAACCATCCTTCTATCATTTCATTTGATACCGGAGCAACAAGTAGTTTTGTTTCTACTACCTTTAGGCCTTTGATTGATTTGGAAGCTCGAACACTAACCGATGCATACACTATAGAATTAGCTAATGGCAATATAATAGAAACTAATGAAATCATCAAAGACTGCATAATAGAATTAAAGTGTAATCCATTTTAGATAGACTTGATGCATGTAACGTTAGGAGGATTGATGTGGTCGTCGGAATGGATTGGTTAGCTTAAAATAAGGCTGAAATCGTGTGCGATGAGCATTTGTTTAAAATACCATTAAATGACGGAAAGACACTAGTTGTCCATGGTGAAAGAAGCAACATGCTATACCCCATGATATCCCACCTAAAGGCTACCAAGAGTCTCCACAAGGGATGGCCAGCTTTCATAGTCTACGTGATGAAAGCAAGAAAAGAAAAGAAAATTGATGATATACCGGTGGTGTCTGAGTACCTGGAAGTATTTCCTGAGGATCTTCCGGGACTTCTTCCAACTAGACAGGTTGAATTCCAGATAGATCTAGTGCCTAGTGCCGCACCAGTGGCCAAGGCACCTTACCGACTTGCTCCACCTTAGATGAAGGAGCTGATGCTACAAATCCAAGAGTTGTTGGACTAAGGATTTATACGACCAAGCGTTTCTTCATGGGGTGCACCAGTACTATTTGTTAAAAAGAAGGATGGAACCCTACGAATGTGCATTGACTATCAAGATTTGAACAAGATTACAATAAAGAACCGGTATCCCCTTCCGAGAATCAATGACTTATTCGATCAACTACAAGGAGCTAGCTATTTCTCCAAGATAGATTTAAGATCGGGATACCACCAACTAAAGATAAAGGAAGAAGACATACCCAAGATAGCCTTTAGAACTAGGTATGGACACTATAAGTACTTAGTCATGCCCTTCGGACTAACTAATGCACCTGCGGCATTTATGAAACTCATGAACCGAGTATGTCTCCCGTATCTAGACAAGTTCGTGATTGTGCTTATTGATGATATTTTGATCTACTCCCATAGCAAGGAAGAGCATGAGAAGCATCTTAGACTGATTATTAAGTTGCTTAAGAATGAGCAATTATATGCAAAGTTCTACAAATGTGAGTTTGGATGCCCGAAATCCAGTTTCTAGGACATGTGGTGAACAAAGAAGGTATCCAAGTAGATCCCTCAAAAATAGAAGCCATTAAAAACTGGAAGATTCCTGAAACTCCTACCGAGATAAGGCAATTTCTTGGTTTGGCGGGATACTATCAGAGGTTCATCAAGGATTTCTCGCAAATTATGCAGCCATTAACTGCTCTAACCGAAAAGAATACAGCCTTCATATGGGAAAAGGAACCGAATAAAGCATTTGAGATACTTAAGGAGAAGCCATGCAGTGCACCTATCCTTGCCCTACTGGAAGGTTTTGAGGACTTTATAGTTTACTACGACGCCTCGCGTTAGGGGCTGGGATGTGTATTAATGCAGCGAGACAAGGTGATTTCTTATGCATTTAGATTGTTGAATGAGTATGAGAGAAACGACACTACTCATGATCTAGAACCGGGTGCCGTGGTGTTTGCGCTCAAAATATGGAGACACTATCTCTACGGTACCAAATGCGTCATTTGCACTGATCACAAAAGTTTGCAACACATACTGGATTAGAAGATGTTAAATATGTGCCAAAGAATGTGGGTAGAATTGTTGAGCGATTATGAATGTGAGATTCGTTACCATCCAGACAAGGCCAATGTGGTGGCGGATGCATTGAGTAGAAAAGAAAGGGAAAAACCACTTCGCGTCCGTGCCTTAAGAATTAGCGTGTATACTAGTCTTACCGCTAGATTAAAAGAAGAACAAAAGGAAGCCCTGAATGAGGACAAGCTGGCTGAGGAGATGCTAACGGGAATGGAAAAACGTTTAGAAGTGAGTAATGATGGATTATATAAGCATGAAGGAAAGACTTACGTATTTTGGTTTGGGCACGTGTTTTGCGCTGGTTACTTTTAGTACTTTGTGGTTGGGTTATATACAAAATGTTTCTGCAAATATTTTAAAGTTTTAAACTATGATTTTTTTAAATGTTGGATGTAGAGTCGTTCTGAGTAACTAATAACTGAGATCCTGGTTTGTTCACTCGCCTCGGAGTAAAACCCCGCATGTGGATTTTGAGGGTGTGACAAAACCCATCAAGAACAATTCATAACCAACTTTGAACACTATTGCCTCAACAATCCACCAAATCAATCAAAATGACAACTATGGATCCACAAAATACTTTATTAATAATATAGGCATGGAAAAAAGTGCAAAGGATCAAGAAACTACTTGTATTCACTCAATAACCATCGAGAATCAAATTAAACTGATGGAATGAAAGTAATAATAAATCATACAGAAGTGTAATAAGTGATCGATGAAAAAGAAAGCAAATCAAGTTAACATGACCAAGTAAATAAGATTTACTTGTATTTTAATCAAAATTTTGCAACTACATGTTGGTGCATTAAAGTATTCACGAATAATTAACTAAATAAACGGGAAATGGCCTACTTACACAAAAACACTAAACAACAATAGTTCTCCATGGATACTTTTTTGAATTTTAATACAACCTCGAATGCTATGAAGTTTTGATTCTCATGCCTTGTAAACACACTCGTGAACTAATCTAAGCAAATCTGATTATAATCATCATTGTAATCACACTAATCAATCACAAATAGAATGTATGCAAGACCAGGTAAAGGTACTTAACACTTAGTTTCACACTGAGGAGAGATCTTAGATCACTTAACAATTCAAATAGGGAACTGCTAACTTAAACAGATGATACTAAGAACACAAGTAAATTAAAGAGACAGAACTAAGAACAACATAAGAACATAAGATTGGTTTTCAAGGATGTTGTATATTGATCTCATGTTCTTTTACAAGTATCACAAAGCATAAAGAAATTACTAGAACTTGAGACACTTTTATACAACAACCTACAACCGTCACTTACATCTAAAGACAGTTGGGATTTGACTAATCTAGACAACAAGATCAATCTAAAGTCAAAAGGCAGATTGCCTTTTGACTAGTGACTATGACATGCCATAGCTCACTGACTTTTCCTAATGCAAAAAGTCTACAGGAACAAGTAAGGTAAGTTACAGACAAAGGCCATTCCTACTTTTTGATAAAGCATGGGATTTTCACCAACTTGTCTAAAGTAGGTGAACCACCAGAGCAGGCAGCGAAAAGTGTGTCAGCTTTATCAAAAGTTGATTCAGAGAAAGCATATTTTCTCTGTCCTCTGAAGAAATCAGTCTTCACAACTTTGGAAGACTTCATCTTTGGCTTCAAAAGATGCTGGTCTTTCGCTTCAGAAGATTTCACACTGGATTATTTTCCTGTTTGAGTGTGAAACTTCCGAAGTAACTCCTTCTGAACTGTTAGCTTCGGAAGATCATACACTTAGACACATTTGAGAGTGTAAGACTTCCAAAGCTGGTTCATCTTTGTTCCTTAGTGCATGCATGGAAGACTTGGTTGTTCTGGCTTGTTGGTTGCATCAGCCTCATAATCTTCAGATGATCGTACAAACTCCCCCTAGGCTGATTCTACCAAAAAAGAGAAGTTCTTTAGATTTTGATAGTCCATATTAGGATCCTCAGCATACCTTTCTTCATCATTAGGTCTGGATCCTTCAAACTAACATAGAACCTTCTCATGTTAAAGAGATCATGCAGAGGAAGATTGAGCATGCCTTCTGAGGAATAGACATGCATGCCTTCCTGATCTCTTATGACATACCATCTATCTTGATCTTCATCATAAGACCATGACATAATTTGTCTTCCAACAACAAGAGGCTCTACTATGATTGGAGTTTGTTGAGAGACCTCTTCATGCACTCCCTTAGGATGCTCTGACTCATCCTGAGGTTGGGAGGTGGATGCCTTTCTTCTTTTTCTCTTTGAGGTTGATCTTCTGGCCATCCTTTTTATTCTCCCTGATGATTTTAACTGAGGGGACTGGTCTTGAGTACCAGGTTGTTTAGTTAAGTCTCCCTTAGTTAGGATCTCCTCTCTCACAGGTTCAGAAGGAGAGAGAGGAGGACCCTGCTGTGGATCAGAAGATGAAGTTGGCTGAGATGCAGCTCCAGGTTTAGGTTGTATTGTCTTAGTGGGTTCAACCTTCACCTCAACTTCAGGTTGAGCTGGACTTGGTAGAGAATGCAAGTCCACCAGCTCTCCATTCTTTATCTTCTGCTTGATTACCCTGATATGCTCTTCCATTGTGGATAGAGACATAGGGCCAAGCCTCCTTTCGGAGAATCCATACAGCTTCAAGAAGCTCATCATCCTTTGTCTGTCAGCAAACTTCTTTTGGCTTTTATGGATGATGGCCCTTGACTTTGCAAATTCCTCCCTTAATTTTTTCTTTTCAGCTTATTTTTCTCTTTTAGCTTTTTCTTCCATCTACTTATTGTATTCAAACAATATGTACTCAGATGGTAAAGGAAGAAGTGCATCTGCCTGATAGAGACCTGTGGTACTCAGGTAGCTGATCATCTTTAGTCTTTCTTCTTTAGTTGCTACCTGAGGTTGTTCAGTGGCCACAGTCTCTGGCTCAGGACTTTCTTGAACTAGGGAGAGGAGAGGAATGTTCTTGTAGAGTCTTTTCAGCCTCATTTCTTCCTTGTGCTTGAGCAGCAATGCTGCATCCTCTGCTTCCTTCCTCTCCTTTGACAACTATGTGTCAGCCAGTTCATTCAATTCATCTAAAGGGAGAGAGATGAGTTCATCAACATTATAGTTTTTGGTTCCCAGGTAGTTTAGCCTGGCTGCCCTTAACTCATCTTCCTGAGTGTTTAGCCTAGGGGCAGCCCTGATTGTAGCTTCCATAAACCCTGGGGAACCACTTGAACTCTCTCCTCTTATCTTCCTCTTCCTTTCTCTCTTTTTCTCCTCAATCTCCTCAAGAGTCAGTTTCCTTTTACCTTTGTCAACCACAGACCACTTGGTTTAGCTGTCAAGCTCTAGCCAGAGAGAGGCAGTGAAACACCATCACCAGTTGGTGTTTCATTAAGGATAATGGGTGCAAAGGGAGATCCTATCTCAAGGTTCACAGGTTCAACCTCTGGGCCTTCAGTCAAGGTTTTCCCTTCGAAGCTAATCTCCGGGTCTACCTCAACATCTAGTTGACCAAAGATCTCACTTGCTAGCCTCTGTCTATATAATTTTGATCTCAATTTAAACTCTTCTAGCACCCTGTCTTGGATTCTTTTTGCCAATCTTGCTGCTTGTCTGTTATTGCTTGGGTTGACAAGTGGCAGATCTACTAAGTTGATGCTCTCATAGAAACTCAGGTGTGAAATGTTGAGAACTTCTAGTTGACCCTGAGCTCTAGAGATCACAAGAGCTCTCATATTACTATCATACCCCCAACCCCAGATTGGGTTCTCAGAAGGGGCGGACATTGCTCTTGGTATTCCCTCCTCAAACAGTTGTTGAATGAGCAAATGTAGATCACTGTCTAGAGGAGGTTGCTGAGTATGTCCATACTCTGGGAAGAACTCCCTTGCTTTGTGATTCTCAAAATTTTCTCCCCCTTTTTGGTAGCATCACCCTCTTGCATAGGTGAGCTGGGAGATTGATCCATGACATCCACAGGTTCTTGTGGACCTGGATGAGTTTTCCTCATGGGTCTCTCAGCTAACTTGCCCTTGAGATCGGTAATCTCAAGTTGCTTGTCATTGACCCTCTTCTTTAAGATAGTCACCTAAGATTCTAGGTGAGCTATCTTCGAAACAAAATAGGTGCAAAGATGTGATAGTTTGTGCACATTTTATGGCAGACTCCCCTCAACTTCAGATGATGAATCATTGGGGGATGATAGAATTGGACCTAAGTCTTCTTCCTCACCACCAGATGGGTTTCTTGGCTGCTGGATTTCCCCTGCCCAATGACAACTTCCAGAGAAGTGTTAAGAGGCTGGGTTGCCATGGTAGAGGTCCTAGTGATATTATCACTTACAAAAGTGATAGCCTCTACCATATGGATTTCCTGAATAAGTTCAGGATGATCCACCTTAGTAGGGAGTTGCTGATGTGGGCTAGAGATGGGGGAAGCAGGAGTACTTATCTCTCCTTGAGTATGGGAAGAGATGAGAGACTCATGGTACTCACTGAAGCCAAAATCTTTATCAGAATAGAAGTCAAGGCTAGGAATGGGGTGGTTTAGATCAAGAGGTTAGGGATGGTAGCTTTCCCCAGAAGGTTGATCACTAGAGTATTAAGACTCAGAGTGATGGCTTAAGGCTATTTGTGGGGTTGTGAGCTCATTAGGCTGAGCATGAGGAACCTCAGCACTGAGTGGTGGAAAGATGGGAGTGGTCTACTCCTCAGGGGAAGTGGGAGCTCGAGATTCCACTTCCTCCTGTATGGGTTCTGGTATAGGGGCCAGCACATGCTTAGTAGCAAGTGCAGGGATTCGTTGGGATTTTCTTTTGTAGGTGATGGTGATGGTAGGCTGTGTTTGAGGTGGTTGAGAGGTGGAGGTTGTTGGTTCAACACTAGCTGGTGCTGCTAGGTTTTCACCCTGAGCAATGAGCTCAAACATTTTTGGGACAAGGGCTGTTTCTACCACAGAGAAGCCAACAGTTGGCTTCTTCAAGATTTTGAAGATGCGAGGCCTCATTTGTCCTATTTTAAGAATATTACCTGTTCCCCTCAACTGTGGTCCCAACTCACAGTTAAGAATGTGTTGAACATACCTAGGGAACATGTAATACTCTAAGGAGTCCAAGGTTGCAAGTAAATTAGTATATACAAACTGAGAGTACCTGAACTTGACCCCTTGTACCATCCCATGGACTATAAAGGAGAGGTCTTCTGGAACTTGATCCCATCCTCCATGCATGTTAGAAAGGCTGTGAATGACAACATGAATGAGGTATTCCCATTGAGATGAGACCTTCCCCTTCCAGAAGGTTTTGACTGAGAAGTCACCTCATAGCTCATCTGCTGAAAGGAGTGATTGACAGCAGATTTTGAAAAGGACAGCTCACTTGCTTCATCATCCAGATGCAAATGGGTGTTTATGATGCCCGGGGTGAGGAAAACTATCCTCCTCTGCACTGTAGCCGACAGTGCCTTCTCCCTATCCATGGTGACCTCTTGACAGGTCCTCTAAAACTCAAGCAACTGATCCTCATAGAGAGGAGGATCAATTGTAAAGGAGGTGAAGTAGTGAGACAAAGAAAGGTACCTACACACATCTGAGAAGCTTGGATCCTTCTTAGAGTGTAACAGGGAAACCTGATTGTGTTGCCTGTGTAGGTGCATGGAAAAATCAGGGTCGTTGCGATGATCAATGTTGGCTATTTGAGGAAGCTTTACAGTGAAAAAAGGAAGAAGAAGATGAAATTTGGGGGTGATTTTAGGGTAAGGATCAGTGAGAGTAGAGAGACGAAATAGAACTATTTGGAAGATATATGTTGTGGATTTCAGACAAAGTTATGACAAAAATATAAACTTTGAAATCCGCAAGTGGGTCCTACTTCTGAAAAAGTTCCCCCAAAAAGTTAGTTTTCTTGGAAGTTGTAAAACTTCCGATGACAATTTTGGCTTCGGAAGCTTTGTAGCAAAGCTTCCGAAGGCAGTTTTTGCTTTGGAATATATTTCAAAGAATTTTGAAAATTGGCTTCGGAAGAAGTGAATAAGTCTTCTGAGACTTAGTTGCTTTCGGAAGATATTTGTTCTTTGAATGCATTTAAGTGCTTCCGAAGGTAAATCTTAGATAAGCTGTTAAATGATTTAAAGACATAAATTTCTTCCGAAGGCAATTTGAGTTCGTCCGAAGTTAAATTTTCACAAGTCTAAGGAATATCAGTTAAAAGTTAGTTTTCTTCCAAAGAGAACTGGGCTTATAAGTGATCTAATAGACAACTTAGGACGCATAATTTTAGGAAATAAAGTTGAGTAAGTTATTAAAGAAAATATATTCAAAGTTAATCATCCCAATAGCTGATACAATATATTTAAATCTCTGTTCATCAAATGCCTTTATGAACAGATCAGCATATTGTTCATTTGTGTTAACTTTGATTAGTTTGATCAATCCCTTTTTCAAAATTATCCCTAATTAGATGATACCTGATGTTGATGTGTTTGGTCCTTGAGTGCTGCATAGGATTCTCTGTAATAGAGATGGCACTGTTGTTGTCTATATGGATGGTAGTCTCCTTGAAATTGAACCCATAGTCTAGCATCTGATTCTGAATCTAGAGTATTTGAGCACAGCATCTTATAGCAGCAATGTATTCAGCTTCAGCAGTTGATGCAGACACACAGGATTGCTTGTTGCATTGCCAAGAGACTATCTTTCCACTGAGAAATTGACATCCCCCAGATGTGGACTTTGCAGTCATGTTGCAGCCACTATAATCACTATCTGTATAAGCATACAGATTAAAGTCTGAATTCTTTGGATACCAAAGGCCTAAATTTGGAGCACCTTTGAGGTATTTGAGAATCCTTTTGACAGTGATTAGGTGTCACATCTTGGGGTTGGCTTGCTATCTTGAACATATAAATATGGCAAACATAATATCAGGCCTGCTAGTAGTAAGGTACATAAGGGACCCAATCATAGCCCTGTAGAGATGTTCATCAACACACTCCCCCTCAAGATCAGGTCCAAAGGAGTGGTTTCTGGCTATGGGTGTCTTTATAACCTTACAGTCAGTCATCTTGAATCTTGAAAGTATGTCCTGTACATACTTTGACTGACTAATGAAGATGCCATCTTCAACCCGCTTCACTTGAATTCCTAGAAAGAAACTGAGTTCCCCCATGGCACTCATTTCAAATCTATTATTCATCAGCATCTCAAAGTCTTTACAGAGCTTTGGATTAGTTGAACCAAAGATGATGTCATCTACATATATTTGAACTAGCAGTGTGTCATTCCCTGTTTCTTTGATGAAGAGAGTCCCATCAATAGTACCTATTTTGTATCCATGATGACTGAGGTATGTTGATAATGTCTCATACCACTTTCTTGGAGCTTGATGCAGTCCATATAGAGCTTATAAAGCTTGCAGACATAATCAGGATGATCTGGGTCTGCAAATCCAGGTGGTTGTTTGATATAAACTTCTTCATCAATCACCCCATAGAGAAAAGCACATTTCACATCAAGCTGGTAGACCTTGAATTCCTTGGAAGCAACATAAGCCAGGAATATTCTTACAGCTTCAAGTCTTGCAACTAGAGCAAAGACATCAGTGTAATCAATCCCTTCTTCTTGAGTGTATCCTTAGACAACTAGTCTATCCATGTTCTTGATGATAATCCCTCTATCATCCTTTTTGTTCCTGAATACCCATTTGGTACCTATGATAGTATCCCTGTATCATCCTTTTTGTTCCTGAATACCCATTTGGTACCTATGATAGTCTTCCTTTGAGGAAGAGGGCATAAGTTCCACACCTTCTGTCTTTTGATTTGAAGCAGCTCATCTTGCATAGCTTCAATCCAGCTTCCATCCTTCAAAGCCTCATCAACTTTCTTCAGCTCTATCTGGGATAAGAAATAAGAATGTAGACAAACATTGCTGTCATGAGTTTGTCCTCTTCTTCTTACACCTGAGTCAACATTTCCAATGATGTTTATGGTGGGATGTGACTTGTGGATCCAAAGTAGAGGGATCACAGCAAGTTGGTTGGACAGATCTAAATTAGAGAAATTCTGATCTGGCAATGAGGTGTCTCCCACCACATTAGCACACTTATCAAGAGAAACTTGATCCAATGAGTGTGTGACATCATTCATGTTGTCTTTAATGGAGTGGTTATCAACATCAAGAAATTCTTGATCACTGTCACCACCTCCAGTTACTCCTGTATTAGAATTTCCTTCTCCTGAATTCTGAGCCTCTGAGCTAGAATTTGAAGGCAATTCAGTTGAATTAGCAGTATTTATCATGCTTGTGCTGATAGGAGCCTCAATTACAGGGTTAATAAAGTAGTCTTCTTGGTTGGTCTTCTCAGCTCAAATCTTGGATCAGGATCTTCTGTTGATCTGTTATCTGTAGATCCTGAAACATTATCACAAGACTTGTTAAAACAGTTGGTAACTAAATCAAGATCAAAAAGCCAATCTGGACCAGAGCCTTTCACACAGGGTGTGTGTTCATTGAAAGTCACATTGGCTGACTCCTCAATGATTCTAGTTCTGAGATTGTATACTCTATAAGCCTTAGCTTGAGAAGAGTATCCAATAAAGTATCCATCATCTGATTTCTCAGCAAACTTGGCTATTTGATCTTTGGTATTCAAGATGGTGCAAGGACATCCAAATGTTCTGAGAAAACCAATGAATGGTCTCCTTATGTGCCACAGTTCATAAGGAGTCTTACCATGTGTCTTAACCACCAAAACTCTGTTCTGCACATAGCAGGCTGTGTTGATAGCCTCTGCCTAGAAGGTGATAGGTAGTTTAGAGTCGGACAACATAGTTCTAGCAGCTTAAATAAGTGTCCTGTTTCTCCTCTCAGCAACACCATTTTGCTGAGGAGTCCTGGGAGCACTATATTGTCTTGAAATACCTTTTTCATCACAAAATGTATCAAGGATTTGGTTTTTAAATTCAGTTCCTTGATCACATCTTATGGTCTTGACCTTGTGATCAGATTGATTCTTAATTTTCAGAATGAAGTTCTTTTAGATTTTAGTGGTTTCATCCCTAGTTCTAAGGAAAAACACCTAAGTGAATCTTGTGAAATCATATATGATCACTAAACAGTAAGAGGTCCTTCCTAGACTCATTACGCTGGTGGGCCAAACAGATCCATACGTAACAAGTGTAGGGGAGCAGTGATAGAGTTCATTTCCTTTGGCTTGTGAGACACTTTGTGTTGCTTCCCTTTCAGGCATGCAAAAGCAACATAGTGGTCATCATTCTTAATCAATTTATTCTTGTTTTTAAAGTTTACATGGCATATTCTTTTATGCCAAAGGAAAGACTCATCTCTATTTGCTTTAGACAGAAAGCAAGAAACTTCTCCAGAGGGAGATGTTTCTTGCAGATCCATCTTGTACATGTTCCCTCTCCTGGGGGCTCTGAGCAGAATATGCTCTTGAGGAATGTCAACCCCAGGTTTGAGAACAGTGCACTCATGCTCAGTAAAGAGCATGTGTTGTTTTTGGTCACAAAATTAGGACACACTCAGAAGATTGTATCCAAGCTCCTTGACAAAGTTTACCTTCTCAATGCTGAGCTTACCATTTGTAACCTTGCCCCTGCCAGTAATGTAACCTCCTGCATCTCCTCCAAAAGCAACTGGTCCTCCATCAAATCTTTCAAAGTTTTGAAGTAAGGACTCATTACCTGTCATGTGCCTGGAGCAGCCACTATCAATGATCCACACATTTCTGTTTGCCTTTGGCTGTTCCTACACAAAATAAGATGATTTAGTTACATTTGGAAACCCAAGCCTCATTGGTCTTGGGCTTGTTAAAATGAGTTGAAGGCAATGAAATAGTAAGTGATCCTATGTTTAGGTTCTGAGGATCATTTGCTGTTGCTGATGAAGAATCTTCAGTCACATGGTCTTCCTTCATCTTCCACACCACCTTTGGAAAATTTGGCTTGACCTTCAAAGCTTCGGAAGCTTTTGCAGCTTCGGAAGATTTGGAGGTTGGACCTTCGAAAGATCTTACTTTCACTGTAGCAAGCTTCAGTACTTCGGAAGCATTCTTTTCTTTCGAGACCAAATTTTCTTCTAAAGGCAATTTTTCACTTGCCTTCTTATTCATTTTGGAGCTTCCGAAGGAATCAGATTTTCCTTCCGAAGCTTTCTTTTCCTTCTTCTTTCCAGAAGCTTTCTCTTTGATCATGTGAATAGTACTTTTAGGATTGTAGATGCAATCCTTAGCCAGATGAGCAGTACTACCACACATGATGCAGTCCATTTGCTTTCTTCTAGGAGTCTTCTTCTAAGAGCAAGACTGAATTTGAACACTTTCATTCTCCAGCTTCTTCTTCAGAGATGATGCAACAATTTTCTTAGGGAAGAATTGCTCTTGTAGGAGGATGGTTCAGACAGTGTAGCAGTGGTACATAGCAATTTAGCCTTCTCTTTGCTATAATGAGTTGGAACTGTACTAAAACTCCTGGTACTAGAATTCGTAGTTGGTTCATCAGACTTTTCCACTTCAAACCCTACAGAGATGAACACTTGTTTCTGCTTTGAGTCAAAAGTGGCCTTGATCTCTTGAGCCTTCTTTCATCTTCTCTTTGCTCTTCTGATCAAGTTCTTCCTCTTTGTCTTTTTCAAACCATCCTTCTTACTCTCCTCAGGAGCATGGTGACCCTTTTTGGATTGACTCTCTTCACTTATTTCAGAGTCATTTCTCACCATCTCCTTTTCATCTTCTTCATTACTGGGGTCTATAGAGGGCAGCTCATCTTGACCAGTTCCATACCTTGGGGATCTTACTGATAGTAGGGTGTATGGAGGAGCTATCTCATAAGATCCCAGTCCCTGCTTATTCTGATAACAAACTTTTGCATGTAGAGATGAGGATATTATGTTCTTGAAGGTCTCTTCTTTAAGAACACATTTTTCTGCCCTGGCTTTGCTAATCACAAGCTCAGCCTGGCATTCTGTCAACTTAGTAACAAGATCTTTTATTTGAGTCTTGTAGTTTGTTTGCTCATGTTTAAGAGTTGAAATTGTTTTCTTTAGATCTTCTATTTTAAGCTTATAATCATTTTCAGCTCTCTTAAAATCAGCTTTTAAAATGTTTAAAGACTCAATATCAGATCTTATTTTTAAGTTATAGGACCTGTATCTGTTTACTTTAGCAATACATTCAGGAGAGCAAAGATGTTCTAATACCTTGGCTTCATCATGGTCAGCCATGACTGCTTGATTTGGAGAAGCATCTTCAGCTTGGAAGCTCCAGTCAAAGCCTCCTTCTTCAACAGCAACTACAGCTTACTGTCTTGGCTTCTCATTCTGGTGCCCTCCTTTAGTGTAGTTTGGCCTGGATGATGCTTGGCCACCATTTGACTTAGGTGCCTTGCATTCTCTGGCAAAGTGTCCCATCTGGTTATAGTTATAACACTTTACTTCGCTTTTGTCTAGCCTAAACTTGCCACTGGCTGCATTGCTAGGAAACCTTCTCCTAGTCCTCTTATAAACTTTTGGGCTCTGTGAGTGAGAAGAGCCATATGCTGTACTATCTCCATATATTCCAGATCATCTGGATGGATACAGTCCAGGTCTTCAAGAGTGAAGAGAAAGTTGCCTGAACTTTCATCAGTAGAGACAAAGGCTTGGGAGGAACTTGTCTCTTGGAAGGGACTTCCTTGGATGTAGCTCTCTCTGGGTGTCTCTGGGAAAGTGATGAAAGGACCCTTTTGTGAAGTTTCAGGGTAGCAGATAAGATGATGCTGTGGTTCTCTGCTATCCCTTTCACCCACATGAAGGGATGAACTCTAGTGAGTATTGGACTTACCAGATGAATTTTGCATGTTCATCTCCATCTGGCATCCACTGAGTATCCCATACAACTCAGTGAGAGTAAGGGTCTTGAGGTTTTCAGTCCTCTTAATGACCACATAATAGTGTGTCCATTGTCTAGGAAGAGAGGACATGAACTTCCTAACAATATCCATGTTCTCAATAGTTACTCTAACATCAGCTAGAGTCTCCACAATATTAACATACCTGAAGTATTGTTGAGTCATGGTCTCACCTGTCTTGAAGGTGAAGTTTTCAAACTACTGCTTCAGGAGGTCCTTCTTGTTCTCCTTGGCTTTATTGGACCCCTCATACATCAGTTTTAGTGCATCCCATAGCTGTTTAGCGGTCTTGCACTTCTTGAAACCTCTGTAGATGGAGTTTGGAAGAGTAGTTTGGAGGGTTGTCATGGCTTTCTGATCAATATCAATCCTTTTCCAGTCTTCATCAGAAAAGTCAACCCTCTCCTTTGGTATCATGCCACCACCAGCAGCAGCTGAAGAAGTGCATGGTACATGAGATCCATTGACAACAGACTCCCACATCCTGTAATATTGAGACTTGATGAAGCCTTCCATTCTTTGGCACCAAGTATCAAAATCCTCAGGAGTGATCAGTGGGGACTTTGTCATAGTTCCAGTTTCCATATCAGCCTTAGAGATAGCTGCCATTTGAAGAGTTAAGTGATGTGTGAAGCAAAGAGGATTAAAGATGGTGAGATCTTACATTCAAAAGCCTGAAATGCTCTGATACCAAATGCAGGACCGGGTAAGGGTACTTAACACTTAGTTTCACACTGAGGAGAGATCTTAGATCACTTATCAATTCAAATAGGGAACTGATAACTTAAACAGATGATACTAAGAACACAAGAAAATTAAAGAGACAGAACTAAGAACAACACAAGAACACAAGATTGGTTTTCAAGGATGTAGTATATTGATCTCAAGTTCTTTTACAAGTGTTACAAAGCATAAATAAATTACAAGAACCTAAGACACTTTTATACTACAACCTACAACCGTCACTTACATGTAAAGACAGTTGGGATTTGACTAATCTAGACAACAAGATCAATCTAAAGTGAAAAGGCAGATTGCCTTTTGACTAGTGACTATGACATGCCATAGCTCACTGAGTTTTCCTAATGCAAAAAGTCTACAGGAACAAGTAAGGTAAGTTACAAACAAAGGCCATTCCTACTTTTTGATAAAGCATGGGAGTTTCACCAACTTGTGTAAAGTAGGTGAACCACCAGAGCAGGCAGCGGAAAGTGTGTTAGCTTTATCAAAAGTTGATTCAGTGAAAGCTTATTTTCTCTGTCCTTTGAAGAAATCAGTCTTCACAGCTTCGGAAGACTTCATCTTTGGCTTCGGAAGATGCGGGTCTTTGGCTTCGGAAGATTTCACACTTGGAGTATTTTTCTGTTTCAGTGTGAAACTTCCGAAGTAACTCCTTCTGAACTGTTAGCTTTGGAAGATCTTACACTTAGACACATTTGAGAGTGTGAGACTTCCAAAGCTAGCTCATCTTTGTTCCTTAGTGTATGCATGGAAGACTTGGTTGTTCTGGCTTGTTGGTTGCATCAACCTCATAATCTTAAGATGATCTTACAACGTAGGATCTATTGTTTAAACAAAACAAAAATCAAACACTAAAACACATTAATGAACCTTGAAATCATTCCACTCCCACCTAAAAATCATCGAGAACAATTCATAACCAACTTCAAACACTCTTGCCTCAACAATCCACCGAATAAACCAAATTGACAACTATGGATCCACAAAATACTTTATTAACAATATAGGCAAGGAAAAAGGTGCAAAGGATCAACAAACTACACGTATTCACTAAATAACAATCGAGAATCAAATTAAACTGACGTAATGAAAGTAATAATATATCATACAGAAGCATGATAAGTGATCGATGAAAAAGAAAGCAAATCAAGTTAAGATGACCAAGTAAATAAGATTTACATCAATTTTAATCAAAATTTTGCAACTACATATTGGTACATTAAAGTATTCTCAAAAAATCAACTAAATAAACGGGAAATGACCTACTTATACAAAAACACTAAACAAAAATAGTTCTCGCATGGATACTTTTTTGACTTTCAATACAACCTCCAATGCTATGAAGTTTTGATTCTCGTGCCTTGTAAACACACTCGTGAACAAATTTAATCAAATATGATTATAATCATCATTGCAATCAGACTAATCAGTCACAAATGGAACGTAGGATCTATTGTTTAAATCAAAACAAAAATCAAACACGAAAACACATGAATGAACCTTGAAATCATTCCACTCCCAACCAAAACACATCGAGAACAATTCTTAACCAACATCAAACACTCTTGCCTAAACAAACCACCGAATCAATCAAAATGACAATTATGGATCCACAAAATACTTTATTAACAATTGTGCAAAGGATCAAGAAACTACTCGTATTCACTCAATAACAATCGAGAATCGAACTACACTAACAGATTGAAAGTAATAATAAATCATATAGAAGCAGGATAAGTGATCGATCAAAAAGAAATCAAATCAAGTTAACATGACCAAGAAAATAAGATTAGCTTGTATTTTAATCAAAATATTGCTACTACATATTGGTGCATTAAAGTATTCACGAATGCTTAACTAAATAAACGAGAAACTGCCTACATATACAAAAACACTAAACAACAATAGTTCTCGCATGGATAGTTTTTTGACTTTCAATACAACCTCCAAGGCTATGGAGTTTTGATTCTCATGCCTTGTAAACACACTCGTGAACCAATTTAATCAAATTTGATTATAATCATCATTGCAATCACACTAATTAATCACAAATGGAATGTAGGATCTACTGTTTAAATCAAAACAAAAATCAAACACAAAAACACATTGAAATCATTCCACTCAAACCCAAAACACACCAAGAACAATTCACAACCAACTTCGATCACTCTTGCCTAAACAATGCACCGAATCAATGAAAATGACAATGATGGATCCACAAAATACTTTATTAACAATATAGGCAAAGAAAAAGGTGCAAAGGATCAAGAAACTACTCGTATTCACTCTATAACAATCGAGAATCAAAGTACACTGATGGATTTAAACTAATAATAAATCATACAGAGTGATCGATGAAAAAGAAAGCAAATCAAGTTAACATGACCAAATAAAAAAGATTAGCTTGTATTTTTAACAAAATTTTGCTACTACATATTGGTGCATGAAAATATTCATGAATGCTTAACTAAATAAACGGGAAACGACCTACAATACAATAACACTAAACAACAATAGTTCTCGCATGGATACTTTTTTGAATTTCAATACAACCTCCAATGCTATGGAGTTTTGATTCTCATGCCTTGTAAAGACACTCGTGATCCAATTTAATCAAATCTAATTATAATCAGCATTGCAATCACACTAATCAATCTAAATGGAACGTAGGATCTATTGTATGAATCAAAACCAAAATCAAACACGAAAACACATGAATGAACCTTGATATCATTCCTCTCCCGCCCAAAACACATCGAGAACAATTCACAACCAACTTTGAACACTCTTGCCTAAACAATCCACCAAATCAATCAAAATGACAACTATGGATCCACAAAATACTTTATTAACAATATAGGCAAGGAAAAAGGTTCAAATGATCAAGAAACTACACGTATTCACTCAATAACAATCGAGAATTAAATTACACTGACGGATTGAAAGTAATAATAAATCATACAGAAGGATGATAAGTGATCGATGAAAAAGAAAGCAAATCAAGTTAACGTGACCAAGTAAATAAGATTTACTTGTATTTTAATCAAAATTTTTGCAACTACATATTAGTGCATTAAAGTATACATGAATAATTTACTAAATAAACTGGAAATGACCTACTTATACAAAAACACTAAACAACAATAGTTCTCGCATGGATACTTTTTTGACTTTCAATACAACCTCCAATGCTATGGAGTTTTGATTCTCGTGCCTTGTAAACACACTCGTGAACAAATTTAATCAAATATGATTATAATCTTCATTGCAATCACACTAATCAATCACAAATGGAATGTAAGGCCCCGTTCCCGGAACGCTTACAACTGGTCAATCATCGCATATAAAACATATAATTTACATTTACAATTTCCAAAACATTGCAGTGGAATAATTTTAAACCATTTCATTATAATTGCTTTTGGAAAATAATACATTGTAGTTAACTGTTACAAAATATCATAATTTGCATTACATCACAAAAACATTATAATCTAAACAACGGATGCCATCTAAAAATGCCAAATAGCTGCCCCGTGCCATCATCAGCAACACTACATGCCAACTGGAAACACATAAAAGTCAGCGTTGCTCAGTGAGTTCTAGGTTTATAAAAATAAAATACTATTCTTTCGTTTAAAACCATTCTTTCTTTACTTTCACATGTGATCATGCAACATACGTACACATAGATAATAATTTATTATTATCTTTCATCGTCATTCGTTGACTTCCGTTCATTCATCATCGTACGTCATCTTTATCATTTGTTATATTCCTTACCGTACTATACGTACATCATTAACTTCCGATGACATGTACTGTACCCCAAACATTGTGCACCAAGCTGACACTAGGGCCTGGGGCAAGTACACTCATCATTATCATTCATCTTTCATTCCAGACCAGTGCCATGTGCTATACCCCGAACATTGTGCACGAAGCTGGTTACTGGGCCTGAGGTCTATCATAGACCCCGAACATTGTGCACGAAGCTGACTCCGGTACCTAGGGCAAGCGGCAAGGGTCCCATACATATGGTCAATCACAAAGATTAGACCCCTAGTGTGCATCCTTCCGGGGTAGCTAACCAGCACACAGTTGAGCTAACACCCTTCATTGGGTGTGAACCTACCTCCATACATTGCTTGCAAGACTTTCATTACTTTCATTCATTAATGCATGCATTCATTCATTCCTTACGTTCCCTTTTTATTATCTTCCACTATACGTTACATAATACTTTTTGTTTACTTTTCATAATCATACCACGTAAAGCCACGGAAAATAAACATACATAATAAGGAACGTAACATAAACATAACCATACCATACATAACATCATCATCACATCACATATGACATCATAAAGTCAACTTACATTACCCCCGGGAACATCCCAAGTCAAAGCCTACACTTTACATTTTCCCCAGATTTTCAGTAAATATTCTAAGGCATAGGCGCATGAGCATTATGCAGGCACATGGCCTTTCAGGCGCATGGGAACACTTAGGCGTATGGGGAACTTTAAAGCGCATGGGCACTATTTGGGTGCATGACCCAACACTTAGTCTCCTAGGCAAATTTCTAGGCGCATGGGCACTATGCATGCGCATGAGTGCCTAGGCGCATGGGGAGTTTTGGGAGCTTGGAACACTTAGTCAAATTCAGCCTATTCTAGGCGCATGGATACTATTCAGGCGCATGGGTTTTGGGCGCATAGGGGACACTTAGGCAATTTGACCGATGGGCACATGGGCCAATTTCAGGCGCATGGGCAACCAACTCTCGCTATCAGCATCATAATGAGTCCCAACATCATCAATTCATCATGTTCTAACTTAGTTCCAGCATTGTAAGCATCATAACATGAACATAACATCATCATAACATCATAAATCACCCAAATCATAACCCACCCACATTCACACATACACATTCATACGGGCACAAAACCCATTTTCGTAAAAACATACATACATGCATTTCCAGCCCAAAAATCAGTTAAAACAAGTAAAAAGGGGGTTCTAGAACTCACCTTAGCAGCCTTCGAGTATGACTTCCTTCAACCCGTTTGCAAATGAGTTCAAACACCTAGAAACCCACCAAAAACACACACCCGAACACAACAAAACACACATAAGCATATAACCGAGGCATAGGCCGGCCAAGAACAACTTAAAACCAAGAATTCTTACCTTGAATTTGAATTCTCCTTCTTCTTTCTTCAAAGTCCGAAAATTCACCTCTTCTCTTTTCTCTCTCTAGAAAATCCGGTTGAAGTGAAATGTGCAGGAAGGTGTGGGCGGCCATCACCTTTTTGCACACACTTTTATTCTTTTTGTCCTTTTGACACATTTAGCCCCTCAACTTGGGTTAAATGTGTTTTCTTTCTTTTTCTGCACATTTATTCTTTCCTTCTCGTCTTTTAAAATTTTTCGGGTGTTACATGGAACGTAGGATCTATTGTTTAAATCAAAACAAAAATCAAACACCAAAACACATGAATGAACTTTGAAATCATTCCACTCCCACCCAAAAAACACCGAGAACAATTCACAACCAACTTCGAACACTCTTGCCTAAACAAACCACCGAATCAATCAAAATGACAACTATGGATCCACAAAATACTTTATTAACAATATAGGCAAAGAAAAATGTGCAAAGGATCAAGAAACTACTCGTATTCACTCAATAACAATCGAGAATCCAACTACACTGATGGATTGAAAGTAATAATTAATCATACAGAAGCGTGATAAGTGATCGATAAAAAAGAAAGCAAATCAAGTTAACATGACCAAGTAAATAACATTAGCTTGTATTTTAATCAAAAATTTGCTACTACATATTGGTGCATTAAAGTATTCACGGATGCTTAACTAAATAAACGTGAAATGACCTTCATATACAAAAACACTAAACAACAGTAGTTCTCGCATGGATACTTTTTTGACTTTCAATACAACCTCTAATGCTATGGAGTTTTGATTCTCATGCCTTGTAAACACACTCGTGAACCAATTTAATCAAATCTAATTATAATCATCATTGCAATGACACTAATCAATCTAAATGGAACGTAGGATCTATTGTATAAATCAAAACCAAATTAGAACACAACCATATAAATGAACCTTGAAATCATTCCACTCCCACCGTAAACTCATCGAGAACAATTCATAACGAACTTCGAACACTCTAGGCTAAACAATCCACCAAATCAATCAAAATGACAACTATGGATCCACAAAATACTTTATTAACAATATAGGCAAGGAAAAAGGTGCAAAGGATCAAGAAACAACTCGTATTCACTAAATAACAATCGAGAATCAAATTAATCTGACGTAATGAAAGTAATACTACATCATACAGAAGCATGATAAGTGATCGATGAAAAAGAAAGCAAATCAAGTTAAGATGACCAAGTAAATAAGATTTACTTCAATTTTAATCAAAATTTTGCAACTACATATTGGTACATTAAAGTATTCTCAAATAATCAACTAAATAAACGGGAAATGACCTACTTATACAACAACACTAAACAACAATAGTTCTCGCAATGATACTTTTTTGACTCTCAATACAACGTCCAATGCTATGGAGTTTTGATTCTCATGTCTTGTAAACACACTCGTGAACAATTCTAATCAAATCTGATTATAATCATCATTGCAATCACACTAATCAATCATAAATGGAACATAGGATCTATTGTTTTAATCAAAACCAAAATCGAACACGAAAACAATTAACCTTGAAATCATTCCACTCCCACCCAAAACACATCAAGAACAATTCACAAACCAACTTTGAACACTCTTGAATAAACAATCCACTGAATCAATCAAAATGACAAATACGGATCCAAAAAATACTTTATTAACAATCTAGGCAAGGAAAAAGGTGCAAAGGATCAAGAAACTACTCGTATTCACTCAATAACAATCGAGAATCCAACTACACTGATGGATTGAAAGTAATAATTAATCATACAGAAGCGTGATAAGTGATCGATAAAAAAGAAAGCAAATCAAGTTAACATGACCAAGTAAATAACATTAGCTTGTATTTTAATCAAAAATTTGCTACTACATATTGGTGCATTAAAGAATCAAATTACACTGACGGAATAAAAGTAATCATAAATCATACAGAAGCGTGATATATGATCGATGAAAAAGAAAGCAAATCAAGTTAACATGACCAAATAAAGAAGATTTACTTGTATTTTAATCAAAATTTTGCTACTACATTTTGGTGCATTAAAGTATTCATGAATAATTAACTAAATAAACGGAAAATGACCTACATATACAAAAACACTAAACAACAATAGTTCTCGCATGCATACTTTTCTGACTTTCAATACAACCACCAATGCTATGGAGTTTTGATTCTCATGCCTTGTAAACAAACTTGTGAACCAATTCAATCAAATCTGAATATAATCTTCATTACCATCACACTAATCTATCACAAATGGAATGTAGGATCTATTGTTTAAATCAAAATCAAAATCGAACATGAAAACACATTAATGAACTTTAAAATCATTCCACTCCCATCCATAACACATCGAGAACAATTCACAACCAACTTCGAACACTCTTGCCTAAACAATTCACCGAATCAATCAAAATGACAACTATGGATCCACAAAATACTTTATTAACAATTTAGGCAAGGAAAAAGGTGCAAAGGATCAAGAAACTACTCGTATTCACTGAATAACAATCGAGAATTAAATTACACTCTGACGGAATAAAAGTAATAATAAATCATACGGAAACGTGATAAGTGATCGATGAAAAAGAAAGCAAATCAAGTTAAGATGACCAAGTAAATAAGATTTACTTTAATTTTAATCAAAATTTTGCACCTACATGTTGGTGCATTACAGTATTCACAAATAATTTACTAAATAAACGGGAAATGACCTACTTACACAAAAACACTAAACAACAATGGTTCTCGCAATGATACTTTTTTGACTCTCAATACAACGTCCAATGCTATGGAGTTTTGATTCTCATGCCTTGTAAACACACTCGTGAACAATTCTAATCAAATCTGATTATAATCATCATTGCAATCACACTAATCAATCATAAATAGAATATAGGATCTATTGTTTAAATCAAAACCAAAATTGAACACGAAAACAATTAACCTTGAAATCATTCAACTCCCGCCCAAAACACATCAAGAACAATTCACAACCAACTTTGAACAATCTTGACTAAACAATCCACCGAATCAATCAAAATGACAACTTTGGATCCAAAAAATACTTTATTAACAATCTAGGCAAGGAAAAAGGTGCAAAGGATCAAGAAACTACTCGTATTCACTCATAACAATCAAGAATCAAATTACACTGATGGAATGAAAGTAATCATAAATCATACAGAAGCGTGATATATGATCGATGAAAAAGAAAGCAAATCAAGTTAACATGACCAAGTAAAGAAGATTTACTTGTATTTTAATCAAAATTTTGCAACTACATTTTGGTGCATTAAAGTATTCATGTATAATTAACTAAGTAAACGAAAAATGACCTACTCATACAAAAACACTAAACAACAATAGTTCTCGCATGGATACTTTTCTGACTTTCAATACAACCACCAATGCTATGGGGTTTTGATTCTCATGTCTTGTAAACACACTCGTGAACCAATCCAATCAAATCTGAATATAATCTTCATTGCAATCACACTAATCTATCACAAATGGAATGTAGGATCTATTGTTTAAATCACAACCAAAATCGAACATGAAAACACATGAATGAACCTTAAAATCATTCCACTCCCGCCCAAAAAACATCGAGAACAATTCACAACCAACTTCAAACATTCTGGCCCCAACAATCCACCGAATCAATCAAATTGACAACTAGGATCCACAAAATACTTTAGAAACAATCTAGGCAAGGAAAAAGCTGCAAAGGATCAAGAAACTACCCGTATTCACTCTATAACAATCGAGAATCAAATTACACTGACGGAATGAAAGTAATAATAAATCATACAGAAGCGTGAAAAAGAAAGCAAATCAACTTAACATGAGCAAGTAAATAAGATTTACTTGTATTTTAATCAAAATTTTGCAACTACATATTGGTGCATTAAAGTATTCAGGAATAATTAACTAAAGAAACAGGAAATGACCTACTTATAAAAAAAACTAAACAACAATAGTTCTCGCATGGATACTTTTTTTACTTTCAATACAACCTCCAATGCTATGGAGTTTTGATTCCGATGCCTTGTAAACACACTCGTGAACCAATTTAATGAAATCTGATTATAATCGTCATTGCAATCACACTAATTAATCAGAAATGGAACGTAGGATCTGTTTTTTAAATCAAAATCAAAATCAAAATCGAACACGAAAACACATGAATGAACTTTAAAATCATTCCACTCCCATCCATAACACATCGAGAACAATTCACAACTAACTACCAACACTCTTGCCTAAACAATCCACCGAATCAATCAAAATGACAACTGTGGATCCACAAAATACTTTATTAACAATATAGGCAAGGAAAAAGGTGCAAAGGATCAAGAAACTACTCGTATTCACTCAATAACAATCGAGAATTAAATTACACTATGACAGAATGAAAGTAATAATAAATCATACAGAAGGGTGATCAGTGATCAAAGAAAAAGAAAGCAAATCAAGTTAACATGACCAAGTAAATAAGAATTACTTGTATTCTAATCAAATAAACTGGAAATGACCTACTTATACAAAAACACTAAACAATAATAGTGCTTGCAGCAACTTCTAGGCTGCGTAGGATTTCGCAAAAGAGAAACGCGATCTAGGGTTTCGGGCGATCTAGGGTTTCTTGGCTGGATCGAAGGTTTTCTTTCGGTTTTCTTGTGATCTTGATTGGTTTTGTTGATTTCTTGGCTCCAATCTTATTCATTCTTGGCTTCTCACGATTCGTGTTTTGGCCAATCTAGGGTTTCTTGGCCGGATCGACGGTTTTCATTCAGTTTTCTTGTGATCTTGATCAGTTTTCTTTTTTTGTTGGCTCCAATCTTAATCATTATTGCCTTCTCTGTGTAGTAATCCTGTGATTATACGTGTTTTAATCAAAAAACTGTGTAATACGAGCATTGTTAGCGGAGACAGTGTAACACCCAGAAAATTTTAAAAGACGGGAAAGAAAGAATAAAAGTGAAGAAAATAAGAAAATGTAATAAAACCCAAATAGAGGGGTTAAAAGTGTACAAGGTGTAAAATATAATATAATTTTGTACAAAAGCAACATGGCCGCCTATGCCATGCTACTTTTCACCTTTTTGCAGTCGGTTTTAGAGAGAGAAAGCAAAGAACTCTCGGATTGTGAAGAAGGAAGAAGAAGAAACCGAATTCAAGGTAAGAATTCTTGGCTTTAAGTTGTTCTTGGCCGGCCTATGCCTCGGTTGTATGCTTATGTGTTTGTTTGTGTGTTCGGGTTGTGCGATTTGGTAGGTTTTAGGTTTTGAACTCATTTGCAAACGGGTTTAAAGAAGTCATACTCGAAGGTTGTCAAAGGTGAGTTCTAGACCCCCTTTTTACATGTGTTAACTGATTTTGGGGCTGGAAATGCATGTATGTATGTTTTTACGAAAATGGGTTTTGTACCCGTATAAATGTGTATGTGTGAATGTGGGTGGGTTATGATTTGGGTGATTTATGATGTTATGGTGATGCCATGTTCATATTATGATGCTTTAATGCTAGAACTAAGCTAGAACATGTTGAATTAATGATGTTAGGACAGATTATGATGCTGATAGTGAGAGTTGGTTGCCCATGCGCCTGAAATTGGCCCATGAGCCCAACGGTCAAATTGCCTAAGTGTAGTCCTATGCGCCCAAAACCCATGCACCCAAATAGTATCCATGCGCCTAGGCATTCATGCGCCTGCATAGTGCCCATACGCCTAGAAATGCCTAGAATGACTAAGTGTTGGGTCATGTGCCCAAATAGTGCCCATGTGCCTGAAAGTTCCCCATGCGTCTAAGCGTTCCCATGCGCCTGAAAGGCCATGCGCCTGCATAGTGCTCATGCGCCTATGCCTTAGAATATTTTCTGAAATTTTGGGGAAAATGTAAAGTGTAGGCTTTGACTTGGGATGTTCCCGGGGGTAATGTAAGTTGACTTTATGATGTCATATGTGATGTGATGATGATGCTATGTATGGTATGGTTATGTTTATGTTATGTTCCTTATTTTGTATGTTTATTTTCCATGGATTTACGTGGTATGATTATGAAAAGTAAATGGAAAGTATTATGTAACGTAAAGTGGAAGATAATGAAAAAGGGAACGTAAGGAATGAATGAATGCATGCATTAATGAATGAAGTGGTGAAAGTCTTGCAAGCAATGTACAGAGGTTCACACCCAATGAAGGGTGTTAGCTCAACTGTGTGCGGGTTAGCTACCCCGGAAGGATGCACACTGGGGTCTAATCTTTGTGATAGACCATATGTATGGGACCCTTGCCGCTTACCCTAGGTACTGGAGTCAGCTTCGTGCATAATGTTCGAGGTCTATGACAGACCTCAGGCCCAGTAACCAGCTTCATGCACAATGTTCGGGGTATAGCACATGGCATTGGTCCGGAATGAAAGATGAATGATAATGATGAGTGTACTTGCCCTAGGGTCAGCTTCGTGCACAATGTTCGGGGTACAGTACATGTAATCGGAAGTTAATGATGTACGTATAGTACGGTAAGGAAGATAACGAATGATAAAGATGTCGTACGATGATGAATGAATGGAAATCAACGAATGATGATGAAAGATAAGAATAAATTATTATCTATGTGTACGTATGATGCATGATCACATGTGAAAGTAAAGAAAGAATGATTTTTAAAGAAAGAAAAGTATTTTATTTTATAAAACTAGAACTCACTCAGCAACGCTGACTTGTATGTGTTTCCAGTTGGCAGGTAATATTGCTGAGGATGGCACGGGGCAGCTACTTGGCATTTTTGGATGGAATCCGTTGTTTAGATTATAATGTTTTTGTGATGTAATACAACGAGTACTATTTTGTAATCTGTCAACAATGTATTATTTTGCAAAAGCAATTATATATATATGAAATGGTTTGTTTAAAGAAATTCCGCTGCAATGTTTTAGAAATTGTAAATGTAAATTATATGTTTTATGTGCGATGATTATCCAACTGTGAGCGTCTCGGGATCGGAGCCTTACAGACAGTCCGAGTCTGTTTAGGGTTTCGATTGTTTCTTGGTTTGTGAGTTAGTTTCCATATTCTTCCACCTTTTCCTGATTGCTTAGTAGGTCTGTCATCAATCACGGCTATTTTTATAGTTTAGCTTGATTAGTATGAATCCTATTAACCTTTTAAAGGTTTGTAAGGATTGTATCTCTCGGATTAGGGTTTCCTTTCTTGATCGATTGGATTTCTTGATCGACTACTTTATGGCTTCGAAGATTGCTTCCAAAGTCAAGAACATTAATGGCAATTACATAGCATCAAAAGGTATTCTGAAAATTGTAACGGATTTTGTTATGTCTAGTTCAAAAATTAATGTGCAAGGTGATTCATCCATGCAAAACCCTAACTTGGAAGTTCCCATGCAGCCAAGTTGTGAAACGCATGCTTCGAAACATCATGCAAATCAAAACAAGGTATCATATGCTGAACAGTTAAATTCAACTACTACTAAACGAGAGGTTAACTTTAGGCACATGGTGAATTCATTGAAAAAGGATGGTATTGATGTCGTTCTTCCTAAAGAGTCAGTGAAGATAGCACAAGATAGATTTGCAAACACTATTTATGGATACTTTTTAGGTGACCGCCTGGCATATCCGGTGGTGGAATATTTTGTGTAGCAAAATTGGAGAAAGTTTGGATTGTTGAAAATCATGATGAATGCAAATGGGTTTTTCTTATTCAAATTTGCTTAACAATCGGGTATGGTGAGTGCTATTAAAGGTGGTCCCTGGATGATTAGAGGCCAACCTTTGTTTCTTAGTATATGGTATTCTTTTGCTAATCTAGCTAAGGAAAACATAAAGTCGGTTGGTAAGCCTAAATTACTTGACTCCTTTACTACTTCTGTGTGTTTGGATGCTTGGGGACGGAGTAGCTATGCCCGAGCTCTCATTGAAATTTCTGCTGAAAATGAGTTCAAAGAGGAGTTAAATATAGCTATTCCGGAATTGGATGGGGAAGGGTTTACTAAACATAAGATGTATGTGAAATATGAGTGGAAGCCTTATAGATATGGTTATTGTTGTGTTTTTGGTCATTCAAGTGATTCTTGTTCTAAGAGGCCTATTACGAATTCAAAGCCTAAACCAAAGCCTATGAATCAAGATGGTTTTATTGAAGTGAGGAGTAAGAAGCAAGGTAAGAAATTGGGAATTCTAGTATCAAAACCTAAATGGGAGTTTCGTTCTAAGAATATTCAACAATCAAAGCAAACAATTAAGGAGTCAATGGTGGATACTAATCGGTTTAAGGTTCTAGAGAATAAAAGGGAGGTGAAAATGTCTAGTACTAATCAATCTATGGAAACGACTTTGTTGGGAATAAAGGATAATGAGATGTCGGACTCAGATGATACAAACAAGGAAGATGTGGTGGTTCATACTGATGAGACTACAGAATTCTTAATGGCAGGTATAGGAAACTCAAACCGAACAATAGGGGCAATCAATCCTGCACATGGAGTTTCCAAATGATTAGTATGGCTTCCTGGAATATTAGGGGGTTGAACCGCCTGCTAAAATAAAAAGAGGTTCGACTGTTTATTAAAGATAATCATCTTACCTTGTGTGCCATTTTGGAAACTCATGTGAATGCGGATAAATTGGCAAAGCTGTGAATAACAGATGGGAGTGGATTTCAAATGGTTCTCATTGTTCTAACGGGACTCGAATTTTGATAGGATGGGATCCTGGAATCATGGATGTTATGATTCTTTCTAGTAAAGAACAAGTGATTCATTGCAAAAGAACTTTTAAAGGTTTGGGTAAGTTTCTTTTTTGTTCATTTATCTATGCACATAACTCGTATATCTTGCGAAACGACCTGTGGGAAGATCTTTCATATCAAAAATCCTTTATTCAAGTTGGGCCGTGGATCATGTTAGGTGATTTTAATGCTACTTTGAATTTGGAGGATAGTTATTCGGGTCCATCTGCAATAAATTCTAGTATGAGGGATTTTAAAGAGTGTGTTGCTCTTATTGAAATGGAGGATATTAATGCAAATGGCTTGCGATACACTTGGAATCAAAAACCTATGAGTGGTGGGGGTATATTCAGGAAAATTGATCTGGTTATGGGAAATATTGCCTTCATGGATTGTTTTAAGGAAGCTAGTATGATATTCCATCCTTATAGAGTGTCGGATCATAGCACATGTGTGCTTAACATACCCTCTATGATGAAATCTAAACACCCTCCCTTTAAATTTGCGAACATTCTAGTATATAAAGATGATTTCAAATCCATTGTGTCAAAGGCATGGGAAAAACAAATTGTTGGTGTCCCTCAATTTTAGGTGGTGAAAAAGCTTAAGTCATTAAAATCTCCCCTTCGTTCTCTTTTGTTTAAACAAGGTAACCTCCAAAAGAAGGTATGTGATCTCAGAACGTCTCTTGAAAATATTCAGCAAGATATTGATTTGGATCCGGGAGATATGAATCTTAGAAGAAAAGAAACTAAGATTCTTCAAAAGTTCAATGAAGCTTCCCTAGATGTAGAGAGATTCCTCAAACAAAAATCAAACATTCAATGGTTAGCAGAAGGGGATAGTAATTCCAAGTATTTTCATAATGTCATTAAATCTAGAGTTCATAGAAATCGCATTCATACAATTATGAATGCGAATGGGTTGATTCATGAAGGATGTGATGTCCCGAAAGCTTTTGTTAAGAATGATGAGAAGTTCCTTGGAACCGATGACCTCCACCATCCTCGGGTTCCTGATCGTTTTTCTCGAAGAAGTTGCATGAAAATTTAGCCTTGGATATGGTTAAGGAGGTATCCATATAGGAGATTAAAATGGCTATGTGTTCCATTGATGATAATAAAGCCCCTGGTCCTGATGGTTTTTCTTCTACCTTCTTTAAAAAATCATAGGAAATTACTAGCCCTGATGTTACAGGGGTTGTTATGGATTTTTTTCATCTCAGGGAAACTTCTGAATGAAATAAATCATATCATAATTTCTCTAGTGCCAAAGATTTCGATCCCCTCTCGTATTGGTGAATTTAGACCCATTGCCTGTTGTAATGTAATTTACAGGTGCATTACAAAACTAATAGCAAACATAATCAAAAATGGGTTGAAGGGTATTGTGGGTATTAATCAATTAGCTTTTATTCCTGATAGAAGGATGACAAATAATATTCTTTTAACTTAGGAAATTATGCATAACTATCATCGTCAGACGGGTCCTCCTAGATGTGCTTTCAAGATTGATATTCAAAAAGCTTATGATACGATGAATTGGAAATTTTTGAAGGATGTATTATTGGCATTTGGTTTTCATATCAGAATGGTGGATTGGATTATGGTCTGTGCTTCCTAGCCTTTTTTTTTCATATCGATTAATGTTCAGCTTCATGGGTGCTTCAAAGGAAAAAGAGGACTTAGGCAAGGAGACCCTCTATCTCCTTATCTATTCACTTTAGTGACGGAGGTCCCTACGTTAATTTTAGATCATACTTCTAGGATCGATACGGCATTCCGGTTCCATCACTTGTGTGAAGAGCAATGGCTGATCAACCTTTGTTTTGCGGATGACCTATTCATGTTCTCCAGAGGTGATAATCATTGTGTTACTTGCATTTTGGATAGATTAAAATTGTTTGAAGGTTTTTCGGGTCTGGTTCCTAACATTCAGAAAAGCATAGTTTTTTTCTGTAATGTTCCTCAACAGATTAAGATAGCTATCATGTCTATAATGCCTTTTGAGGAAGGCACTTTACCGGTTAGATATCTTGGTGTTCCACTTATATCTTTAGGGTTACGTGCTCATGATTGTAATATGCTCCTAGAAAGGATGGATACTAAACTTATGTATTGGAAGAATAAAAATTTATCATTTGCCGGCAGATGTCAGCTTATTATTTCAGTTTTATCTTTCATGCATGTTTATTGGTCATCGGTGTTTATCCTTCCAGCTAGCATTATAATAAAGCTTGAAGCCAAGATGAGGAGGTTCTTGTGGGCTCACGGTCCTATGCAACAAGGCAAAGCTAAAGTCGCTTGGAAAGCAGTGTGTTTGCCTAAGTAAGAAGGCGGGTTGCACATTCGCAGAATTAAGGGGATGAACATTGCTTTAATGGCTTATCATGTCTGGAGTATTCTTATAAAAAGAGAGTCTCTATGGGTAGAATGGGTTTATCTTCATCGTCTATCTCGGAAGAATTTCTGGGTGGTTAAAGTCCCTTCTAATTGTTCTTGGGGTTGGCGCAAGCTTTTAAGCATGCGCCCGGTGCTTAGACATTATTTTTACAACTCTATAGGTGATGGAACCTCTACTTCAGCTTGGTATGACATTTGGAATCATATTGGTCCGCTTCAATCAATTGTATCGCATCGGGAGATCTATAATGCGGGATACTGTAAAAACTCTACTGTCGCTGATATTGTTCAAAGTGGGGTTTGGCGTTGGCCTGTTGCTTGTATTGATTTATTCCCGGTCTTAAAAAACTTAGAACCCCCTATCTTAAACATGAAGATAAAAGATAAGGTTCACTGGTTGTTTGAAAATAAGCTACACTATTTCTCTACATCTATGGCCTGGCATTCCATTCGATACAGGGAGCCTAATGTTGATTGGTATAAATGCATTTGGTTTCCTCAATGCATTCCTAGACATGCGTTTCTCCTCTGGTTGGTGATGAAAGAGAATTTATTAACGCAAGATAGAATATTGTGGTGGCCCTTAACTAGAAGAGGGAACATGAATATGTTATGTTGTGTGTTATGCACCTCTAATTATAATCTATGGATGTTGATTAAGGAGAAAGCTAAATTGCCTAGGTGTTCTCCTGCTTGGAGGGATGTAAAAGAGCAACTTCTAATAGACCAGGGATCAAAATCTCTTCCAATTATTGTTCGGAAAATGGTGATAGCTGCTGCTGCATACTATATTTGGCAAGAGAGGAACTTACATATTTTTCAAAACCAAGCTCGGTCCTCTACAGTGCTAAGTGAGATTATTCTTTCGACAGTCCGGTTAAAGTTGTTGAGCCTCAAATTCAAAGACAACAATCGAGTTCGAGCTACACTTGCAAAATGGAAGATTTCTGATTCTCATATCTCGGATGACGGAGGCTGAAAGAGTTTTATTTTTTTTGTTTGCTTACTGTGTACTTTGTTATGGGTAGGCTAGAGTAATTTGTGTTTTGGTTTTTTCTGGTCCACTTATAAGGGGGTGTCCTATATAAGAACTAGTGTAGAATCCATCTACACTACTTGTATGTTATTTGATTGTTTATAATAGAATAACCGGGGTAAACCCTTTACCCAAAAAAACAATAGTTTTCGCATGGATAGTTTTTTGACTTTCAATACAACCTCCAATGCTATGTAGTTTTGATTCTCTTGCCTTGTAAACACACTCACGACCATTCTAATCAGATCTGATTATAATCATTATTGTAATCGCACTAGTCAAACACAAATGGAACATAGGATCTACTATTTAAATCAAAACCAAAATTAAACACGAAAACAAATGAATGAACCTTGAAATCAATCCACTCCAGCCCAAAATACATCGAGAACAATTCATAACCAACTTCAAACACTCTTGCCTCAACAATCCACCAAATCAATCAAAATGACAACTAAGGATCCCTAAAATACTTATTTAACAATCTAGGCAACGAAAAAGGTGCAAATGATCACGAAACTACTCGTATTCACTCAATAACAATCAAGAAAAAATTACACTACAGGAATGAAAGTAATAATAAATCATACAGAAGCGTAATAAGTGATCGATGAAAAAAAAGCAAATCAACTTAACACGACCAAGTAAATAAGATTTACTTGTATTTTAATCAAAATTTTGAAACTACATATTGGTGCATTAAAGTATTCACGAATGCTTAACTAAATAACGGGAAATGAACTAGTTATACTAAAACAATAAAAAACAATAGTTCTCGCATTGATAGTTTTTTAACTTTCAATACAACCTCCAATGCTATGGATTTGGATTCTCATGCCTTGTAAACACACTCGTGAACCATTCTAATCAAATCTGATTATAATTATCAATGCAATTACACTAGTCAATTACAAATGGAACGTAGGATTTATTGTTTAAATCAAAACCAAAATCGAACACGAAAACACATGAATAAACCTTGAAATCAATCCACTCTCGCCCAAAACACATCGAGAACAATTCACAACCAACTTCGAACACTCTTGCCTCAACAATCCACCGAATCAATCAAAATGACAACGATGGATCCAAAAAATACTTTATTAACAATCTAGGAAAGGAAAAAGGTGCAAAGGATCAAGAAACTACTTGTATTCACTCAATAACAATCAAGAATCAAATTACACTAACAGAATGAAAGTAATCATAAATCATACAGAAGCGTGATATATGATCGATGAAAAATAAAGCAAATCAAGTTAACTTGACCAAGTAAATAAGATTTACTTGTATTTTAATCAAAATTTTGCAACTACATATTGGTGCATTAAAGTATTCACGAATGCTTAACTAAATAAACGGGAAACGACATACATATACAAAAACACTAAACAACAATAGTTCTCGCCTGGATACTTTTTTGACTTTCAATACAACCTCCAATGCTATGGAGTTTTGATTCTCATGACTTGTAAAGACACTCGTGATCCAATTTAATCAAATCTGATTATAATCATCATTGCAATCACACTAATCAATCTAAATGGAACGTAGGATCTATTGTATAAATCAAAACCAAAATCGAACACGAAAACACATGAATGAACCTTGAAATCATTGCACTCCCGACCAAAACATATCGAGAACAATTCACAACCAACTTCGAACACTCTTGCATCAACGATCCACCGAATCAATCAAATTGACAACTAGGATCCTCAAAATACTTTATTAACAATCTAGGCAAGGAAAAGGTGCAAAGGATCAAGAAACTACTCATATTCACTCAATAACAATCGAGAATCAAATTACACTGATAGAATGAATGTAATAATAAATCATACAGAAGCGTAATGAGTGATCGATGAAAAAGAAAGCAAATCAAGTTAACCTGACCAAGTGAATTAGTGTGACATCCGGTAATTTTCAGTTACCAAACTCCGTTAGTTCCGTTAAGTCTTGCATACACGTGTCGTGCGCACACACTAGTTGTCGTTGAACGTTGGTGACTTAACAATAATCAGTAATGTTAAATTGATGATAATTAAGTTAACAATGTGATTATTAAGTTATGCTTATGTGATTTAAATGTTAACTGTAATTTTATCGCGTAACGTGAAAACGTGTATATTTATTTCGTGTGTTTTGTGATAAATAGAAATTATGCATGATTGTTATTTGTGATTAATAATAATTGTGTTTAGTAGTTAAAAACTATTTAAAAACTATTCAAAAAGCCTAATCTTTATAAAATACAAATTATAAGGGTTAAAAGGGTAATTATGGATTATTAAATAAAATAAAATCAAAACCCAACCCTAATCCCACCCCATCGGCCGCGATCGACCTCCTCTCTCCCTCTCCTCTTCGAATTCAGCCCAAGAACAAGCAATCACCTTTGGTTTTGGTCGATTACAAGGCATAGAACACGTTGGAATCATCAATTGCAAGCCACTACACGTTTAAAGGTTAGATTTTTATATGTTTTTGATGATTCTTCATGTTGGCTGAATGTTCCATGCGAAATCTGCAATTGATGGTCGATTGATGCTTGTTTGTTGTTGTTAATGTGTTTGTTAGATAGATTACATGTTAATTAACGTCAAGTATGCAATAAAGGTTGGATTTTTACAAGTTCTTATGGGATTTACATTAGGGCCGAAACCCTAATTCGAAACTTGCAATTGGAGGGCGATTTATTGATGTTGGTTGGTGTTATTATGTTAGTTGGATTGTATATATGCTAGTTAACGTCGATTATGCAAGAAAGCCATGATTTTGATACGTTGTTCATAGGTTACTAATAATAGTAACTTTATTTTGCATGAATTGATGATTGGATGATGTATGAATGTTATGGATGTGTTTGTGATGGTGATTAGATGCTAGGTTGATGATATGAACAATTTAAAATCAAGAAGATGTCTTATAGTTCATACATTGCTAAAAATAGTAACTTTTGGTGTTGAATGTTGATGAATCATGATGATTTGGTGTTGTTGATCATGTTTAGATGTTGTCATGGACTTGAATTGGTATAAAATTGATGAATTCATGAATGTAGTGTGAGTTTGATGAATTTGGGATGAACTTTCCCAAAAGGGAAACTTTAATTGTGCAAATCCTTGAATTGGATGATTTGAGCATGTTTGGGATATTAGGACCATGCTAGTGTGTTCATGGATGGTTTCTAAGGTGACTAAATGTGTTGTTTATGTTGTATGAATGTTGATTTGGGTTGTTACCTGTTTTGACCTGTTAGTGGAAAAATCATGGTATGAGTTATATAGGTAAGCTAGGACTTTTATGGATTGATGATTGATTAAGAATGAACATTTTAGATGTTATGAGCATGATAATAGTTGAGATTCGCATGACTTGTATGATATCTAGTTGTATGATGATCTAGTTGGTACATGTGATTAATGAAGTGTTATAGGTAATCAGTTTGTATGTTAATCATGTGTGATGTACTGTTATGCTTGTTTGAATGAAATTTCACCTATAATGTCACCAACGGGTCAAACGGGTCAACTGGGTCAAATGTGTCTTGTCTTTCTTAAACCTTGAGTTCCTTGGTTTGTAGAGCACTTAGGGTTTCATGTTGATTCTGTGTACACGTGCTTATATACTCTTGTGTTCTAGGTGACCTTTGAAGGTTGTCTTTCCCCTCTTTCTTTCAAGTTAAGCTCTAAGTTAATTCTTGCGGGCATGAGGTGAGTTCTTGCCCCACTCATTTTACATAATCTCTTTTGGGGGAGATAGCATACTGTTGATCACAGACGCTTTTATATATGAGTGTGTATAATATTGATATAGTGTTGTTTACCATGGAAAGTCCTCACACTTTCGGATTGTTAATATTGACTAGCGGGGAAATTTTGGGTAGTACTACTGGGTCTGACGAGCCCCACCTATGCGACTCGAGGTCAAACGGGTGCAATTTTGTCCTAACATATATTCGTCACGACCTGGTAAGTCATGACAGGATGCAACAAACGTAACACAGTCAGCTTCGATCGCGAAATCACTATGATTAATATTTTTATGTTAATAGACTAGCTATCTATTGCAATACACTACTTATGCTCTGGAAACTGTTGATTGGTTTATATTTTAACGCAAACTCTTGAACTCACCAACCATGTGTTGACTTGTTTAGTATGCTATTCTCAGGTTAAGGTTGCCAGTTGCCTAGGAGCACGCACGTCAGCATTGTTGAGTTGTCTACATTTGCCTTGTTTACAAATTTGGGATTATTTTCATATTAAACAATTGTGTTTGGGGCGCGTATGTTTTGCGCATTCTCTTTACATACTACTTGTTTTGGGTTTTCTGTTTAAAAAACGCTTCCGCAGTATAATAAACGTTAACTCTGGTTTTGTTTATTAATCATATAGAGTCATTCTTGGTAACTAATGACTGAGATCCTGGTATGTCACGCGCCTCGCGGTAAACCCCGCACGCGGATTTTGAGGGTGTGACAGATTGGTATCAGAGCCATTGGTTATAGGGAACTAGGTTGCATACACACACTAGACTATAACCGCACAGTTGTTAGTTACTTATCGCTTACTCTCCTTACTGTATACTCATAGGCATACGCAACACGTACTTCGCAGCATGGCATCGTCGTCCAGGAATTTAGGCAAGAGACCTGCACTATCTGAGTCACCTCCTACTTCTCCCGTACCTGATAGGGGATTTAACTGGCCCCGACATCCTTATCCTCCTGGCGAGATAGACTGGGATCAGCCTTTCATACCTCCTGAGCTCGATCCTCCGCGGAACTAGGATTTCTACCCCACCTACATAAACCGTATGGCATATAGAGAGTGCGTACCACTGGTAGCTCCTACACGACCTAGGACTAGGTCATCGACCACCTCTACTTTGCCTACACTTCCTACTTTAAGCATCCCTCTGGAGCAGGCATTTGCAGCCCTAGTAGCCACACTGGACACAGAGCGACAGCGGATTAGAGGACTCACTGATGAGAACTCTGCATTATGATCTGAGATGTGTCAGCTGCGTTTCCAGGTAGAGATGCTTCAGGAGCGACTCTCGATGGCCATTAGTGGACATCATACTCTGGCAGGCAACGTGGTAGCACTTAGTGGGCGCATGGACGCACAGGATCACCATAATGTTGTGATCGATGATAGGTTTGCTGATTTAGAGGCACAGCTAGCAGCACTTCAGGTTTTTGAAGCCCCTGCACCTTTGGTGGATCCTCATGAGGAAGACCCAGAAGAGGAACCCGAGGAAGCCCCCGAAGAAGAACCAGCAGAGATGGATGAGGACAGTGACGGATCTGACGTACTGGACTGATCCTACTTTTAAATGACTTAGACTATGTAGTGTTTCTTTTCTTTGAAACCTATGTGGGAAGGGTTGTTTCCCACCCAACTGACAAACTTAAATTTTGACATTAATGGAATATTTTCTGACTCAATTGCAATTTATTTATCTTTGATTATTATTTCTGTTATAAATGTTGTGGTTGTGGTGAATGCATTATTTCTTATTGTTTACTATACCTTGATGAGATTAATGTGTTGGATGTTACTCATTATTGTAATTGTGAATTTTAAAGTGAAATATGGACGCACGTGGAAGAGGACGTGGGCGTGGTCGTGGACGTGGCGCCGGAGGCCGTGGAGCCGGAGCCATAAACATGACGCCTGCGGAATTGGCGTCATTAATTAAAACATGTTCAGGCGGCAGTGGCTGCTGCCCAACAGGGACAACCAGCAGGTACATGATAATAAGAGGTTAAACTAATTATCCTAGTTAATTGCCTAGGATATCTAACTAATGTTTGGGATTGTCAAAACAGGACCACCACCATATACCTACAAGTCCTTCATGGACTGTAAACCCCATACCTACAGCGGGACAGAAGGAGCTGTAGGGCTTGTAAGGTAGTTTGAGAAGACAGAGTCTGTCTTCGCGAAATGCAACTGTCCGCCTGCTAATAAGGTGAAGTATGCCACCGGGACATTGGAAGGCGCAACACTTTCTTGGTGGAATGCCCAGGGACAAATGCTGGGTCAAGCCATGGCCAATGAACTACCTTGGGATGAGTTCAAGGGAATTATGACTAAAGAATACTGCCCCTAAAATGAAGTGCAGAAACTGGAGATTGAGTTCTGGCAACTCAAAATGCAAGGCTCAGAAATTGAAGCCTACACGACTCGTACTCATGAGTTAGCCACTTTATGCCCAGGGATGGTGAACGAAATGCACAAGAGAGTTAAGCATTATATACGAGGATTGGTGCCCGAAATTCAAAGTATGGTAACTGCTTCTAACCCCACTACTATACAACAAGCAATCCGAACAGCCCACAGGCTGACTTACCAGGCAGTTGAGCAAGGACGGTTACCCAAACGAGGTGCGGTGGCAAGCGTACCTGACCAGAAACGCAAGTGGGATGGTTCAAGCTACAAGGGATCGTCATCCAGCAGCCAATCTCAACCTCAACAACAGCAGCAAAGTCAGCAACAGCAACGGAAGTTCGATAACAACCGAAGCTTCAACCAGGCGACTCCCTCAAATCAAGGACCCGGTGGGTATGGTGGAAGACTGCCGAAGTGCAACCGGTGTAACTACCACCATGTGGGTCGATGTGATAACTTCAAGTGCCAACGTTGTGGGAAGATTGGTCATGCAGCCAAACACTGTCGGGGTGAACTGATGAAGACGTCTCAACAATCACAAGAAACTCTGAAAGGTTGTTTTGAGTGCGGAAAAGAAGGCCATTACAGACGCAACTGTCCCCAGCTTAAGAGGAATGGTAATGGCAACAACAACAATGGGAACAACAGCAACAATAACAATGGCAACAACAATAACAACAACAATGGTAATGGCAACAACAATGGTGGAAACAACAATGGAGCCAAAGGAAGAGCCTTCGTCATTGGCTCAGGTGAGGCTCTAAACGATCCTACAACAGTAACTGGTAAATTTTCGGTTAATGGTTGTTTTGCTAACGTATTATTCGATACCGGATCCGATAGAAGTTTCGTGTCCACTAGGTTCTGTAGTCTTTTAAGTGATATGCCCTCAGCCTTAGAATCTAAATACACCGTGGAGTTAGCTAACGGCACACAGATTCACGTAACGCATATTCTTAGAGACTGCAAGATCGAGCTTGCTGGTCATACATTCACCATAGATCTCATGCCTGTTACACTAGGAAGTTTCGATGTGGTAGTAGGCATGGATTGGCTTTCCGATAAGCAAGCGGAAGTCATATGCCACGAGAAGATCATACGGATTCCCATTGGTGAAGAAGTCCTTACGGTCAGAGGTGATAGGAGTGGTGCGGTGATAGGCATCATCTCGTTTATGAAGGCACAGAAGTTGTTACGAAAGGGTCGACTGGCCATATTAGCACTCGTCACAGATAAACAGGTCGAGGAAAAGAAGATAAAGGATATCCCCGTAGTTCGTGAGTTTCCCGAGGTGTTTCCGAAAGACCTGCCTGGATTACCGCCTCATCGGCAAGTTGAATTCCAGATTGAGTTGACTCCAGGAGCCGCTCCAATTGCGAGAGCACCGTACCGATTAGCTCCGAATGAACTGCAGGAATTATCCGCCCAACTACAAGAGTTGTTAGATAAAGGGTTCATCCGACCGAGTTCGTCGCCCTGGGGAGCGCCAGTTCTATTTGTGTAGAAGAAGGATGGTACATTTCGAATGTGCATTGACTATAGGGAACTGAACAAGGTTACTATCAAGAATAGATATCCGTTACCTCGTGTCGATGATTTGTTTGATCAACTGCAAGGATCAAGCTATTACTCTAAGATTGATCTGAGGTTTGGGTATCATCAGCTGAGAGTTCGAGAAGAGGACATCTCGAAGACTGCTTTCCGTACACGATATGGTCACTATGAATTTTTGGTCATGCCATTTGGGTTGACGAATGCACCAGCAGTATTCATGGACCTCATGAATCGCGTGTGCAAACCCTATCTTGATCAGTTTGTTATCGTCTTTATTGATGAGATACTGATATACTCAAGGACCGAGGAAGAACATGAGAAGCACTTACGTTTAATCTTAGAATTACTTAGAAAGGAACAACTGTACGCAAAGTTTTCTAAGTGTGATTTCTGGATACGTGAGGTACAATTCTTGGGTCATATTGTCAACGAGAAAGGAATACATGTTGATCCTGCTAAGATTGAAGCGATAAAGAATTGGTCTGTTCCTAATACACCAAGTGAGATACGACAATTCCTTGGATTAGCGGGATATTATCGACGATTCATTGAAGGATTCTCTAAGATTGCACAACCTCTCACAGCCTTGACTCACAAGGGAACAACATACAAATAGGGTGAGAGTCAGGAATCTGCTTTTCAGTTGCTGAAACATAAATTGTGTAGCGCACCAATATTAGCGTTACCGGATGGTAGTGATGACTTCGTAGTCTACTGCGATGCGTCTATTCAAGGACTTGGATGCGTCTTGATGCAGCGGGATAAAGTGATAGCTTACGTCTCTAGACAATTGAAGATTCATGAGAAGAACTATACCACCCATGACTTGGAACTGGGTGCGGTAGTGTTTGCCTTGAAGATCTGGAGACATTACTTGTACGGTACCAAATGCACCATCTACACCGATCACAAGAGTCTTCAGCACATCTTTGAGCAAAAGGAGTTGAACATGATGCAAAGACGCTGGGTGGAATTGTTAAACGACTACGATTGTGCTATTAAGTATCACCCGGGAAAAGCAAATGTAGTTGCCGACGCGCTGAGTAGGAAAGAACTACTAAGCCTCGACGTGTGCGAGCTCTGCAACTAACGATTAGTACGCAGTTACCTGAACAAATCCGAGAGGCTCAGACAGAAGCTCTGAAAGTAGAAAACATTGGGTCTGAATCGTTAAGGGGTATGGAAAAACAATTGGAAGTAAAAGCGGATGAAATTCGTTACTTCATGGATAGACTATGGGTACCTCTACACGGAAATCTGAGAGACTTGGTCATGATTGAGGCTCACAAGTCCAAGTATTCTATACATCCTGGATCTGACAAGATGTACCACGATTTGAAGGCGTACTATTGGTGGCCTAACATGAAAGCAGATGTAGCTACTTATGTGAGTAAGTGTCTGACCTGCTCAAAGGTGAATGTGGAGTATCAGAAACCATCTGGTCTACTACAACAACCCGAGATCCCTTTGTGCAAGTGGGATCAGATATCAATGGATTTTATTACTAAGTTACCTCGTACTTCTACTGGTTGTGATACAATATGGGTTATCGTGGATCGATTGACAAAATCTGTTCATTTTCTAGCGACAAAGGAAACAGATAAGATGGAGAAGTTAACCCGACTTTATCTGAAGGAGATCGTTTCGAGGCATGGAGTACCGATCTCAATTATTTCTGATCGCGATTCTCGTTTCACATCACACTTCTGGCAATAACTGCAGAGATCTTTAGGTACGCGATTGGATATGAGTACTGCTTATCATCCACAGACTGATGGTCAAAGCGAGCGTACTATACAGACTTTGGAGGACATGTTACGGGCTTGTGTGATTGACTTCGGGAATAACTGGGAAGTTCACCTACCATTGGTGGAATTTTCTTACAACAACAGTTATCACACTAGCATAAAGGAAGCACCTTTTGAAGCTTTATATGGGAGAAAGTGTCGATCACCAGTTTGCTGGGCAGAAATTGGTGATAGTCAATTAACGGGTCCTGAGTTAGTACACGAGACAACTGAGAAGATTGTCCAGATAAGAAACCGCATGGCCGCAGCGCGAGACAGACATAACAGCTATGCTGACAAATGACGAAAACCTTTGAAATTTCAGATAGGTGACAAGGTTTTATTAAAAGTCTCACCATGGAAAGGCGTAGTTCGGTTTGGTAAGCGAGGAAAGCTAAATCCGAGATACGTTGGACCATTTGAGATAGTGGAAAGAATTGGTCCAGTTGCCTATCGACTAGCCTTACCTGATTCATTGAGTGGAATCCATGATGTATTCCATGTTTCAAATCTAAAGAAATGTTTAACGGATGAAACTATGGTTGTACCGTTGGAAGAAGTTCAAGTAGACGAACAATTACGATTCATTGAGGAACCTGTCGAAGTGATGGATCGTGAGGTGAAAACGCTTAAGCAAAGCAAGATACCCATCGTCAAAGTTTGTTGGAACTCGAGACGTGGACCAGAATTCACGTGGGAACGTGAAAACCAAATGAAGCTTAAGTACCCTCAGCTATTCGAAAGGACGATGCCAGCCGGCGAAGATATTGATTAAATTTCGGGACGAAATTTCTTGCAACATGGGGATGATGTGACAACTCATCCAAAACTCACACGATTTCGATTTCCTTGTGCCAATGCAGTAGACCAGTGATGGAACACTCACCATGTAACGCAATTTTCGGGACGAAAATTCTTTCAACATGGGGATAATGTGACATCCGGTAATTTTCAGTTACCAAACTCCGTTAGTTCCGTTAAGTCTTGCATACACGTGTCGTGCGCACACACTAGTTGTCGTTGAACGTTGGTGACTTAACAATAATCAGTAATGTTAAATTGATGATAATTAAGTTAACAATGTGATTATTAAGTTATGCTTATGTGATTTAAATGTTAACTGTAATTTTATCTCGTAACGTGAAAACGTGTATATTTATTTAGTGTGTTTTGTGATAAATGGAAATTATGCATGATTGTTATTTGTGATTAATAATAACTGTGTTTAGTAGTTAAAAACTATTTAAAAACTATTCAAAAAGCCTAATCTTTATAAAATACAAATTATAAGGGTTAAAAGGGTAATTATGGATTATTAAATAAAATAAAATCAAAACCCAACCCTAATCCCACCCCATCGGCCGCGATCGACCTCCTCTCTCCCTCTCCTCTTCGAATTCAGCCCAAGAACAAGCAATCATCTTCGGTTTTGGTCGATTACAAGGCATAGAACACGTTGGAATCATCAATTGCAAGCCATTACACGTTTAAAGGTTAGATTTTTATATGTTTTCGATGATTCTTCATGTTGGCCGAATGTTCCATGCGAAATCTGCAATTGATGGTCGATTGATGTTTGTTTGTTGTTGTTAATGTGTTTGTTAGATAGATTACATGTTAATTAACGTCAAGTATGCAATAAAGGTTGGATTTTTACAAGTTCTTATGGGATTTACATTAGGGCCGAAACCCTAATTCGAAACTTGCAATTGGAGGCCTATTTATTGATGTTGGTTGGTGTTATTATGTTAGTTGGATTGTATATATGCTAGTTAACGTCGATTATTCAAGAAAGCTATGATTTTGATACGTTGTTCATAGGTTACTAATAATAGTAACTTTATTTTGCATGAATTGATGATTGGATGATGTATGAATGTTATGGATGTGTTTGTGATGGTGATTAGATGCTAGGCGCATGAGCATTATGTAGGCACATGGCCTTTCAGGCGCATGGGAACACTTAGGCGTATGGGGAACTTTAAAGCGCATGGGCACTATTTGGGTGCATGACCCAACACTTAGTCTCCTATGCAAATTTCTAGGCGCATGGGCACTATGCATTCGCATGAGTGCCTAGGCGCATGGGGAGTTTTGGGAGCTTGGAACACTTAGTCAAATTCAGCCTATTCTAGGCGCATGGATACTATTCAGGCGCATGGGTTTTGGGCGCATAGGGGACACTTAGGCAATTTGACCGATGGGCACATGGGCCAATTTCAGGCGCATGGGCAACCAACTCTCGCTATCAGCATCATAATGAGTCCCAACATCATCAATTCATCATGTTCTAACTTAGTTCCAGCATTGTAAGCATCATAACATGAACATAACATCATCATAACATCATAAATCACCCAAATCATAACCCACCCACATTCACACATACACATTCATACGGGTATAAAACCCAGTTTCGTAAAAACATACATACATGCATTTCCAGCCCAAAAATCAGTTAAAACAAGTAAAAAGGGGGTTCTAGAACTCACCTTAGCAGCCTTCGAGTATGACTTCCTTCAACCCGTTTGCAAATGAGTTCAAACACCTAGAAACCCACCAAAAACACACACCCGAACACAACAAAACACACATAAGCATATAACCGAGGCATAGGCCGGCCAAGAACACCTTAAAACCAAGAATTCTTACCTTGAATTCGAATTCTCCTTCTTCTTTCTTCAAAGTCCGAAAATTCACCTCTTCTCTTTTCTCTCTCTAGAAAATCCGGTTGAAGTGAAATGTGTAGGAAGGTGTGGGCGGCCATCACCTTTTTGCACACACTTTTATTCTTTTTGTCCTTTTGACACATTTAGCCCCTCAACTTGGGTTAAATGTGTTTTCTTTCTTTTTCTGCACATTTATTCTTTCCTTCTCGTCTTTAAAATTTTTCGGGTGTTACATGGAACGTAGGATCTATTGTTTAAATCAAAACAAAAATCAAACACCAAAACACATGAATGAACTTTGAAATCATTCCACTCCCACCCAAAAAACACCGAGAACAATTCACAACCAACTTCGAACACTCTTGCCTAAACAAACCACCGAATCAATCAAAATGACAACTATGGATCCACAAAATACTTTATTAACAATATAGGCAAAGAAAAATGTGCAAAGGATCAAGAAACTACTCGTATTCACTCAATAACAATCGAGAATCCAACTACACTAATGGATTGAAAGTAATAATTAATCATACAGAAGCGTGATAAGTGATCGATAAAAAAGAAAGCAAATCAAGTTAACATGACCAAGTAAATAACATTAGCTTGTATTTTAATCAAAAATTTGCTACTACATATTGGTGCATTAAAGTATTCACGGATGCTTAACTAAATAAACGGGAAATGACCTTCATATACAAAAACACTAAACAACAGTAGTTCTCGCATGGATACTTTTTTGACTTTCAATACAACCTCTAATGCTATGGAGTTTTGATTCTCATGCCTTGTAAACACACTCGTGAACCAATTTAATCAAATCTAATTATAATCATCATTGCAATCACACTAATCAATCTAAATGGAACGTAGGATCTATTGTATAAATCAAAACCAAATTAGAACACAAACATATAAATGAACCTTGAAATCATTCCACTCCCACCGTAAACTCATCGAGAACAATTCATAACGAACTTCGAACACTCTAGGCTAAACAATCCACCAAATCAATCAAAATGACAACTATGGATCCACAAAATACTTTATTAACAATATAGGCAAGGAAAAAGGTGCAAAGGATCAAGAAACAACTCGTATTCACTAAATAACAATCGAGAATCAAATTAATCTGACGTAATGAAAGTAATACTACATCATACAGAAGCATGATAAGTGATCGATGAAAAAGAAAGCAAATCAAGTTAAGATGACCAAGTAAATAAGATTTACTTCAATTTTAATCAAAATTTTGCAACTACATATTGGTACATTAAAGTATTCTCAAATAATCAACTAAATAAACGGGAAATGAACTACTTATACAACAACACTAAACAACAATAGTTCTCGCAATGATACTTTTTTGACTCTCAATACAACGTCCAATGCTATGGAGTTTTGATTCTCATGTCTTGTAAACACACTCGTGAACAATTCTAATCAAATCTGATTATAATCATCATTGCAATCACACTAATCAATCATAAATGGAACATAGGATCTATTGTTTTAATCAAAACCAAAATCGAACACGAAAACAATTAACCTTGAAATCATTCCACTCCTACCCAAAACACATCAAGAACAATTCACAAACCAACTTTGAACACTCTTGAATAAACAATCCACTGAATCAATCAAAATGACAAATACGGATCCAAAAAATACTTTATTAACAATCTAGGCAAGGAAAAAGGTGCAAAGGATAAAGAAACTACTTGTATTCACTCAATAACAATCGAGAATCCAACTACACTGATGGATTGAAAGTAATAATTAATCATACAGAAGCGTGATAAGTGATCGATAAAAAAGAAAGCAAATCAAGTTAACATGACCAAGTAAATAACATTAGCTTGTATTTTAATCAAAAATTTGCAACTACATATTGGTGCATTAAAGAATCAAATTACACTGACGGAATAAAAGTAATCATAAATCATACAGAAGCGTGATATATGATCGATGAAAAAGAAAGCAAATCAAGTTAACATGACCAAGTAAAGAAGATTTACTTGTATTTTAATCTAAATTTTGCTACTACATTTTGGTGCATTAAAGTATTCATGAATAATTAACTAAATAAACGGAAAATGACCTACATATACAAAAACACTAAACAACAATAGTTCTCGCATGCATACTTTTCTGACTTTCAATACAACCACCAATGCTATGGAGTTTTGATTCTCATGCCTTGTAAACAAACTTGTGAACCAATTCAATCAAATCTGAATATAATCTTCATTACCTTCACACTAATCTATCACAAATGGAATGTAGGATCTATTGTTTAAATCAAAATCAAAATCGAACACGAAAACACATGAATGAACTTTAAAATCATTCCACTCCCATCCATAACACATCGAGAACAATTCACAACCAACTTCGAACACTCTTGCCTAAACAATTCACCGAATCAATCAAAATGACAACTATGGATCCACAAAATACTTTATTAACAATTTAGGCAAGGAAAAAGGTGCAAAGGATCAAGAAACTACTCGTATTCACTGAATAACAATCGAGAATTAAATTACACTATGACGGAATAAAAGTAATAATAAATCATACGGAAACGTGATAAGTGATCGATGAAAAAGAAAGCAAATCAAGTTAAGATGACCAAGTAAATAAGATTTACTTTAATTTTAATCAAAATTTTGCACCTACATGTTGGTGCATTACAGTATTCACAAATAATTTACTAAATAAACGGGAAATGACCTACTTACACAAAAACACTAAACAACAATGGTTCTCGCAATGATACTTTTTTGACTCTCAATACAACGTCCAATGCTATGGAGTTTTGATTCTCATGCCTTGTAAACACACTCGTGAACAATTCTAATCAAATCTGATTATAATCATCATTGCAATCACACTAATCAATCATAAATAGAATATAGGATCTATTGTTTAAATCAAAACCAAAATTGAACACGAAAACAATTAACCTTGAAATCATTCAACTCCCGCCCAAAACACATCAAGAACAATTCACAACCAACTTTGAACAATCTTGACTAAACAATCCACCGAATCAATCAAAATAACAACTTTGGATCCAAAAAATACTTTATTAACAATCTAGGCAAGGAAAAAGGTGCAAAGGATCAAGAAACTACTCGTATTCACTCATAACAATCAAGAATCAAATTACACTGATGGAATGAAAGTAATCATAAATCATACAGAAGCGTGATATATGATCGATGAAAAAGAAAGCAAATCAAGTTAACATGACCAAGTAAAGAAGATTTACTTGTATTTTAATCAAAATTTTGCAACTACATTTTGGTGCATAAAAGTATTCATGTATAATTAACTAAGTAAACGAAAAATGACCTACTCATACAAAAACACTAAACAACAATAGTTCTCGCATGGATACTTTTCTGACTTTCAATACAACCACCAATGCTATGGGGTTTTGATTCTCATGTCTTGTAAACACACTTGTGAACCAATCCAATCAAATCTGAATATAATCTTCATTGCAATCACACTAATCTATCACAAATGGAATGTAGGATCTATTGTTTAAATCACAACCAAAATCGAACATGAAAACACATGAATGAACCTTAAAATCATTCCACTCCCGCCCAAAAAACATCGAGAACAATTCACAACCAACTTCAAACATTCTGGCCCCAACAATCCACCGAATCAATCAAATTGACAACTAGGATCCACAAAATACTTTAGAAACAATCTAGGCAAGGAAAAAGCTGCAAAGGATCAAGAAACTACCCGTATTCACTCTATAACAATCGAGAATCAAATTACACTGACGGAATGAAAGTAATAATAAATCATACAGAAGCGTGAAAAAGAAAGCAAATCAACTTAACATGAGCAAGTAAATAAGATTTACTTGTATTTTAATCAAAATTTTGCAACTACATATTGGTGCATTAAAGTATTCAGGAATAATTAACTAAAGAAACAGGAAATGACCTACTTATAAAAAAAACTAAACAACAATAGTTCTCGCATGGATACTTTTTTTACTTTCAATACAACCTCCAATGCTATGGAGTTTTGATTCCGATGCCTTGTAAACACACTCGTGAACCAATTTAATGAAATCTGATTATAATCATCATTGCAATCACACTAATTAATCAGAAATGGAACGTAGGATCTGTTTTTTAAATCAAAATCAAAATCGAACACGAAAACACATGAATGAACTTTAAAATCATTCCACTCCCATCCATAACACATCGAGAACAATTCACAACTAACTACGAACACTCTTGCCTAAACAATCCACCGAATCAATCAAAATGACAACTGTGGATCCACAAAATACTTTATTAACAATATAGGCAAGGAAAAAGGTGCAAAGGATCAAGAAACTACTCGTATTCACTCAATAACAATCGAGAATTAAATTACACTATGACAGAATGAAAGTAATAATAAATCATACAGAAGGGTGATCAGTGATCAAAGAAAAAGAAAGCAAATCAAGTTAACATGACCAAGTAAATAAGAATTACTTGTATTTTAATCAAATAAACTGGAAATGACCTACTTATACAAAAACACTAAACAATAATAGTGCTTGCAGCAACTTCTAGGCTGCGTAGGATTTCGCAAAAGAGAAACGCGATCTAGGGTTTCGCGCGATCTAGGGTTTCTTGGCTGGATCGAAGGTTTTCGTTCGGTTTTCTTGTGATCTTGATTGGTTTTGTTGATTTCTTGGCTCCAATCTTATTCATTCTTGGCTTCTCACGATTCGTGTTTTGGCCAATCTAGGGTTTCTTGGCCGGATCGACGGTTTTCATTCAGTTTTCTTGTGATCTTGATCAGTTTTCTTTTTTTGTTGGCTCCAATCTTAATCATTATTGCCTTCTCTGTGTAGTAATCCTGTGATTATACGTGTTTTAATCAAAAAACTGTGTAATACGAGCATTGTTAGCGGAGACAGTGTAACACCCAGAAAATTTTAAAAGACGGGAAAGAAAGAATAAAAGTGAAGAAAATAAGAAAATGTAATAAAACCCGAATAGAGGGGTTAAAAGTGTACAAGGTGTAAAATATAATATAATTTTGTGCAAAAGCAACATGGCCGCCTATGCCATGCTACTTTTCACCTTTTTGCAGTCGGTTTTAGAGAGAGAAAGCAAAGAACTCTCGAATTGTGAAGAAGGAAGAAGAAGAAACCGAATTCAAGGTAAGAATTCTTGGCTTTAAGTTGTTCTTGGCCGGCCTATGCCTCGGTTGTATGCTTATGTGTTTGTTTGTGTGTTCGGGTTGTGCGATTTGGTAGGTTTTAGGTGTTTGAACTCATTTGCAAACGGGTTTGAAGAAGTCATACTCGAAGGTTGTCAAAGGTGAGTTCTAGACCCCCTTTTTACATGTGTTAACTGATTTTGGGGCTGGAAATGCATGTATGTATGTTTTTACGAAAATGGGTTTTGTACCCATATAAATGTGTATGTGTGAATGTGGGTGGGTTATGATTTGGGTGATTTATGATGTTATGGTGATGCCATGTTCATACTATGATGCTTTAATGCTAGAACTAAGCTAGAACATGTTGAATTGATGATGTTAGGACAGATTATGATGCTCATAGTGAGAGTTGGTTGCCCATGCGCCTGAAATTGGCCCATGCGCCCAACGGTCAAATTGCCTAAGTGTAGTCCTATGCGCCCAAAACCCATGCACCCAAATAGTATCCATGCGCCTAGGCATTCATGCGCCTGCATAGTGCCCATGCGCCTAGAAATGCCTAGAATGACTAAGTGTTGGGTCATGTGCCCAAATAGTGCCCATGTGCCTGAAAGTTCCCCATGCGTCTAAGTGTTCCCATGCGCCTGAAAGGCCATGCGCCTGCATAGTGCTCATGCGCCTATGCCTTAGAATATTTTCTGAAATTTTGGGGAAAATGTAAAGTGTAGGCTTTGACTTGGGATGTTCCCGGGGGTAATGTAAGTTGACTTTATGATGTCATATGTGATGTGATGATGATGCTATGTATGGTATGGTTATGTTTATGTTATGTTCCTTATTTTGTATGTTTATTTTCCATGGATTTACGTGGTATGATTATGAAAAGTAAATGGAAAGTATTATGTAACGTAAAGTGGAAGATAATGAAAAAGGGAACGTAAGGAATGAATGAATTCATGCATTAATGAATGAAGTGGTGAAAGTCTTGCAAGCAATGTACGGAGGTTCACACCCAATGAAGGGTGTTAGCTCAACTGTGTGCGGGTTAGCTACCCCGGAAGGATGCACACTGGGGTCTAATCTTTGTGATAGACCATATGTATGGGACCCTTGCCGCTTACCCTAGGTACTGGAGTCAGCTTCGTGCACAATGTTCGAGGTCTATGACAGACCTCAGGCCCAGTAACCAGCTTCATGCACAATGTTCGGGGTATAGCACATGGCATTGGTCCGGAATGAAAGATGAATGATAATGATGAGTGTACTTGCCCTAGGGTCAGCTTCGTGCACAATGTTCGGGGTACAGTACATGTAATCGGAAGTTAATGATGTACGTATAGTACGGTAAGGAAGATAACGAATGATAAAGATGTCGTACGATGATGAATGAATGGAAATCAACGAATGATGATGAAAGATAAGAATAAATTATTATCTATGTGTACGTATGATGCATGATCACATGTGAAAGTAAAGAAAGAATGATTTTTAAAGAAAGAAAAGTATTTTATTTTATAAAACTAGAACTCACTCAGCAACGCTGACTTTTATGTGTTTCCAGTTGGCAGGTAATATTGCTGAGGATGGCACGGGGCAGCTACTTGGCATTTTTGGATGGAATCCGTTGTTTAGATTATAATGTTTTTGTGATGTAATACAACGAGTAATATTTTGTAATCTGTCAACAATGTATTATTTTGCAAAAGCAATTATATATATATGAAATGGTTTGTTTAAAGAAATTCCGCTGCAATGTTTTAGAAATTGTAAATGTAAATTATATGTTTTATGTGCGATGATTATCCAACTGTGAGCGTCTCGGGATCGGAGCCTTACAGACAGTCCGAGTCTGTTTAGGGTTTCGATTGTTTCTTGGTTTGTGAGTTAGTTTCCATATTCTTCCACCTTTTCCTGATTGCTTAGTAGGTCTGTCATCAATCACGGCTATTTTTATAGTTTAGCTTGATTAGTATGAATCCTATTAACCTTTTAAAGGTTTGTAAGGATTGTATCTCTCGGATTAGGGTTTCCTTTCTTGATCGATTGGATTTCTTGATCGACTACTTTATGGCTTCGAAGATTGCTTCCAAAGTCAAGAACATTAATGGCAATTACATAGCATCAAAAGGTATTCTGAAAATTGTAACGGATTTTGTTATGTCTAGTTCAAAAATTAATGTGCAAGGTGATTCATCCATGCAAAACCCTAACTTGGAAGTTCCCATGCAGCCAAGTTGTGAAACGCATGCTTCGAAACATCATGCAAATCAAAACAAGGTATCATATGCTGAACAGTTAAATTCAACTACTACTAAACGAGAGGTTAACTTTAGGCACATGGTGAATTCATTGAAAAAGGATGGTATTGATGTCGTTCTTCCTAAAGAGTCAGTGAAGATAGCACAAGATAGATTTGCAAACACTATTTATGGATACTTTTTAGGTGACCGCCTGGCATATCCGGTGGTGGAATATTTTGTGTAGCAAAATTGGAGAAAGTTTGGATTGTTGAAAATCATGATGAATGCAAATGGGTTTTTCTTCTTCAAATTTGCTGAACAATCGGGTATGGTGAGTGCTATTAAAGGTGGTCCCTGGATGATTAGAGGCCAACCTTTGTTTCTTAGTATATGGTATTCTTTTGCTAATCTAGCTAAGGAAAACATAAAGTCGGTTGGTAAGCCTAAATTACTTGACTCCTTTACTACTTCTGTGTGTTTGGATGCTTGGGGACGGAGTAGCTATGCCCGAGCTCTCATTGAAATTTCTGCTGAAAATGAGTTCAAAGAGGAGTTAAATATAGCTATTCCGGAATTGGATGGGGAAGGGTTTACTAAACATAAGATGTATGTGAAATATGAGTGGAAGCCTTATAGATATGGTTATTGTTGTGTTTTTGGTCATTCAAGTGATTCTTGTTCTAAGAGGCGTATTACGAATTCAAAGCCTAAACCAAAGCCTATGAATCAAGATGGTTTTATTGAAGTGAGGAGTAAGAAGCAAGGTAAGAAATTGGGAATTCTAGTATCAAAACCTAAATGGGAGTTTCGTTCTAAGAATATTCAACAATCAAAGCAAACAATTAAGGAGTCAATGGTGGATACTAATCGGTTTAAGGTTCTAGAGAATAAAAGGGAGGTGAAAATGTCTAGTACTAATCAATCTATGGAAACGACTTCGTTGGGAATAAAGGATAATGAGATGTCGGACTCAGATGATACAAACAAGGAAGATGTGGTGGTTCATACTGATGAGACTACAGAATTCTTAATGGCAGGTATAGGAAACTCAAACCAAACAATAGGGGCAATCACTCCTGCACATGGAGTTTCCAAATGATTAGTATGGCTTCCTGGAATATTAGGGGGTTGAACCGCCTGCTAAAATAAAAAGAGGTTCGACTGTTTATTAAAGATAATCATCTTACCTTGTGTGCCATTTTGGAAACTCATGTGAATGCGGATAAATTGGCAAAGCTGTGAATAACAGATGGGAGTGGATTTCAAATGGTTCTCATTGTTTTAACGGGACTCGAATTTTGATAGGATGGGATCCTGGAATCATGGATGTTATGATTCTTTCTAGTAAAGAACAAGTGATTCATTGCAAAAGAACTTTTAAAGGTTTGGGTAAGTTTCTTTTTTGTTCATTTATCTATGCACATAACTCGTATATCTTGCGAAACGACCTGTGGGAAGATCTTTCATATCAAAAATCCTTTATTCAAGTTGGGCCGTGGATCATGTAGGTGATTTTAATGCTACTTTGAATTTGGAGGATAGTTATTCGGGTCCATCTGCAATAAATTCTAGTATGAGGGATTTTAAAGAGTGTGTTGCTCTTATTGAAACGGAGGATATTAATGCAAATGGCTTGCGATACACTTGGAATCAAAAACCTATGAGTGGTGGGGGTATATTCAGGAAAATTGATCTCGTTATGGGAAATATTGCCTTCATGGATTGTTTTAAGGAAGCTAGTGTGATATTCCATCCTTATAGAGTGTCGGATCATAGCACATGTGTGCTTAACATACCCTCTATGATGAAATCTAAACACCCTCCCTTTAAATTTGCGAACATTCTAGTATATAAAGATGATTTCAAATCCATTGTGTCAAAGGCATCGGAAAAACAAATTGTTGGTGTCCCTCAATTTCAGGTGGTGAAAAAGCTTAAGTCATTAAAATCTCCCCTTCGTTCTCTTTTGTTTAAACAAGGTAACCTCCAAAAGAAGGTATGTGATCTCAGAACGTCTCTTGAAAATATTCAGCAAGATATTGATTTGGATCCGGGAGATATGAATCTTAGAAGAAAAGAAACTAAGATTCTTCAAAAGTTCAATGAAGCTTCCCTAGATGTAGAGAGATTCCTCAAACAAAAATCAAACATTCAATGGTTAGCAGAAGGGGATAGTAATTCCAAGTATTTTCATAATGTCATTAAATCTAGAGTTCATAGAAATCGCATTCATACAATTATGAATGCGAATGGGTTGATTCATGAAGGATGTGATGTCCCGAAAGCTTTTGTTAAGAATTATGAGAAGTTCCTTGGAACCGATGACCTCCACCATCCTCGGGTTCCTGATCGTTTTTCTCGAAGAAGTTGCATGAAAATTTAGCCTTGGATATGGTTAAGGAGGTATCCATATAGGAGATTAAAATGGCTATGTGTTCCATTGATGATAATAAAGCCCCTGGTCCTGATGGTTTTTCTTCTACCTTCTTTAAAAAATCATAGGAAATTACTAGCCCTGATGTTACAGGGGCTGTTATGGATTTTTTTCATCTCAGGGAAACTTCTGAATGAAATAAATCATGTCATAATTTCTCTAGTGCCAAAGATTTCGATCCCCTCTCGTATTGGTGAATTTAGACCCATTGCCTGTTGTAATGTAATTTACAGGTGCATTACAAAACTAATAGCAAACATAATCAAAAATGGGTTGAAGGGTATTGTGGGTATTAATCAATTAGCTTTTATTCCTGATAGAAGGATGACAAATAATATTCTTTTAACTTAGGAAATTATGCATAACTATCATCGTCAGATGGGTCCTCCTAGATGTGCTTTCAAGATTGATATTCCAAAAGCTTATGATACGATGAATTGGAAATTTTTGAAGGATGTATTATTGGCATTTGGTTTTCATATCAGAATGGTGGATTAGATTATGGTCTGTGCTTCCTAGCCTTTTTTTTCCATATCGATTAATGTTCAGCTTCATGGGTGCTTCAAAGGAAAAAGAGGACTTAGGCAAGGAGACCCTCTATCTCCTTATCTGTTCACTTTAGTGACGGAGGTCCCTACGTTAATTTTAGATCATACTTCTAGGATCGATACGGCATTCCGGTTCCATCACTTGTGTGAAGAGCAATGGCTGATCAACCTTTGTTTTGCGGATGACCTATTCATGTTCTCCAGAGGTGATAATCATTGTGTTACTTGCATTTTGGATAGATTAAAATTGTTTGAAGGATTTTCGGGTCTGGTTCCTAACATTCAGAAAAGCATAGTTTTTTTCTGTAATGTTCCTCAACAGATTAAGATAGCTATCATGTCTATAATGCCTTTTGAGGAAGGCACTTTACCGGTTAGATATCTTGGTGTTCCACTTATATCTTTAGGGTTACGTGCTCATGATTGTAATATGCTCCTAGAAAGGATGGATACTAAACTTATGTATTGGAAGAATAAAAATTTATCATTTGCCGGCAGATGTCAGCTTATTATTTCAGCTTTATCTTTCATGCATGTTTATTGGTCATCGGTGTTTATCCTTCCAGCTAGCATTATAATAAAGCTTGAAGCCAAGATGAGGAGGTTCTTGTGGGCTCACGGTCCTATGCAACAAGGCAAAGCTAAAGTCGCTTGGAAAGCAGTGTGTTTGCCTAAGTAAGAAGGCGGGTTGCACATTCGCAGAATTAAGGGGATGAACATTGCTTTAATGGCTTATCATGTCTGGAGTATTCTTATAAAAAGAGAGTCTCTATGGGTAGAATGGGTTTATCTTCATCGTCTATCTTGGAAGAATTTCTGGGTGGTTAAAGTCCCTTCTAATTGTTCTTGGGGTTGGCGCAAGCTTTTAAGCATGCGCCCGGTGCTTAGACATTATTTTTACAACTCTATAGGTGATGGAACCTCTACTTCAGCTTGGTATGACATTTGGAATCATATTGGTCCGCTTCAATCAATTGTATCGCATCGGGAGATCTATAATGCGGGATACTGTAAAAACTCTACTGTCGCTGATATTGTTCAAAGTGGGGTTTGGCGTTGGCCTGTTGCTTGTATTGATTTATTCCCGGTCTTAAAAAACTTAGAACCCCCTATCTTAAACATGAAGATAAAAGATAAGGTTCACTGGTTGTTTGAAAATAAGCTACACTATTTCTCTACATCTATGGCCTGGCATTCCATTCGATACAGGGAGCCTAATGTTGATTGGTATAAATGCATTTGGTTTCCTCAATGCATTCCTAGACATGCGTTTCTCCTCTGGTTGGTGATGAAAGAGAATTTATTAACGCAAGATAGAATATTGTGGTGGCCCTTAACTAGAAGAGGGAACATGAATATGTTATGTTGTGTGTTATGCACCTCTAATTATAATCTATGGATGTTGATTAAGGAGAAAGCTAAATTGCCTAGGTGTTCTCCTGCTTGGAGGGATGTAAAAGAGCAACTTCTAATGGACCAGGGATCAAAATCTCTTCCAATTATTGTTCGGAAAATGGTGATAGCTGCTGCTGCATACTATATTTGGCAAGAGAGGAACTTACATATTTTTCAAAACCAAGCTCGGTCCTCTACAGTGCTAAGTGAGATTATTCTTTCGACAGTCCGGTTAAAGTTGTTGAGCCTCAAATTCAAAGACAACAATCGAGTTCGAGCTACACTTGCAAAATGGAAGATTTCTGATTCTCATATCTCGGATGACGGAGGCTGAAAGAGTTTTATTTTTTTTGTTTGCTTACTGTGTACTTTATTATGGGTAGGCTAGAGTAATTTGTGTTTTGGTTTTTTCTGGTCCACTTATAAGGGGGTGTCCTATATAAGAACTAGTGTAGAATCCATCTACACTACTTGTATGTTATTTGATTGTTTATAATAGAATAACCGGGGTAAACCCTTTACCCAAAAAAACAATAGTTTTCGCATGGATAGTTTTTTGACTTTCAATACAACCTCCAATGCTATGTAGTTTTATTCTCTTGCCTTGTAAACACACTCACGACCATTCTAATCAGATCTGATTATAATCATTATTGTAATCGCACTAGTCAAACACAAATGGAACATAGGATCTACTATTTAAATCAAAACCAAAATTAAACACGAAAACAAATGAATGAACCTTGAAATCAATCCACTCCGCCCAAAATACATCGAGAACAATTCATAACCAACTTCGAACACTCTTGCCTCAACAATCCACCAAATCAATCAAAATGACAACTAAGGATCCCTAAAATACTTATTTAACATTCTAGGCAACGAAAAAGGTGCAAATGATCACGAAACTACTCGTATTCACTCAATAACAATCAAGAAAAAATTACACTACAGGAATGAAAGTAATAATAAATCATACAGAAGCGTAATAAGTGATCGATGAAAAAAAAGCAAATCAACATAACACGACCAAGTAAATAAGATTTACTTGTATTTTAATCAAAATTTTGAAACTACATATTGGTGCATTAAAGTATTCACGAATGCTTAACTAAATAACGGGAAATGAACTAGTTATACTAAAACAATAAAAAACAATAGTTCTCGCATTGATAGTTTTTTAACTTTCAATACAACCTCCAATGCTATGGATTTGGATTCTCATGCCTTGTAAACACACTCGTGAACCATTCTAATCAAATCTGATTATAATTATCAATGCAATTACACTAGTCAATTACAAATGGAACGTAGGATTTATTGTTTAATTCAAAACCAAAATCGAACACGAAAACACATGAATAAACCTTGAAATCAATCCACTCTCGCCCAAAACACATCGAGAACAATTCACAACCAACTTCGAACACTCTTGCCTCAACAATCCACCGAATCAATCAAAATGACAACGATAGATCCAAAAAATACTTTATTAACAATCTAGGAAAGGAAAAAGGTGCAAAGGATCAAGAAACTACTTGTATTCACTCAATAACAATCGAAAATCAAATTACACTAACAGAATGAAAGTAATCATAAATCATACAGAAGCGTGATATATGATCGATGAAAAATAAAGCAAATCAAGTTAACTTGACCAAGTAAATAAGATTTACTTGTATTTTAATCAAAATTTTGCAACTACATATTAGTGCATTAAAGTATTCACGAATGCTTAACTAAATAAACGAGAAACGACCTACATATACAAAAACACTAAACAACAATAGTTCTCGCCTAGATACTTTTTTGACTTTCAATACAACCTCCAATGCTATGGAGTTTTGATTCTCATGACTTGTAAAGACACTCGTGAACCAATTTAATCAAATCTGATTATAATCATCATTGCAATCACACTAATCAATCTAAATGGAACGTAGGATCTATTGTATAAATCAAAACCAAAATCGAACACGAAAACACATGAATGAACCTTGAAATCATTCCACTCCCGACCAAAACATATCGAGAACAATTCACAACCAACTTCGAACACTCTTGCATCAACGATCCACCGAATCAATCAAATTGACAACTAGGATCCTCAAAATACTTTATTAACAATCTAGGCAAGGAAAAGGTGCAAAGGATCAAGAAACTACTCGTATTCACTCAATAACAATCGAGAATCAAATTACACTGACAGAATGAACGTAATAATAAATCATATAGAAGCGTAATGAGTGATCGATGAAAAAGAAAGCAAATCAAGTTAACCTGACCAAGTAAATAAGTGTGACATCCGGTAATTTTCAGTTACCAAACTCCGTTAGTTCCGTTAAGTCTTGCATACACGTGTCGTGCGCACACACTAGTTGTCGTTGAACGTTGGTGACTTAACAATAATTAGTAATGTTAAATTGATGATAATTAAGTTAACAATGTGATTATTAAGTTATGCTTATGTGATTTAAATGTTAACTGTAATTTTATCGCGTAACGTGAAAACGTGTATATTTATTTCGTGTGTTTTGTGATAAATAGAAATTATGCATGATTGTTATTTGTGATTAATAATAATTGTGTTTAGTAGTTAAAAACTATTTAAAAACTATTCAAAAAGCCTAATCTTTATAAAATACAAATTATAAGGGTTAAAAGGGTAATTATGGATTATTAAATAAAATAAAATCAAAACCCAACCCTAATCCCACCCCATCGGCCGCGATCGACCTCCTCTCTCCCTCTCCTCTTCGAATTCAGCCCAAGAACAAGCAATCATCTTTGGTTTTGGTCGATTACAAGGCATAGAACACGTTGGAATCATCAATTGCAAGCCACTACACGTTTAAAGGTTAGATTTTTATATGTTTTTGATGATTCTTCATGTTGGCTGAATGTTCCATGCGAAATCTGCAATTGATGGTCGATTGATGCTTGTTTGTTGTTGTTAATGTGTTTGTTAGATAGATTACATGTTAATTAACGTCAAGTATGCAATAAAGGTTGGATTTTTACAAGTTCTTATGGGATTTACATTAGGGCCGAAACCCTAATTCGAAACTTTCAATTGGAGGGCGATTTATTGATGTTGGTTGGTGTTATTATGTTAGTTGGATTGTATATATGCTAGTTAACGTCGATTATGCAAGAAAGCTATGATTTTGATACGTTGTTCATAGGTTACTAATAATAGTAACTTTATTTTGCATGAATTGATGATTGGATGATGTATGAATGTTATGGATGTGTTTGTGATGGTGATTAGATGCTAGGTTGATGATATGAACAATTTAAAATCAAGAAGATGTCTTATAGTTCATACATTGCTAAAAATAGTAACTTTTGGTGTTGAATGTTGATGAATCATGATGATTTGGTGTTGTTGATCATGTTTAGATGTTGTCATGGACTTGAATTGGTATATAATTGATGAATTCATGAATGTAGTGTGAGTTTGATGAATTTGGGATGAACTTTCCCAAAAGGGAAACTTTAATTGTGCAAATCCTTGAATTGGATGATTTGAGCATGTTTGGGATATTAGGACCATGCTAGTGTGTTCATGGATGGTTTCTAAGGTGACTAAATGTGTTGTTTATGTTGTATGAATGTTGATTTGGGTTGTTACCTGTTTTGGCCTGTTAGTGGAAAAATCATGGTATGAGTTATATAGGTAAGCTAGGACTTTTATGGATTGATGATTGATTAAGAATGAACATTTTAGATTTTATGAGCATGATAATAGTTGAGATTCGCATGAATTGTATGATATATAGTTGTATGATGATCTAGTTGGTACATGTGATTAATGAAGTGTTATAGGTAATCAGTTTGTATGTTAATCATGTGTGATGTACTGTTATGCTTGTTTGAATGAAATTTCACCTATAATGTCACCAACGGGTCAAACGGGTCAACTGGGTCAAATGTGTCTTGTCTTTCTTAAACCTTGAGTTCCTTGGTTTGTAGAGCACTTAGGGTTTCATGTTGATTCTGTGTACACGTGCTTATATACTCTTGTGTTCTAGGTGACCTTTGAAGGTTGTCTTTCCCCTCTTTCTTTCAAGTTAAGCTCTAAGTTAATTCTTGCGCGCATCAGGTGAGTTCTTGCCCCACTCATTTTACATAATCTCTTTTGGGGGAGATAGCATACTGTTGATCACAGACGCTTTTATATATGAGTGTGTATAATATTGATATAGTGCTGTTTACCATGGAAAGTCCTCACACTTTCGGATTGTTAATATTGACTAGCGGGGAAATTTTGGTTAGTACTACTGGGTCTGACGAGCCCCACCTATGCGACTCGAGGTCAAACGGGTGCAATTTTTCCTAACATATATTCGTCACGACCTGGTAAGTCGTGACAGGAGGCAACAAACGTAACACAGTCAGCTTCGATCGCGAAATCACTATGATTAATATTTTTATGTTAATAGACTAGCTATCTATTGCAATACACTACTTATGCTCTGGAAACTGTTGATTGGTTTATATTTTAACGCAAACTCTTGAACTCACCAACCATGTGTTGACTTGTTTAGTATGCTATTCTCAGGTTAAGGTTGCCAGTTGCCTAGGAGCACGCACGTCAGCATTGTTGAGTTGTCTACATTTGCCTTGTTTACAAATTTGGGATTATTTTCATATTAAACAATTGTGTTTGGGGCGCGTATGTTTTGCGCATTCTCTTTACATACTACTTGTTTTGGGTTTTCTGTTTAAAAAACGCTTCCGCAGTATAATAAACGTTAACTCTGGTTTTGTTTATTAATCATATAGAGTCATTCTTGGTAACTAATGACTGAGATCCTGGTATGTCACGCGCCTCGCGGTAAAACCCCGCACGCGGATTTTGAGGGTGTGACAGATTGGTATCAGAGCCATTGGTTATAGGGAACTAGGTTGCATACACACACTAGACTATAACCGCACAGTGGTTAGTTACTTATCGCTTACTCTCCTTACTGTATACTCATAGGCATACGCAACACGTACTTCGCAGCATGGCGTCGTCGTCCAGGAATTTAGGCAAGAGACCTGCACTATCTGAGTCACCTCCTACTTCTCCCGTACCTGATAGGGGATTTAACTGGCCCCGACATCCTTATCCTCCTGGCGAGATAGACTGGGATCAGCCTTTCATACCTCCTGAGCTCGATCCTCCGCGGAACTAGGATTTCTACCCCACCTACATAAACCGTATGGCATATAGAGAGTGCGTACCACTGGTAGCTCCTACACGACCTAGGACTAGGTCATCGACCACCTCTACTTTGCCTACACTTCCTACTTTAAGCATCCCTCTGGAGCAGGCATTTGCAGCCCTAGTAGCCACACTGGACACAGAGCGACAGCGGATTGGAGGACTCACTGATGAGAACTCTGCATTATGATCTGAGATGCGTCAGCTGCGTTTCCAGGTAGAGATGCTTCAGGAGTGACTCTCGATGGCCATTAGTGGACATCATACTCTGGCAGGCAACATGGTAGCACTTAGTAGGTCATGGACGCACAGGATCACCATAATGTTGTGATCGATGATAGGTTTGCTGATTTAGAGGCACAGCTAGCAGCACTTCAGGTTTTTGAAGCCCCTGCACCTTTGGTGGATCCTCATGAGGAAGACCCAGAAGAGGAACCCGAGGAAGCCCCCGAAGAAGAACCAGCAGAGATGGATGAGGACAGTGACGGATCTGACGTACTGGACTGATCCTACTTTTAAATGACTTAGACTATGTAGTGTTTCTTTTCTTTGAAACCTATGTGGGAAGGGTTGTTTCCCACCCAACTGACAAACTTAAATTTTGACATTAATGGAATATTTTCTGACTCAATTGCAATTTATTTATCTTTGATTATTATTTCTGTTATAAATGTTGTGGTTGTGGTGAATGCATTATTTCTTATTGTTTACTATACCTTGATGAGATTAATGTGTTGGATGTTACTCATTATTGTAATTGTGAATTTTAAAGTGAAATATGGACGCACGTGGAAGAGGACGTGGACGTGGCGCCGGAGGCCGTGGAGCCGGAGCCATAAACATGACGCCTGCGGAATTGGCGTCATTAATTAATGAACATGTTCAGGCGGCAGTGGCTGCTGCCCAACAGGGACAACCAGCAGGTACATGGTAACAAGAGGTTAAACTAATTATCCTAGTTAATTGCCTAGGATATCTAACTAATGTTTGGGATTGTCAAAACAGGACCACCACCATATACCTACAAGTCCTTCATGGACTGTAAACCCCATACCTACAGCGGGACAGAAGGAGCTGTAGGGCTTGTAAGGTGGTTTGAGAAGACAGAGTCTGTCTTCGCGAAATGCAACTGTCCGCCTGCTGATCAGGTGAAGTATGCCACCGGGACATTGGAAGGCGCAACACTTTCTTGGTGGAATGCCCAGGGACAAATGCTGGGTCAAGCCATGGCCAATGAACTACCTTGGGATGAGTTCAAGGGAATTATGACGAAAGAATACTGCCCCTAAAATGAAGTGCAGAAACTGGAGATTGAGTTCTGGCAACTCAAAATGCAAGGCTCAGAAATTGAAGCCTACACGACTCGTACTCATGAGTTAGCCACTTTATGCCCAGGGATGGTGAACGAAATGCATAAGAGAGTTAAGCATTATATACGAGGATTGGTGCCCGAAATTCAAAGTATGGTAACTGCTTCTAACCCCACTACTATACAACAAGCAATCCGAACAGCCCACAGGCTGACTTACCAGGCAGTTGAGCAAGGACGGTTACCCAAACGAGGTGCGGTGGCAAGCGTACCTGACCAGAAACGCAAGTGGGATGGTTCAAGCTACAAGGGATCGTCATCCAGCAGCCAATCTCAACCTCAACAACAGCAGCAAAGTCAGCAACAGCAACGGAAGTTCGATAACAACCGAAGCTTCAACCAGGCGACACCCTCAAATCAAGGACCCGGTGGGTATGGTGGAAGACTGCCGAAGTGCAACCGGTGTAACTACCACCATGTGGGTCGATGTGATAACTTCAAGTGCCAACGTTGTGGGAAGATTGGTCATGCAGCCAAAGACTGTCGGGGTGAACTGATGAAGACGTCTCAACAATCACAAGAAACTCCGAAAGGTTGTTTTGAGTGCGGAAAAGAAGGCCATTACAGACGCAACTGTCGCCAGCTTAAGAGGAATGGTAATGGCAACAACAACAATGGGAACAACAGCAACAATAACAATGGCAACAACAATAACAACAACAATGGTAATGGCAACAACAATGGTGGAAACAACAATGGAGCCAAAGGAAGAGCCTTCGTCATTGGCTCAGGTGAGGCTCTAAACGATCCTACAACAGTAACTGGTAAATTTTCGGTTAATGGTTGTTTTGCTAACGTATTATTCGATACCGGATCCGATAGAAGTTTCGTGTCCACTAGGTTCTGTAGTCTTTTAAGTAATATGCCCTCAGCCTTAGAATCTAAATACACCGTGGAGTTAGCTAACGGCACACAGATTCACGTAACGCATATTCTTAGAGACTGCAAGATCGAGCTTGCTGGTCATACATTCACCATAGATCTCATGCCTGTTACACTAGGAAGTTTCGATGTGGTAGTAGGCATGGATTGGCTTTCCGATAAGCAAGCGGAAGTCATATGCCACGAGAAGATCATACGGATTCCCATTGGTGAAGAAGTCCTTACGGTCAGAGGTGATAGGAGTGGTGCGGTGATAGGCATCATCTCGTTTATGAAGGTACAGAAGTTGTTACGAAAGGGTCGACTGGCCATATTAGCACTCGTCACAGATAAACAGGTCGAGGAAAAGAAGATAAAGGATATCCCCGTAGTTCGTGAGTTTCCCGAGGTGTTTCCGAAAGACCTGCCTGGATTACCGCCTCATCGGCAAGTTGAATTCCAGATTGAGTTGATTCCAGGAGCCGCTCCAATTGCGAGAGCACCGTACCGATTAGCTCCGAACGAACTGCAGGAATTATCCGCCCAACTACAAGAGTTGTTGGATAAAGGGTTCATCCGACCGAGTTCGTCGCCCTGGGGAGCGCCAGTTCTATTTGTGTAGAAGAAGGATGGTACATTTCGAATGTGCATTGACTATAGGGAACTGAACAAGGTTACTATCAAGAATAGATATCCGTTACCTCGTGTCGATGATTTGTTTGATCAACTGCAAGGATCAAGCTATTACTCTAAGATTGATCTGAGGTTTGGGTATCATCAGCTGAGAGTTCGAGAAGAGGAAATCTCGAAGACTGCTTTCCGTACACGATATGGTCACTATGAATTTTTGGTCATGCCATTTGGGTTGACGAATGCACCAGCAGTATTCATGGACCTCATGAATCGCGTGTGCAAACCCTATCTTGATCAGTTTGTTATCGTCTTTATTGATGAGATACTGATATACTCAAGGACCGAGGAAGAACATGAGAAGCACTTACGTTTAATCTTAGAATTACTTAGAAAGGAACAACTGTACGCAAAGTTTTCTAAGTGTGATTTCTGGATACGTGAGGTACAATTCTTGGGTCATATTGTCAACGAGAAAGGAATACATGTTGATCCTGCTAAGATTGAAGCGATAAAGAATTGGTCTGTTCCTAATACACCAAGTGAGATACGACAATTCCTTGGATTAGCGGGATATTATCGACGATTCATTGAAGGATTCTCTAAGATTGCACAACCTCTCACAGCCTTGACTCACAAGGGAACAACATACAAATAGGGTGAGAGTCAGGAATCTGCTTTTCAGTTGCTGAAACATAAATTGTGTAGCGCACCAATATTAGCGTTACCGGATGGTAGTGATGACTTCGTAGTCTACTGCGATGCGTCTATTCAAGGACTTGGATGCGTCTTGATGCAGCGGGATAAAGTGATAGCTTACGTCTCTAGACAATTGAAGATTCATGAGAAGAACTATACCACCCATGACTTGGAACTGGGTGCGGTAGTGTTTGCCTTGAAGATCTGGAGACATTACTTGTACGGTACCAAATGCACCATCTACACCGATCATAAGAGTCTTCAGCACATCTTTGAGCAAAAGGAGTTGAACATGAGGCAAAGACGCTGGGTGGAATTGTTAAACGACTACGATTGTGCTATTAAGTATCACCCGGGAAAAGCAAATGTAGTTGCCGACGCGCTGAGTAGGAAAGAACTACTAAGCCTCGACGTGTGCGAGCTCTGCAACTAACGATTAGTACGCAGTTACCTGAACAAATCCGAGAGGCTCAGACAGAAGCTCTGAAAGTAGAAAACATTGTGTCTGAATCGTTAAGGGGTATGGAAAAACAATTGGAAGTAAAAGCGGATGAAATTCGTTACTTCATGGATAGACTATGGGTACCTCTACACGGAAATCTGAGAGACTTGGTCATGATTGAGGCTCACAAGTCCAAGTATTCTATACATCCTGGATCTGACAAGATGTACCACGATTTGAAGGCGTACTATTGGTGGCCTAACATGAAAGCAGATGTAGCTACTTATGTGAGTAAGTGTCTGACCTGCTCAAAGGTGAAAGTGGAGTATCAGAAACCATCTGGTCTACTACAACAACCCGAGATCCCTATGTGCAAGTGGGATCAGATATCAATGGATTTTATTACTAAGTTACCTCGTACTTCTACTGGTTGTGATACAATATGGGTTATCGTGGATCGATTGACAAAATCTGTTCATTTCCTAGCGACAAAGGAAACAGATAAGATGGAGAAGTTAACCCGACTTTATCTGAAGGAGATCGTTTCGAGGCATGGAGTACCGATCTCAATTATTTCTGATCGCGATTCTCGTTTAACATCACACTTCTGGCAATAACTGCAGAGATCTTTAGGTACGCGATTGGATATGAGTACTGCTTATCATCCACAGACTGATGGTCAAAGCGAGCGTACTATACAGACTTTGGAGGACATGTTACGGGCTTGTGTGATTGACTTCGGGAATAACTGGGAAGTTCACCTACCATTGGTGGAATTTTCTTACAACAACAGTTATCACACTAGCATAAAGGAAGCACCTTTTGAAGCTTTATATGGGAGAAAGTGTCGATCACCAGTTTGCTGGGCTGAAATTGGTGATAGTCAATTAACGGGTCCTGAGTTAGTACACGAGACAACTGAGAAGATTGTCCAGATAAGAAACCGCATGGCCGCAGCGCGAGACAGACATAAAAGCTATGCTGACAAACGACGAAAACCTTTGAAATTTCAGATAGGTGACAAGGTTTTATTAAAAGTCTCACCATGGAAAGGCGTAGTTCGGTTTGGTAAGCGAGGAAAGCTAAATCCGAGATACGTTGGACCATTTGAGATAGTGGAAAGAATTGGTCCAGTTGCCTATCGACTAGCCTTACCTGATTCATTGAGTGGAATCCATAATGTATTCCATGTTTCAAATCTAAAGAAATGTTTAACGGATGAAACTATGGTTGTACCGTTGGAAGAAGTTCAAGTAGACGAACAATTACGATTCATTGAGGAACCTCTCGAAGTGATGGATCGTGAGGTGAAAACGCTTAAGCAAAGCAAGATACCCATCGTCAAAGTTCGTTGGAACTCGAGACGTGGACCAGAATTCACGTGGGAACGTGAATACCAAATGAAGCTTAAGTACCCTCAGCTATTCGAAAGGACGATGCCAGCCGGCGAAGATATTGATTAAATTTCGGGACGAAATTTCTTGCAACATGGGGATGATGTGACAACTCATCCAAAACTCACACGATTTCGATTTCCTTGTGCCAATACAGTAGACCAGTGATGGAACACTCACCATGTAACGCAATTTTCGGGACGAAAATTCTTTCAACATGGGGATAATGTGACATCCGGTAATTTTCAGTTACCAAACTCCGTTAGTTCCGTTAAGTCTTGCATACACGTGTCGTGCGCACACACTAGTTGTCGTTGAACGTTCGTGACTTAACAATAATCAGTAATGTTAAATTGATGATAATTAAGTTAACAATGTGATTATTAAGTTATGCTTATGTGATTTAAATGTTAACTGTAATTTTATCTCGTAACGTGAAAACGTGTATATTTATTTAGTGTGTTTTGTGATAAATGGAAATTATGCATGATTGTTATTTGTGATTAATAATAATTGTGTTTAGTAGTTAAAAACTATTTAAAAACTATTCAAAAAGCCTAATCTTTATAAAATACAAATTATAAGGGTTAAAAGGGTAATTATGGATTATTAAATAAAATAAAATCAAAACCCAACCCTAATCCCACCCCATCGGCCGCGATCGACCTCCTCTCTCCCTCTCCTCTTCGAATTCAGCCCAAGAACAAGCAATCATCTTCGGTTTTGGTCGATTACAAGGCATAGAACACGTTGGAATCATCAATTGCAAGCCATTACACGTTTAAAGGTTAGATTTTTATATGTTTTCGATGATTCTTCATGTTGGCCGAATGTTCCATGCGAAATCTGCAATTGATGGTCGATTGATGCTTGTTTGTTGTTGTTAATGTGTTTGTTAGATAGATTACTTGTTAATTAACGTCAAGTATGCAATAAAGGTTGGATTTTTACAAGTTCTTATGGGATTTACATTAGGGCCGAATCCCTAATTCGAAACTTGCAATTGGAGGCCTATTTATTGATGTTGGTTGGTGTTATTATGTTAGTTGGATTGTATATATGCTAGTTAACGTCGATTATGCAAGAAAGCTATGATTTTGATACGTTGTTCATAGGTTACTAATAATAGTAACTTTATTTTGCATGAATTGATGATTGGATGATGTATGAATGTTATGGATGCGTTTGTGATGGTGATTAGATGCTAGGTTGATGATATGAACAATTTAAAATCGAGAAGATGTCTTATAGTTCATACATTGCTAAAAATAGTAACTTTTGGTGTTGAATGTTGATGAATCATGATGATTAGGTGTTGTTGATCATGTTTAGATGTTGTCATGGACTTGAATTGGTATATAATTTATGAATTCATGAATCTAGTGTGAGTTTGATGAATTTGGGATGAATTTTCCCAAAAGGGAAACTTTAATTGTGCAAATCCTTGAATTGGATGATTTGAGCATGTTTGGGATATTAGGACCATGCTAGTGTGTTCATGGATGGTTTCTAAGGTGACTAAATGTGTTGTTTATGTTGTATGAATGTTGATTTGGGTTGTTACCTGTTTTGGCCTGTTAGTGGAAAAATCATCGTATGAGTTATATAGGTAAGCTAGGACTTTTATGGATTGATGATTGATTAAGAATGAACATTTTAGATGTTATGAGAATGATAATAGTTGAGATTCGCATGACTTGTATGATATCTAGTTGTATGATGATCTAGTTGGTACATGTGATTAATGAAGTGTTATAGGTAATCAGTTTGTATGTTAATCATGTGTGATGTACTGTTATGTTTGATTGAATGAAATTTCACCTATAATGTCACCAACGGGTCAAACGGGTCAACTGGGTCAATGTGTCTTGTCTTTCTTAAACCTTGAGTTCCTTGGTTTGTAGAGCACTTAGGGTTTCATGTTAATTCTATGTACATGTGCTTATGTACTCTTGTGTTCTAGGTGACCTTTGAAGGTTGTATTTCCCCTCTTTCTTTCAAGCTAAGCTCTAAGTTAATTCTTGCGTGCATCAGGTGAGTTCTTGCCCCACTCATAATACATAATCTCTTTTGGGGGAGATAGCATACTGTTGATCACAAACTCTTTTATATATGAGTGTGTATAATATTGATATAGTACTGTTTACCATGGAAAGTCCTCGCACTTTCGGATTGTTAATATTGACTAGCGGGAAAATTTTGGGTAGTACTACTGGGTCTGACGAGCCCCACCTGTGCGACTCGAGGCCAAACGGGTTCAATTTTGTCCTAACATATATTCGTCACGACCTGGTAAGTCATGACGGGAGGCAACAAACGTAACACAGTCAGCTTCGATCGCGAAATCACTATGATTAATATTTTTATGTTAATAGACTAGCTATCTATTGCAATACACTACTTATGCTCTGGAAACTGTTGATTGGTTTATATTTTAACGCAAACTCTTGAACTCACCAACCATGTGTTGACTTGTTTAGTATGCTATTCTCAGGTTAAGGTTGTCAGTTGCCTAGGAGCACGCACGTCAGCATTGTTGAGTTGTCTACATTTGCCTTGTTTACAAATTTGAGATTATTTTCATATTAAACAATTGTGTTTGGGGCGCGTATGTTTTGCGCATTCTCTTTACATACTACTTGTTTTGGGTTTTCTGTTTTAAAAACGCTTCCGCAGTATAATAAATGTTAACTCTGGTTTTGTTTATTAATCATATAGAGTCGTTCTTGGTAACTAATGACTGAGATCCTGGTATGTCACGCGCCTCGCGGTAAAACCCCGCACGCGGATTTTGAGGGTGTGACAATAAGATTTACTTGTATTTTAATCAAAATTTTGCAACTACATATTGGTGCATTAAAGTATTCACGAATAATTAACTTAAAAAATAGGAAATGATCTACTTATACAAAAACACTAAACAACAATAGTTCTCGCATGGATACTTTTTTTACTTTCAATACAACCTCCAATGCTATGGAGTTTTGATTCCGATGCCTTGTAAAAACACTCGTGAACCAATTTAGTCAAATCTTATTATAGTCATCATTGGAATCACACTAATCAATCACAAATGGAACGTATGATCTATTATTTAAATCAAAACAAAAATCAAACAATGAACCTTGAAATCATTCCACTCCAACCCAAAACACACCGAGAACAATTCACAACCAACTTCGAACACTCTTGCCTAAACAATGCACCGAATCAATCAAAATGACAATGATGGATCCATAAAATACTTTATTAACAATATAGGCAAAGAAAAAGGTGCAAAAGATCAAGAAACTACTGGTATTCACTCTATAACAATCGAGAATCAAAGTACACTGACGGATTTAAACTAATAATAAATCATACAAAAGCGTGATAAGTGATCGATGAAAAAGAAAGCAAATCAAGTTAACATGACCAAATAAAGAAGATTACCTTGTATTTTTATCAAAATTTTGCTACTACATATTGGTGCATTTAAGTATTCACGAATGCTTAACTAAATAAACCGGAAACGACCGACATATACAAAAACACTAAACAACAATTGTTCTCGCCTGGATACTTTTTTGACTTTCAATACAACCTCCAATGCTATGGAGTTTTGATTCTCATGCCTTGTAAAGACACTCGTGATCCAATTTAATCAAATCTAATTATAATCATCACTGCAATCACACTAATCAATCTAAATGGAACGTAGGATATATTGTATAAATCAAAACCAAAATCAAACTCGAAAACACATGAATTAACCTTGAAATCATTCCACTCCCGACCAAAATACATCGAGAACAATTCACAACCAACCTCGAACACTCTTGCCTCAACAATCCACCGAATCAATCAAATTGACAACTAGGATCCACAAAATACTTTATTAATAATCTAGGCAAGGAAAAGGTGCAAAAGATCAAGAAACTACTCGTATTCACTCAATAACAATCGAGAATCAAATTACACTGATAGAATGAATGTAATAATAAATCATACAGAAGCGTGATAAGTGATCAATGAAAAAGAAAGTAAATCAAGTTAACATGACCAAGTAAATAAGATTTACTTGTATTTTAATCAAAATTTTGCAACTACATATTGGTGCATTAAAGTATTCACGAATAATTAACTTAATAAACGGGAAATGATCTACTTATACAAAAACACTAAACAACAATAGTTCTCGCATGGATACTTTTTTTACTTTCAATACAACCTCCAATGCTATGGAGTTTTGATTCCGATGCCTTGTAAAAACACTCGTGAACCAATTTAGTCAAATCTTATTATAATCATCATTGCAATCACACTAATCAATCACAAATGGAACGTATGATCTATTATTTAAATCAAAACAAAAATCAAACAATGAACCTTGAAATCATTCCTCTCCCGCCCAAAACACTTCGAGAACAATTCACAACCAACTTTGCACACTCTTGCCTAAACAATCCACCAAATAAATCAAAATGACAACTATGGATCCACAAAATACTTTATTAACAATATAGGCAATGAAAAAGGTGCAAAGGATGAAGAAACTACTGGTATTCGCTCAATAACAATCGAGAATCAAATTACACTGACGGATTGAAAGTAATAATAAATCATACAGAAGGGTGATAAGTGATTGATGAAAAAGAAAGCAAATCAAGTTAACATGACCAAGTAAATAAGATTTACTTGTATTTTAATCAAAATTTTGCAACTACATATTGGTGCATTAAAGTATACACGAATAATTTACTAAAAAAACGGGAAATGACCTACTTATACAAAAACACTAAAAAACAATAGTTCTCGCAATGATACTTTTTTGACTTTCAATACAACCTCCAATGCTATGGAGTTTTGATTCTCATGCCTTGTAAACACACTCGTGAACAATTCTAATCAAATCTAATTATAATCATCATTGCAATCACACTAATCAATAACAAATAAAACATAGGATCTATTGTTTAAACAAAACAAAAATCGAACCCGAAAACACATGAATGAACCTTGAAATCATTCCACTCCTGCCTAAAACTCATCGAGAACAATTCATAACCAACTTCAAACACTCTTGCCTTAACAATCCACCGAATCCATCAAATTAACAACTATGGATCCACAAAATACTTTATTAACAATATAGGAAAGGAAAAAGGTGCAAAGGATCAAGAAACCACTCGTATTCACTCAATAACAATCGAGAATCAAATTACACTGACGGGATGAATGTAATAATAAATCATACAGAAGGGTGATAAGTGATCGATGAAAAAGAAAGCAAATCAAGTTAACATGAGCATGTAAATGAGATTTACATGTATTTTAATCAAAATTTTGCAACTACATGTTGGTGCATCAAAGTATTCTCAAATAATTAACTAAATAAACGGGAAATGACCTACTTATTCAAAAACACTAAACAACATTAGTTCTCGCATGGATACTTTTTTGACTTTCAATACAACCTCCAATGCTATAGAGTTTTGATTCTCGTGCCTTGTAAACACACTAGTGAACAAATTTAATCAAATCTGATTATAATCATCATTGCAATCACACAATCAATCGCAAATGGAACGTAGGATCTATTGTTTAAATCAAAACAAAAATCAAACACGAAAACACATGGATGACCGTGAAATCATTCCACTCCCACCCAAAAACCACCCAGAACAATTCACAACCAACTTTGAACACTCTTGACTAAACAATCCACCGAATAATTCAAAATGACAACGATGGATCCAAAAAGTACTTTATTAACAATCTAGGCAAGGAAAAAGGTGCAAAGGCTCAAGAAACTACTCGTATTCACTCATAACAATCAAGAATCAAATTACACTGACGGAATGAAAGTAATCAAAAATCATACAGAAGCGTGATATGTGATCGATGAAAAAGAAAGCAAATCAAGTTAACAAGACCAAGTAAATAAGATTTACTTGTATTTTAATCAAAATTTTGCAACTACATATTGGTGCATTAAACTATTCATGAATAATTAACTAAATAAACGGAAAATGACCTACTTATACAAAAACACTAAACAACAATAGTTCACGCATGGATACTTTTCTGACTTTCAATACAACCACCAATGCTATGGAGTTTTAATTCTCATGCCTTGTAAACACACTCGTGAACTAATCCAATCAAATCTGAATATAATCTTCATTGCAATCACACTAATCTATCACAAATGGAATGTAGGATTTAATGTTTAAATCAAAACCAAAATCGAACACGAAAACACATGAATGAACCTTAAAATCATTCCACTCCTGCCCAAAACACATCGAGAACAATTCACAACCAACTTCAAACACTCTTGCCTCAACAATCCACCGAATCAATCAAATTAACAACTATGGATCCACAAAATACTTTATTAACAATATAGGAAAGGAAAAAGGTGCAAAGGATCAAGAAACCACTCGTATTCACTCAATAACAATCGAGAATCAAATTACACTGACGGGATGAATGTAATAATAAATCATACAGAAGGGTGATAAGTGATCGATGAAAAAGAAAGCAAATCAAGTTAACATGAGCATGTAAATGAGATTTACATGTATTTTAATCAAAATTTTGCAACTACATGTTGGTGCATCAAAGTATTCTCAAATAATTAACTAAATAAACGAGAAATGACCTACATATTCAAAAACACTAAACAACATTAGTTCTCGCATGGATACTTTTTTGACTTTCAATACAACCTCCAATGCTATAGAGTTTTGATTCTCGTGCCTTGTAAACACACTAGTGAACAAATTTAATCAAATCTGATTATAATCATGATTGCAATCACACAATCAATCGCAAATGGAACGTAGGATCTATTGTTTAAATCAAAACAAAAATCAAACACGAAAACACATGGATGACCGTGAAATCATTCCACTCCCACCCAAAAACCACCCAGAACAATTCACAACCAACTTTGAGCACTCTTGACTAAACAATCCACCGAATAATTCAAAATGACAACGATGGATCCAAAAAATACTTTATTAACAATCTAGGCAAGGAAAAAGGTGCAAAGGCTCAAGAAACTACTCGTATTCACTCATAACAATCAAGAATCAAATTACACTGACGGAATGAAAGTAATCATAAATCATACAGAAGCGTGATATGTGATCGATGAAAAAGAAAGCAAATCAAGTTAACAAGACCAAGTAAATAAGATTTACTTGTATTTTAATCAAAATTTTGCAACTACATATTGGTGCATTAAACTATTCATGAATAATTAACTAAATAAACGGAAAATGACCTACTTATACAAAAACACTAAACAACAATAGTTCACGCATGGATACTTTTCTGACTTTCAATACAACCACCAATGCTATGGAGTTTTGATTCTCATGCCTTGTAAACACACTCGTGAACTAATCCAATCAAATCTGAATATAATCTTCATTGCAATCACACTAATCTATCACAAATGGAATGTAGGATTTATTGTTTAAATCAAAACCAAAATCGAACACGAAAACACATGAATGAACCTTAAAATCATTCCACTCCTGCCCAAAACACATCGAGAACAATTCACAACCAACTTCAAACACTCTTGCCTCAACAATCCACCGAATCAATCACCAGGATCCACAAAATACTTTATTAACAATCTAGGCAAGGAAAAAGGTGCAAACGATCAAGAAACTACTCGTATTCACTCAATAACAATCGAGAATCAAATTACACTGACGGAATGAAAGCAATAATAAATCATACAGAAGCGTGATAAGTGATCGATGAAAAAGAAAGCAAATCAACTTAACATGAACAAGTAAAGAAGATTTACCTGTATTTTAATCAAAATTTTACAACTACATATTGGTGCATTAAAGTATTCATGAATAATTAACTAAATAAACGGGAAATGACATACTTATAAAAAAACACTAAACTACAATAGTTCTCACATGGATACTTTTTTTACTTTCAATACAACCTCCAATGCTATGGAGTTTTAATTCCAATGCCTTGTAAACACACTCGTGAACCAATTTAATCAAATCTGATTATAATCATCATTGCAATCACACTAATCAATCAGAAATGGAACGTAAGATCTATTATTTAATTCAAAATCAAAATCGAACACGAAAACACATGAATGAACTTTAAAATCATTCCACTCCCATGCATAACACATCGAGAACAATTCACAACTAACTTCGAACACTCTTGCCTAAACAATCCACCGAATCAATCAAAATGACAACTGTGGATCCACAAAATACTTTATTAACAATATAGGCAAGGAAAAAGGTGCAAAGGATCAAGAAACTACTCGTATTCACTCAATAACAATCGAGAATTAAATTACACTCTGACAGAATGAAAGTAATAATAAATCATACAGAAGGGTGATCAGTGATCAATGAAAAAGAAAGCAAATCAAGTTAACATGACCAAGTAAATAAGAATTACTTGTATTTTAATCAAAATTTTGCAACTACATATTGGTGCATTAAAGTATTCATGAATGCTTAACCAAATAAATTGGAAATGACCTACTTATACAAAAACACTAAACAATAATAGTTCTTTCAGCAACTTCTAGGCTGCGTTGGATTTCGCAAAAGAGAAACGCGATCTAGGGTTTCTTGGTTGGATTGAAGGTTTTCTTTCGGTTTTCTTGTGATCTTGATTGGTTTTGTTGATTTCTTGGCTCCAATCTTATTCATTCTTGCCTTCTCACGATTCGTGTTTTGGCCAATCTAGGGTTTCTTTGCCGGATCGACGGTTTTCATTCAGTTTTCTTGTGATCTTGACTAGTTTTCTTTTTTTGTTGGCTCCAATCTTAATCTTTCTTGCCTTCTCTGTGTAATAATCCTGTGATTATACTTGTTTTGATAAAAAAACTGTGTAATACGAGCATTGTTAGCGGAGACAGTCCGAGTCTGTTTAGGGTTTCGATTGTTTCTTAGTTCGTCAGTCAGTTTCCATATTCTTCCTCCTTTTCCTGATTGTTTAGTAGGTCTTCCATCAATCACGGCTATTTATATAGTTTAGCTTGATTAGTACGAATCCTATTAACCTTTTAAGGGTTTGTAAGGATTGTATCTCTCGGATTAGGGTTTCCTTTCTTGATCGATTGGATTTCTTGATCGACTGCTTCATGGCTCCGAAGATTGCTTCCAAAGTCAAGAACATTGATGGCAATTGCATACCATCAAAAGGTATTCTGAAAAGTGGTACGGATTTTATTATGTCTAGTTCAAAAATTAATGTGCAAGGTGATTCATCCATGCAAAACCCTACCTTGGAAGTTCCCATGCAGCCAAGTTGTGAAACGCAGGCTTCAAAACATCATGCAAATCAAAACAAGGGATCATATGCTGAACGGTTAAATTCAACAACTACTAAACGAGAGGTTAAATTTAGGCACATGGTGAATTCTTTGAAAAAGGATGGTATTGATGTCGTTCTTCCTAAAGAGTCGATGAAGATGGCACAAGATAGATTTGTAAACACTATTTATGGATACTTTTTAGGTGACTAGCATATCCGGTGGAGGAATATTTTGTGTAGCAAAATTGGAGAAAGTTTGGATTGTTGAAAGTCATGATGAATGGAAATGGGTTTTTCTTCTTCAAATTTGCTAAAAAATAGGGTATGGTGAGTGCTATTAAAGGTGGTCCCTGGATGATTAGAGGCCAACCTTTGCTTCTTAGTATATGGTATCCTTTTGTTAATCTAGCTAAGGAAAACATAAAGTCGGTTGGTAAGCCCAAATTACTTGACTCCTTTACTACTTCTGTGTGTTTGGATGCTTGGGGACGGAGTAGCTATGCCCGAGCTCTCAATGAAATTTCTGCTGAAAATGAGTTCAAGGAGGAGTTAAATATAGCTATTCCGGAATTGGATGGGGAAGGGTTTACTAAACATAAGATGTTTGTGGAATATGAGTGGAAGCCTTATAGATATGGGTACTGTTGTGTTTTTGGTCATTCAAGTGATTCTGGTTTTAAGAGGCCTATACGAATTCAAAGCCTAAACCAAAGCCTATGGATCAAGATGGTTTTATTGAAGTGAGGAGTAAGAAGCAAGGTAAGAAATTGGGAATTCTAGTATCAAAACCTAAATGGGAGTTTCGTTCTAAGAATATTCAACGATCAAAGCAAACAATTAAGGAGTCAATGGTGGATACTAATCGGTTTAAGGTTCTAGAGAATAAAGGGGAGGCAAAAATGTCTAGTACTAATCAATCTATGGAAACGACTTCGTTGGGAATAAAGGATAATGAGATGTCGGACTCAGATGATACAAACAAGGAAGATGTGGTGGTTCATACTAATGAGACTACGGAATTCTTAATGGTAGGTATAGGAAACTCAAACCAAACAATAGGGGCAAGCACTCCTGCACATGGAGTTTCCAAATGATTAGTATGGCTTCCTGGAATATTAGGGGGTTGAACCGCCTCCTAAAACCAAAAGTGGTTCGACTGTTTATTAAAGATAATCATCTTAGCTTGTGTGCCATTTTGGAAACTCATGTGAATGCGGATAAATTTGCAAAGCTGTGAATAACAAATGGGAGTGGATTTCAAATGGTTCTCATTGTTCTAACGGGACTCTAATTTTGATAGCATGGGTACCTGGAATCATGGATGTTATGATTCTTTCTAGTAAAAAACAAGTGATTCATTGCAAAACTACATTTAAAGGTTTGGATAAGTTTCTTTTTTGTTCATTTATCTATGCATATAACTCGTATATCTTACGAAGGGACCTGTGGGAAGATCTTTCATATCAAAAATCCTTTATTCAAGTTGGGCCGTGGATCATGTTAGGTGATTTTAATGACACTTTGAATTTGGAGGATAGTTATTCGGGTCGATCTGCAATAAATTCTAGTATGAGGGATTTTAAAGAGTGTGTTGCTTTTATTGAAATGGAGGATATTAATGCAAATGGCTTGCGATACACTTGGAATCAAAAACCTATGAGTGGTGGGGGTATATTCAAGAAAATTGATCGGGTTATCGGAAATATTGCCTTCATGGATTGTTTTAAGGAAGCTAGTGTGATATTCCATCCTTATAGAGTGTCAGATCATAGCCCATGTGTGCTTAACATACCCTCTATGATGAAATCTAAACACCCTCCCTTTAAATTTGCAAACTTTCTAGTATATAAAGATGATTTCAAATCCATTATGTCAAAGGCATGGGATAAACAAATTGTTGGTGTCCCTCAATTTCAGGTGGTGAAAAAGCTTAAGTCGTTGAAATCTCCCCTTCGTTCTCTTTTGTTTGAACAAGGTAACCTTCTTTTAACAAGGTAACCTCCAAAAGAAGGTATGTGATCTCAGAACGTCTCTTGATAATATTCAGCAAGATATTGATTTGGATCCGAGAGATATGAATCTTAGAAGAAAAGAAACTAAGATTCTTCAAAAGTTCAATGAAGCTTCCCTAGATGAAGAGAGATTCCTCAAACAAAAATCAAACATCCAATGGTTAGCAGAAGGGGATAGTAATTCCAAGTATTTTCATAATGTCATTAAATCTAGAGTTCATAGAAATCGCATTCTTACAATTATGAATGCGAATGGGTTGATTCATGAAGGATGTGATGTCCCGAAAGCTTTTGTTAAGCATTATGAGAAGTTCCTTGGAACCGATGACCTCCACCCTCCTCGGGTTCCTGATTCATTTTTCTCGAAGAAGTTGGATGAAAATTTAGCCTTGGATATGGTTAAGGAGGTATCCATAGAGGAGATTAAAAAGGCTATGTTCTCCATTGATGATAATAAAGCCCCTGGTCCTGATGGTTTTTCTTCTACCTTCTTTAAAAAATCATGGGAAATTACTGTCCCTGATGTTACAGGGGCTGTTATGGATTTTTTTCATCTCAGGGAAACTTTTGAATGAAATAAATCATACCATAATTTCTCTAGTGCCAATTTAGACCCATTGCTTGTTGTAATGTACTTTACAAGTGCATTAAAAAACTAATAGGTAACATAATCAAAAATGGGTTGAAGGGTATTGTGAGTATTAATCAATTAGCTTTTATTCCTGATAGAAGGATCACAGATAATATTGGTGCATCAAAGTATTCACGAATGCCTAACTAAATAACGGGAAATGAACTAGTTATACTAAAACAATAAAAACAATAGTTATCGCATTGATAGTTTTTTAACTTTCAATACAAGCTCCAATGATATGGATCTTGGATTCTCATGCCTTGTAAACACACTCGTGAACCATTCTAATCAAATCTGATTATAACCATCAATGCAATTACACTAGTCAATCACAAATGGAACATAAAATTTATTGTTTGAATCAAAAGCCTTAATCGAATACGAAAACAGATGAATGAAGCTTGAAATTAATCCACTCCCGCCCAAAACACATCGAGAACAATTCACAACCAACTTTGAACACTCTTACCTCAACGATCCACCGAATCAATCAAATGACAACTATGGACCCACAAAATACTTTATTAACAATCTAGGCAAGGAAAAAGGTGCAAAGGATCAAGAAACTACTCGTATTCACTCAATAACAATCGAAAATCAAATTACACTGACTGAATGAAAGTAATAATAAATCATACAGAAGCGTGATAAGTGATCGATGAAAAAGAAAGCAAATCAACTTAACACGACCAAGTAAATAAGATTTACTTGTATTTTAATCAAAATTTTGCAACTACATATTGGTGCATTAAAGTATTCACGAATGCTTAACTAAATAAATAGGAAATGACCTACTTGTACAAAAACACTAAACAACAATAGTTCTCGCATGGATAATTTTTTGACTTTCAATACAACCTCCAATGCTATGGAGTTTTGATTCTCATGCGTTGTAAACACACTCGTGAACCATTCTAATCAAATCTAATTATAATCATAATTGCAATCACACTAATCAATCACAAATGGAACGTAGGATCTATTGTTTAAAACAAAACCAAAATCGAATACGAAACCACATGAATGCACCATGAAATCAATCCACTCCCACCTAAACCTCATCGAGAACAATTCATAACCAACTTCAAACACTCCTGCCTCAACAGTCCTCCGAATCAATCCAAATGACAACTATGGATCCATGTAACACCCGGATATTTTTTTTAAAGACGAGAAAGAAAGAATAAACGTTCAGAAAAAGTAAGAAAACACAATTTAAACCAAGTTGAGGGGCTAAATGTGTCCAAAAGGACAAAAAGAATAAAAGTGGATGCAAAAAGGTGATGGCCGCCCACACCTCTGTGCATTTTCTTTTCATTCGGATTGTAGAGAGAGAAAGCAGAGAAGAGCTTTGGTTTTAGAAAGAAGAAGAAGAATTCGAATTCAAGGTAAGAATTCTTGGTTTTAAGCTGTTCTTGGCCGGCCTATGCCTCGGTTGTATGCTTATGTGTGTATGTTGTGTTCGGGTGTGTGTTTTTGGTTGGTTTCTAGGTGTTTGAACTCATTTGCAAACGGGTTGAAGGAAGTCATACTCCAAGGCTGCTAAGGTGAGTTCTAGAACCCCACTTTTTAATTGTTTTAACAGTTTGGGGCTAGAAATGCATGTATGTTAGTTTTTTGAAAATTGGTTTTTGTACCCGTAAGTATGTGTATGTGTGAATGTGGGTGGGTCATGATTTGGGTGATTTATGATGTTATGATTGAGTTATGTTCATGTTATGATGCTTAGAATGCTAGAACTAAGTTAGAACATGATGAATTGATGAATTGGGACTGATTATGATGTTATTAGTATGTGTTGGTTGCCCATGCGCCTGGATTTGGCCCATGCACCCAACGGTTGAATTTGCCTAAGTGTCCCCCATGCGCCTGAATAGTATCCATGCGCCTAGAAATTTGCCCAGGAGACTAAGTGTTGGGTCATACGCCCCAATAGTGCCCATGCACCCAGAACCTTTCCCATGCACCCAGAACCTTTCCCATGTGCCTAAGTATTCCCATGCGCCCAGAAGGCCATGCGCCCCAATAGTGCCCATGCGCCTATGCCTTAGAATATTTTCTGAAATTTTGGGGAAATGTAAAGTGTAGGCTTTGACTTGGGATGTTCCCGGGGGTAATGTAAGTTGACTTTATGATGTCATATGTGATGTGATGATGATGCTATGTATGGTATGGTTATGTTTATGTTATGTTCCTTATTATGTATGTTTATTTTCCATGGCTTTACGTGGTATGATTATGAAAAGTAAATGGGAAGTATTATGTAACGTAAAGTGGAAGATAATGAAAAAGGGAACGTAAGGAATGAATGAATGCATGCATTAATGAATGAAAGTAATGAAAGTCTTGCAAGCAATGTATGGAGGTTCACACCTAATGAAGGGTGATAGCATAACTGTGTGCGGGTTAGCTACCCCGGAAGGATGCACACTGGGGTCTAATCTTTGTGATTGACCATATGTATGGGATCCTTGTCTCTTTCCCTAGGTACTGGAGTCAGCTTCGTGCACAATGTTCGAGGTCTATGATAGACCTCAGGCCCAGTAACCAGCTTCGTGCACAATGTTCGGGGTATAGCACATGGCATTGGTCCAGAATGAAAGATGAATGATAATGATGAGTGTACTTGCCCCAGGCCCAAGGGTTAGCTTCGTGCACAATGTTCGGGGTAGAGTACATGTCATCGGAAGTTAATGAATGTACGTAAGGTACGGTAAGAAAGTTAACGAATGACGATGAAAGATAATAATAAATTATTATCTAGTGTACGTATGATGCATGATCACATGTGAAAGTAGAGAAAGAATGGTTTTAAACGAAAGAAAAGTATTTTATTTTATAAAACTAGAACTCACTCAGCAACGCTGACTTTTATGTGTTTCCAGTTGGCAGGTAATGTTGCTGAGGATGGCACAGGGCAGCTACTTGGCATTTTTGGATGGCATCCGTTGTTTAAATTATAATGTTTTTATGATGTAATGCAACGAGTAATATTTTGTAACCCGTCAACGATGTATTATTTTCCAAAAGCAATTATAATGAAATGGTTTAAAATTATTCCGCTGCAATGTTTTAGAAATTGTAAATGTAAATTATATGTTTTATGTGCGATGATTGTCCAACTGTGAGCATCCCGGGATCAGGGCCTTACAAGTTGGTATCAGAGCCAAAGTTTAAGTGAAACAGGTTAAAATTTTCAAAAGAAACCTAAACTTAAACTGAAAATGGGACAAAGGGAAGGGATGCCAGTCCGAGTAGCTACATGCCATCTGGTATTTTCTTGATGTTAACCGGTATTATGTGTGCATGTTATGTGATTTATGTGCTTCTTAGTAGATTTAGATACTGATGTAGTCCAGATAGGAAATGCTTGGGGTATGAAGAGTAAAGTCAGTGGCTAATCACAACTGGCAACTGTAATTAGGGACTTACAATACTTGACATAAACTGAGCTATTAACTTGAATGACCATGTTAGTGTTTGAATCTTATAGCATGTTAGAAGATGGCCGGTGGTAGATCTTCAAAGGCTTCTAGAGGTGGAGGTTGTGGTGGACATGGTGCTGGACCACGGGTCACAAGAGGAAGGCCTCGAGCTGAAGAGGTGGCTCATGAAGAGCCCGAGACCCCTCATCCGGAGGGTGGTGATGAGAGTGCTAACTTAAGGGCCTCGGTGAAGGAGGCTGTTGTAGAGGAGGTTCATCAGGTCATGCAAACGATCTTACCATCTGTGGTGACCGAAGTGATAAAGGCTGTGGGAGAAGGAGAAAGGAAGGAGAGGAACCGGTCCTCTGGAGTAAAGGAGCAACCGGGGACTGAGACAGTTGTCTCAACTGACGAGGAGGAGGAAGAAGAGCCTATGCCTGAGGCAGCACGAGGCTGTAACTTTGGGGCATTTCAAAGATGCAAGCCCCCGACTTTCGATGGCAATGGCACTGCTGCTGCTGCTCACCGGTGGGTGAGAGAGATGGAAGCTATACTTGATATCAGCGAGTGCCGGGAGGATCAGAAGGTGAAATTTGCCACTCATTCATTTGTGGACTCGGCTCTGTGCTGGTGGGACAATATCATCCAAGCCGAGGGTAGTAGGGCAATTGGAAGAATGGGGTGGCCAGAGTTGAAGAAGCTGGTGATCGAGGAGTTCTGTCCTCACAGTGAGCTCGACAAGGTTGAGAGGGAGTTCCTGCAGCTAGAGGCGGGAGCCATGACACACCAACAGTACACCAATAAGTTCAACGAGATGGCACGGCTGGTGCCGGATCAGGTGACGCCTCTGTCATGGAAGATCAAGAGGTATATTCAGGGCTTGCCGGCGGATATTCGCAGGCATATGATCGCTGCTCGGCCAAGTATGTTTAGGTCGGTGGTCGATGTGGCGGGAAGGCTGTACGGCGAGAGGGAAGTTGTGGTGGCTGAGGTGAGCAAGAAAGGTGGTGGTGATCGAAACTAGAATGGGAAGAGGTTTGGACGGGGTGGTGCCCCGACAAACAACAAGAATGCACGGGTGGATGATCGGCGTGTGGTCACATCCGGTGCGGGGTCAAAGAGGTGTGGCAATTGTGGAAAGAAGAATACCGAGGAGTGTAGGTGGGGTTTGAATGTGTGCTTCAAATGTAGAAACCTGGCCACATGGCAAGAGAGTGCAAGGTGGCAAGGTGTTTTAACTGTGGTGGAAAGGGCCACATGAGTAGAGAATGCAAGAAGCCATGAGCTGAGAGTTCCTGGTCAGGGAAGAAGATCGGGACCGGGGGGCAGAGGTCGAGCACCAGGGCATTCACGATGACTTAGGAGGAGGCTAGGACGGACCCCGATGTCGTGTCAGGTATGTTTCTAGTAAACCAAACTCTTGCTTCTGTGTTATTTGATTCAGGCGCTAGTAAGAGTTTTATTTCTGCTGCTTTCTGTGCTAAGTTGCCTATTAGTAGTAGAGGTGTTGATGAGCCCTTCGATGTAGAAACTACCATAGGTAAGTCTACCAGGATTGTTGACCTGATAGAATGCTACGATATAGAATTAGATAAATTTCCTGCTAGACTGTTCGTGATGACCTTAGGCGGATTTGACGTAGTCCTAGGAATGGATTGGTTGGCGGACTACGAGGCGAATATCATATGTCGTAAGTAGATGATTCGACTGACAGCGCCCGACGGGAGTTTAGTGACGATCTACGGTGATCTACTTAGGACTATCCCGAAGGTGATTTTGATGGCGGTGGCGGGAAAGTGCATGACGCGTGGATGTAGTGCCTACTTGGCCTACGTGAAGGATGTAGATGCACCAACACCACAACTGTCAGATGTACCGGTTTTGTGTGAGTTCCCAAATGTGTTTCCCGAAGATTTACCAGGTGTGCCACCGGACCGTGAGATTGAGTTCCAGATTGACTTGATACCCGGTGCTCAACCTTTTGCTAAGGCACCGTATCGGTTGGCTCAACCGAGATGAAGGAATTGATGGAGCAACTGCAGGAGTTGCTTGATAAGGGGTCCATTAGACTGAGTATCTCTCCTTGGGGTGCTCCGGTCTTATTTGTGGAGAAGAAGGACGGTAGTATGAGGATGTGCATAGACTACCGTGAGCTGAACAAGTTGAAGGTGAAGAATCGGTATCCATTACCGAGAATTGATGACTTGTTTGATCAGCTCTAGGGTGCCAGTTGGTTCTCAAGGATAAACCTTCGATCTGTTTACCGTCAGTTGAAGGTGAAGGAGCAGGATATTCCTAAAACAACTTTTTGTACGCATTATGGACATTACGAGTTCATTGTTATGTCTTTTGGTATGACCAATGCGCCAGCTGCTTTTATGGACTTGATGAATCGAGTGTGTTGGCTGATGTTGGATAAATCAGTGATTGTGTTTATTGATGATGTCCTGATTTGTTCAAAGACTGAGGCGGAGCATGCCGGTCACATTCGGGAAGTGTTAGAGACGTTGAGAAAAGAGAAGTTGTATGACAAGTTCTCCAAGTGCGCGTTCTGGTTGCTCAAAGTTTAGTTTTTGGGTCATGTGGTGAATCCGGAAGGGATCATGGTGGACCCGGCAAAGGTGGAAGCGGTGATGCAATGGAAATCTCCAAAGATTCCATCCGAGATCCGTAGTTTCTTGGGGTTAGTAGGATATTAGAGGAGATTCATTCAAGACTTCTCTAAGATAGCTTCTCCGTTGACTAAGTTGACCCGCAAGGATTTGAAGTTTGTATGGGGTCAAGATCAAGAGAAGGCCTTTGAGGAGTTAAAAGTAAGGTTGACTCAAGCTCCAGTTTTATCATTACCCGAAGGAAGCGAGGACTTAGTGGTCTATTCGGACGCTTCTTACTCGGGGTTGGGTTGCGTGTTGATGTAGCGAGGAAAGGTTATAGCCTATGCATCCCGACAATTGAAGGTTCATCAGGTGAATTACCCTACTCATGACTTGGAGTTAGTAGCTGTGGGCTTTGCACTAAAGATTTGGAGGCACTACCTATGCGGAACGAAGTGCACAATCTTCACGGACCACAAGAGCTTGAAGTACTTCTTCGAGCAAAAGGACCTGAACATGAGGCAGAGGCGATGGTTGGAGCTCATAAAGGATTATGATTGCAAGATCCATTACCATCTGGGCAAGGCCAACGAAGTAGCGGATGCCCTTAGCCGAAAGGAGAGACCCGAGCCGATTCAGGTAAAGGCTTATCAGTTGATTATGACCTCTGATGTGATGAAGCAGGTCAAGGAGTTTCAAGATGAGGCATTGAAAGAAGATCATCTTAACTCTGAAAGGATGAGAGGTATGGTCACGGATTTGGGTGAAAACACTTATGGTGTTAGAACCCGATTCGAACGGATGTGGATTCCTCGTTATGGAGACCTACGTGGGAGGATTATGGATGAAGCTCATAAAACTCGATACCCTATTCATCTCGGTGCTACAAAGACGTATCAAGATATGAAGAAAGATTATTGGTGGCCGAGTATGAAGTTCGATGTAGCGGAGTATGTGAGTAAGTGTCTTACTTGCTTGCAAGTGAAGGCCGAGCATCAGAAGCCGTACGGGGAAGATCCAACCATTGGATATACCGGAGTGGAAGTGGGAGCATATCACCATGGACTTTATTACGAATTTACCGCGTACCATGAAAGGGTATGATGCCATATGGGTGATAGTTGATTGTTTGACGAAGAGTGCTCACTTCCTACCGATCCGCGAGACGTACTCCTCTGAAAGATTAGCGGATCTATTCATCAAAGATATTATGACTTGTCATGGTGTACCGGTGTCAATTGTGTCTAATCGTGACACCCGGTTTACATCTAAATTTTGGAAGAAATTCCATGATGCTAAGGGGACGAGGTTACACATTAGCACGACTTATCATCCTCAGACGGATGGTCAGTAGGAAAGGACTATTCAGACTCTAGAAGATATGCTTCAGGCATGCGTCATTGACTATGGAGGAAGTTGGGATGACCACTTACCGTTAGCTGAGTTCTCATATAGTAACAGTTATCATACCAGTATTGGTATGCCCCCTTATGAGATGCTATAAGGTGGGAGATGTAGAACACCCGTTTGTTGGGGTGATGTTGGTCAGAAGGAGTTGGGAAGTATTGAGGTGATTGAGGCTACGACTGAGAAGCTCGAAAAGATCAAATCCTTTATGAAGGCAGCCAAATATAGGCAGAAGTTGTATGCCGATAAGAGACGTAGACCGATTGTGTTCCAGGTGGGTGATAGAGTTATGTTGAAAGTCTCACCTTGGAAAGGTATCATTCGGTTCAGGAAGCGGGGCAAGTTGAGCCTGAGTTACATAGGGCCTTTCCGAATCATTGCTCGAGTAGGTGAGGTGGCCTATAGGTTATAGTTACCCGATGAGTTAACTGGAATTCACCCGACATTCCATGTATCTCATCTACGGAAGTGTTTAGCTGACAAGGATATGGTTGTACCACTGGAGGATATTGAAGTTGATGAAAGGCTGAATTATGTGGTGCAACCAGTGGCAATCATTGACCGCAAGGAGAAAATGTTAAGGAATAAAGTGGTTCCCCTTGTGCGTGTATAGTGGAAGCACAGGTAGGGATCCGAGTCTACATTGGAGACTAAAGAATAGATGAGGCAGCATTACCCACATTTGTTTGAGGAATAAAAGGTTTCAGGGATGAAACCTATATAAGGGGGGTGGACTTGTAACATCCGGATATTTTTTTTAAAGACGAGAAAGAAAGAATAAACGTGCAGATAAAGAAAGAAAACACAATTTAACCCAAGTTGAGGGGCTAAATGTGTCCAAAAGGACAAAAAGAATAAAAGTGGGTGCAAAAAGGTGATGGCCGCCCACACCTCTCTGCATATTTTCTTTTCATTCGGATTGTAGAGAGAGAAAGTAGAGAAGAGCTTCGGTTTTAGAGAGAAGAAGAAGAATTCGAATTCAAGGTAAGAATTCTTGGTTTTAAGTTGTTCTTGGCCAGCCTATGCCTCGGATGATGATGCTATGTATGGTATGGTTATGTTTATGTTATGTTCCTTATTATGTATGTTTATTTTCCGTGGCTTTAAGTGGTATGATTATGAAAAGTAAATGGAAAGTATTATGTAACGTAAGGAGGAAGATAATGAAAAAGGGAACGTAAGGAATGAATGAATGCATGCATTAATGAATGAAAGTAATGAAAGTCTTGCAAGCAATGTATGGAGGTTCACACCCAATGAAGGGTGTTAGCTCAACAGTGTGCGGGTTAGCTACCCCGGAAGGATGCACACTGGGGTATAATCTTTATGATTGACCATATGTATGTGACCCTTACCGCTTGCCCTAGGTACTAAAGTCAGCTTCGTGCACAATGTTCGAGGTCTATGATAGACCTCAGGCCCAGTAACCAGCTTCGTGCACGATGTTCGGAGTATAGGACATGGCATTGGTCCGGAACAAAAGATGAATGATAATGATGAGTGTACTTGCCCCAGGCCCAAGGGTCAGCTTCGTGCACAATGTTCGGGGTACAGTACATGTCATCGGAAGTTAATGAATGTACGTAAGGTACGGTATGAAAGTTAACGAATGACGATGAAAGATAATAATAAATTATTATCTATGTGTATGTATGATGCATGATCACATGTGAAAGTAGAGAAAGAATGGTTTTAAATGAAAGAAAAATATTTTATTTTATAAAACTAAAACTCACTCAGCAACGCTGACTTTTATATGTTTCCAGTTGGAAGGTAATGTTGCTGAGGATAGCACGGGGTAGCTACTTGACATTTTTGGATGGCAACCGTTGTTTAAATTATAATGTTTTTGTGATGTAATGCAACGAGTAATATTTTGTAAACCGTCAGCGATGTATTATTTTGCAAAATCAATTATAATGAAATGGTTTAAAATTATTCCGCTGTAATGTTTTAGAAATTGTAAATGTAAATTATATGTTTTATGTGCGATGATTGTCCAACTGTGAGAGTCCCGGGATCGGGGCCTTACAATCCACCAAATACTTTATTAACAATCTAGGCAATGAAAAAGGTGCAAAGGATCAAGAAACTACACATATTCACTCAGTAACAATCAAGAATCAAATTATACTGACGGAATGTAAGTAATAATAAATCATACAAAAGCGTGATAAGTGATCGATAAAAACGAAAGCAAATCAAGTTAACATGACCAAGTAAATAAGATTTACTTTTATTTTAATCAAAAGTTTGCAACTACATATTGTTGCATCAAAGGAATCTCGAATGCTTAACTAAATAAACGGGAAATGAACTAGTTACACTAAAACAATAAAAAACAATTGTTTTCACATGGATTGTTTTTTGACTTTCAGTACAACCTCCAATGCTATGGAGTTTTGATTCTCATGCCTTGTAAACACACTCGTGAACCATTCTAGTCAAATCTGATTATAATCATTATTGCAATCGCACTAGTTAATCACAAATGGAACGTAGGATCTATAGTTTAAATCAAAACAAAAATTAAACACCATAACAAATGAATGAACCTTGAAGTCAATCCACTCCTGCCCAAACACATCGAGAACAATTCATAACCAACTTCGAATACTCTTGCCTCAAAAATTCACCAAATCAATCATAATGACAACTATGGATCCATAAAATACTTATTTAACAATCTGGGCAAGGAAAAAGGTGCAAATGATCAAGAAACTACTTGTATTCACTCAATAACAATCAAGAATCAAATTACACTGACGGAATGAAAGAAAGAATAAATCATACAGAAGTATAATAAGTGATCGAAGAATTCACGAATGCTTAACTACATATTGGTGCATCAAAGTATTCATGAATGCTTAACTAAATAACAGGAAATGAACTAGTTATACTAAAACAATAAAAACAATAGCTATCACATTGATAGATTTTTAACTTTCAATACAAGCTCCAATGATATGGAGTTTGGATTCTCATGCCTTGTAAACACACTCGTGAACCATTCTAATCAAATCTGATTATAACCATCAATGCAATTACACTAGTCAATCACAAATGGAACAAAGAATTTATTGTTTGAATCAAAGCCATAATCAAACACGAAAACAGATGAATGAACCTTTAAATCAATCCACTCCAGCTAAAAACACATCGAGAACAATTCACAACCAACATTGAACACTCTTGCCTCAACGATCCACCGAATCAATCAAATGACAACTATGAATCCACAAAATACTTTATTAACAATCTAGGCAAGGAAAAAGGTGCAAAGGATCAAGAAACTACTTGTATTAACTCAATAACAATCAAAAATCAAATTACACTGACTGAATGAAAGTAATAATAAATCATATAGAAGCGTGATAAGTGATCGATGAAAAAGAAAGAAAATCAACTTAACACGACCAAGTAAATAAGATTTACTTGTATTTTAATCAAAATTTTGCAACTACATATTTGTGCATTAAAGTATTCACGAATTCTTAACTAAATAAATAGGAAATAACCTACTTGTACAAAAACACTAAACAACAATAGTTCTTGCATGGATATCTTTTGACATTCAATACAACCTCCAATGCTATGGAGTTTTGATTCTCATGCGTTGTAAACACACTCGTGAACCATTCTAATCAAATCTAATAATAATCATAATTGCAATCACACTAATCAATCACAAATGGAACGTAGGATCTATTGTTTAACCAAAATCGAATACAAAACCAAATTAATGCACCTTGAATTCAATCCACTCCCGCCTAAAACTCATCGAGAACAATTCATAACCAACTTCGAACACTCCTGCCTCAACAGTCCGCGGAATCAATCAAAATGACATATATGGATCCACCAAATACTTTATTAACAATCTAGACAAGGAAAAAGGTGCAAAGGATCAAGAAACTACACATATTCACTCAGTAACAATCAAGAATCAAATTATACTGACGGAATGTAAGTAATAATAAATCATACAAAAGCGTGATAAGTGATCGATAAAAACGAAAGCAAATCAAGTTAACATGACCAAGTAAATAAGATTTACTAGTATTTTTATCAAAAGTTTGCAACTACATATTGGTGCATCAAAGTAATCTCGAATGCTTAACTAAATAAACACGTAATGAACTAGTTATACAAAAACAATTGTTTTCACATGGATAGTTTTTTTGACTTTCAGTACAACCTCCAATGCTATGGAGTTTTGATTCTCATGCCTTGTAACACACTCGTGAACCATTCTAGTCAAATCTGATTATAATCATTATTGCAATCGCACTAGTTAATCACAAATGGAACGTAGGATCTATTGTTTAAATCAAAACAAAAATTAAACACGAAAAAAAAATGAATGAACCTTGAAATCAATCCACTCCTGCCCAAACACATCGAGAACAATTCATAACCAACTTCGAACACTCTTGCCTCAAAAATCCACCGAATCAATCATAACAACAACTATGGAACCACAAAATACTTATTTAACAATCTAGGCAAGGAAAAAGGTGCAAATGATCAAGAAACTACTCGTATTCACTCAATAAATATCAAGAATCAAATTACACTGACGGAATGAAAATAAGAATAAATCATACAAAAGTATAATAAGTGATTGAAGTATTCACGAATGCTTAACTACATATTGGTGCATCAAAGTATTCACGAATGCTTAACTAAATAACGGGAAATGAACTAGTTATACTAAAACAATAAAAACAATAGTTATCGCATTGATAGTTTTTTAACTTTCAATACAAGCTCCAATGATATGGAGTTTGGATTCTCATGCCTTGTAAACACACTCGTGAACAATTCTAGTCAAATCTGATTATAACCATCAATGCAATTACACTAGTCAATCACAAATGGAACATAGAATTTTTTGTTTGAATCAAAGTGTAAGGCCCCGATCCCGGGATGCTCACAGTTGGACAATCATCGCACATAAAACATATAATTTACATTTACAATTTCTAAAACATTGCAGCGGAATAATTTTAAACCATTTCTTTATAATTGCTTTTGCAAAATAATACATTGTAGTTAACTGTTACAAAATATCATAATTTGCATTACATCACAAAAACATTATAATCTAATCAACGGATGCCATCCAAAAATGCCAAGTAGCTGCCCCATGCCATCCTCAGCAACATTACCTGCCAACTGGAAACACATAAAAATCAGCGTTGCTGAGTGAGTTCTAGTTTTATAAAATAAAATACTTTTCTTTCATTTAAAACCATTCTTTGTTTATTTTCACATGTGATCATGCATCATTCGTACACATAGATAATAATTTATTATTATCTTTCATCGTCATTCGTTCACTTCCGTTCATTCATCACCGTACGTCATCTTTATCATTCGTTATCTTCCTTACCGTACTATACGTACATCATTAACTTCCGATAACATGTACTGTACCCCGAACATTGTGCACGAAGCTGACTCTAGGGCATGGGGCAAGTACACTCATCATTATCATTCATCTTTCATTCCGGACCAATGCCATGTGCTATACCCCGAACATTGTGCACGAAGCTGGTTACTGGGCCCGAGGTCTATCATAGACCTCGAACATTGTGCACGAAGCTGACTCCAGTACCTAGGGCAAGCGGCAAGGGTCCCATACATATGGTCAATATCAAAGATTAGACCCCAGTGTGCGTACTTTAGGGGTAGCTAACCGGCACACAGTTGAGCTAAGACCCTTCAATGGGTGTGAACCTCCATACATTGCTTGCAATACTTTCACTACTTCATTCATTAATGCATGCATTCACTCATTCCTTACGTTCCCTTTTTCATTATCTTCCGCTTTACGTTACATAATACTTTCCATTTACCTTTTCATAATCATACCACGTAAAGCCACGGAAAATAAACATACATAATAAGGAACATAACATAACATAACATAACATAACCATACCATACATAGCATCATCATCATATCACATATGACATCATAAAGTCAACTTAATTACCCCAGGGAACATCCCAAGTCAAAGCCTACACTTTACATTTTCCCCAAAATTTCAGAAAATATTCTAAGGCATAGGCGCATGAGCACTATGCACGCGCATGGGAACACAGGCGCATGGGGAACTTTTAGGCGCATGGGCACTATTTGGGCGCATGACCCAACACTTAGTCATTCTAGGCATTTCTAGGTGCATGGGCACTATGCAGTCGCATGAATGCCTAGGCGCATGGGCAGTTTTTGGCGCATGGAACACTTAGCCAAATTCAGCCTATTCTAGGTGCATGGATACTATTCGGGCGCATGGGACTACACTTAGGCAATTTGACCGTTGGGCGCATAGGCCAATTTCAGGCGCATGGGCAACCAACTCTCACTATCAGCATCATAATCAGTCCCAACATCATCAATTCAACATGTTCTAACTTAGTTCTAGCATTAAAGCATCATAATATGAACATGGCATCATCATAACATCAAGAACACCCAAAATCATGACCCACCCACATTCACACATACACATTCATTTGGGTACAAAACCCATTTTCATAAAAACATACATACATGCATTTCCAGCCCCAAAATCAGTTAAAACATGTAAAAAGGGGGTTCTAGAACTCACCTTAGCAGCCCTCGAGTACGAATTCCTTTAACCCGTTTGCAAATGAGTTCAAAAACCTAGAAACCCACCAAAAACACACACCCGAAGACAACAAAACACACTTAAGCATATAACCGGGCATAGGCCGGCCAAGAACAACTTAAAACCAAGAATTCTTACATTGAATTCGAATTCTCCTTCTTCTTTCTTCAAAGTCCTAAACCTCAGCTCTTCTCCTTTCTCTCTCTAGAAAATCCGGTTGAAGTGAAATGTGCAGGAAGGTGTGGGCGGCCATCCCCTTTTTGCACCCACTTTTATTCTTTTTGTCCTTTTGACACATTTAGCCCCTCAACTTGGGTTAAATTGTGTTTTGTTTCTTTTTCTGCACATTTATTCTTTCTTTCTCGTCTTTTAAAATTTTCCGGGTGTTACACAAAGCTATAATCGAACACGAAAACAGATGAATGAACCTTGAAATCAATCCACTCCCGCCCAAAACACATCGAGAACAATTAACAACCAACTTTGAACACTCTTGCCTCAACCATCCACCAAATCAATCAAATGACAACTATGGATCCACAAAATACTTTATTAACAATCTAGGCAAGGAAAAAGGTGCAAAGGATCAAGAAACTACTCATATTTACTCAATAACAATCGAAAATCAAATTACACTGACTGAATGAAAGTAATAATAAATCATACAAAAGCGTGATAAGTGAGCGGTGAAAAAGAAGGCAAATCAAGTTACCATGACCAAGTAAATAAGATTTACTTGTATTTTAATCAAAAATTTTCAACTACCTATTGGTGCATTAAAGTATTCACAAATGCTTAACTAAATAAACGGGAAATGACCTACTTATACAAAAACACTAAACAACAATAGTTCTCGCATGGATACTTTTTTGACTTTCAATACAACCTCCAATGCTATGGAGTTTTCATTCTCATGCCTTGTAAACACACTCGTGAACCAATTTAACCAAATCTAATTATAATCATCATTGCAATCACACTAATCATTTACAAATGGAACGTAGGATCTATTGTTTAATTCAAAACCAAAATCAAGCACGAAAACACATGAATGAACCTTGAAATCATTCCACTCTCGCCCAAAACACATCGAGAACAATTCACAACCAACTTCGAACACTCTTGCTTCAACAATCCACCGAATCCTTCAAAATGACAACTATGGATCAATAAATACTTTATTAACAATCTAGGCAAGGAAAAAGGTGCAAAGGATCAAGAAACTACTCGTATTCACTCAATAACAATCGAGAATCAAATTACACTAACGAAATGAAAGTAATAATAAATTATACAGAAGCGTGTTAAGTGATCGATGAAAAAGAAAGGAAATCAAGTTAACATGACCATGTAAATAAGATTTACTTATATTTTAATCAAAATTTTCCAACTACATATTGGTGCATTAAAGTATTCACGAATGATTAACTAAATAAACGAGAAATTTAATACTTATACAAAAACACTAAACAACAATAGTTCTCGCATGGATAGTTTTTTGACATTCAATACAACCTCCAATTCTGTGGAGATTTGTTTCTCATGCCTTGTAAACACACTCCTGGACCAATCTAATCAAATCTAATTATAATCATCATTGCAATCGTAGTAATCAATCACAAATGGAACGTAGGATCTATTGTTTAAATCAAAACCAAAATCGAAAACAAAACCACATGAATGAACCTTGAAATCAATCCACTCCCGCCTAAAACTCATCAAGAACAATTCATAACCAACTTTGAACACTCTTGCCTCAGCAATCCACTGAATCAATCAAAATGACAACTATGGATCCACAAAATACTTTACTAACAATCTAGGCATGGAAAAAGGTGCAACGGATCAAGAAACTACTTGTATTCACTAAGTAACAATTGAGAATCAAATTACACTGACGGAATGTAAGTAATAATAAGTCATACAGAAGTGTAATAAGTGATCGCTGAAAAAGAAAGCAAATCAACTTAAGACGACCAAGTAAATAAGATTTACTTGTATTTTAATCAAAATTTTGCAACTACATATTGGTGCATTAAAGTATTAACGAATGCTTAACTAAATAAACGAGGAATGACCTACTTATACAAAAAAACTAAACAACAATAGTTCTCGCATGGAAAGTTTTTTGACATTCAATACAATCTCCAATGCTATGGAGATTTGTTTCTCATGCCTTGTATACATACTCGTGAACCAATCTAATCAAATCTATATATAATCATCATTGCAATCTGTTGGACCAAAAGAACCAATGAGCCTGATCAGAAAAACCTTTAAGTCCCACGGACATTACAACAACTGAAGTAGTCTGCAACAGCTGAAGACATCAACTGATAACAAGGTCTGAAGACAAAGTCTGAAGTGAAAGAGCTGAAGACAAAGTCTGAAGTGAAAGAGCTGAAGACAAAGTCTGAAGACAAAAGTTGAAGACAAAGTCTGAAGACAAAAGCTGAAGACAAAGACTGAAGACCAAGTTTCAGATGTTGTCACAACAGCTGAAGAAGATCTCTTCAGTAGTTGTGATGGTTTCCTTTCAGTAGTTTTATGTTTCTTGTAATCAGTACTTGTAGTTTCAGTAGTTTTAGTTTCATCTTGTACTTAGCATACTCTGAGATGTTCTCAGTTGTTGTGAACATTCTCAGTAGTTTGCTTACTTTCAGTTGTTTGTAATAATTCTGTTAGATGTCACTATCAAGTGACATCAGCAGACATCACATTCCTTTATATAAGGAATGTTGACCTAATTGTAAGGGTGTAGCCTGCGAAGCCCTGCGAAGCTTAGCGGCCGCCACACCGAAGCATTTGTGCATGAATGATATTATCCCTTTTGAAGAAAACCCTCTTTCTCTATAACCGTGTACTGTTCCATTGAATATCATTGTGTTCTTGCTATATTTGTCTAATTCTTGTTCTAATTCCGCTGCGATTCAACTCTAAGTGATCAAACTTAGATCACTGATCCTGACAAATGGTATCAGAGCGGGTTAATCATTGATCGGTTTAACAATTGATCTGTGAAACTGCTATTTCGATATCTAAAGTTTGATCGAATTAGCATATTTGCAAGAATTGGTTATAGAGATTGGTCTTCTGCTGCTTCTGGTTAGTCAATTTGAGTTTTTCTTGGTTCATATTGAGTTTGTTGTGTTTTTGTGCTAAATCTATTGAAACTTGATTGAATTGGTTTGAATTTGAGAATGACTACTCCTTCTAATGACCCTCACAATACTGGCTCCTCAACCAAGCCTCCGATGCTGGTTAGGAGTGAGTATAACATATGGCAACGTAGAATGCTCCATCACCTGTCTGTTAACAGTTCAGGTTGTTGGACATCTGTGGTTCACGGTCCACACAAGCCTATAGTGAACAATCCGGAGACCAACCAAATGGTTCCGAAGAAGAAGGAGCAATACTCAGATGAAGATCGTAAACTGTTTGAGATTGATGCTAAAGCCCATGGAATTCTGGCCATGGCACTGCCTAATGAAATCTATTCTGGGCTTATGCATCATGAAACTGCTCATGACCTCTGGAATGCTTTGAAGGAACAATTCGGAGGAACTGATGAGGTCTTAGCAAACAACAGAGAAATCCTCGCCAACAATATGAGACATTCTCTCATAGGAAGGGTGAGACACTGACTCAACAGTTTGAGCGTTTCTCCTGCTTGATCTCTGAGCTGAAAATGGTCAAGCATGAGTATACTAACAGCCAGATGAACAACAGATTCCTCAGATCACTGCCTGGGACACATACACCATTGTCCTACGCTCCAGTGCAAATCTGGATAGCCTATCTCTCACCCAACTCCATGGGAAACTGCTTACATTTGAAAGAGAGATAGAGCAGAAAAGGAAACTGGCATCATCAGGAAAGCTCACTGATGACTTTGTACCAGGGAACACTGCCTTGGTCGGTCACGAGTCAGAATATGCTGGATCAGAAAGCCATTATGATGAGCATATAATTTCTCTTCAAACAGTTCTGATCATGCATTTGTTGGTGTTGACAGTCATTCTGGGTGTAATAGTGATAATTTATGCTTTATCATGGATGATTTGATGGGTATTGCTGATGATGATTTAGAAGAGATGGATATTTTGAGCCAAATGGCCTTGATCAATATCAGATCTCAAAAGTTCTACAAGAGAACTGGTAGGAAATTTCCAGGACTCTCTGGCAAAACCAAAGTTGGTTTTGACAAGAGTAAGTTGAGGTGTCACAAATGCCACAGGCTTGGGCACTTTGCAAGAGAGTGTAGATCAACTGGATCTAACTCCTCTGCACCCTTTGTGACCTTTCCAAGCAATAGTTCACAAAACAAAGGGCAACATCCTGCTAGTTCTGTCATCACTCACAACCTCAATCTCCTGCATACTTTGTCCCTCAGGGTCCAATGCCATATCCATATCCCTGCTATTACATGCCACAGCCAAATCCAGTTCAAGTTCCTATAGCACAACAACCTCAAGCCCTACCTGAGCCTCAACCATCTCCATCACAATCTCAACCTCATCACAGCTTCTTCACACCAGGAGTTGTTGACTGGAGCAGCTCACCAGATGATCTTTCTGGTTTCAATGAGCAATTATTTGCTGGTGCTGGTCAACATGGTGGTGAACATCCTTTTGGGAATCTTGCTCTCATGGCCCTGGAGTCTACTGAGGGTTCCTGCTCCAATGCATCATCTTCACAGGTAACCCAGGTATCTTCTGAGGCTAAAGCCAAGTTATGTTCTGAATCATGCATAGCTGCCTTTGTCTCTATTAGAGAGGCAAATGTAGCTTTAATCAATCAAAATCTTGAGCTTGAGAAAACTATTTCCAAAAGAAAAGCTGAGTATGAGTTTGCTCTTAATGACAAAGATGATGAGATTTACAAGCTTAAATGCCAACTTAATGATGAAAAGGCTAAGGTAGAGGTCATACTTGAGAACCACAGAAGTCTCAAAGAGACACTTGCAGCTACCCAAGTTGAGTGTGACCGCTGGGTAACATCCTGCAAGGGATTTGAAATGCTTCTCAGCAAGCAAACAGCTTCAAATGTGAAGTTTGGAATAGGTTACAATCATACTGCACCACCTACTGATTTTACTTCAAAATCAATAGTAAAATCTGAAGGTGAAAGTAATTTCCAAACCACATCATCATGTGATTCATCCTCAAATGATAATACAAAATTAGAGGATGAAGTCAGTGTTAAGATCTCAGCAAATCAATTGCCTGATGGTTTAAATGCTGATAAACACATGAAGCTGAGCAATTCAGATGTTGTCCCTCAAAGTACTCCAAGTACTGAAGGGCAAGTCACAACATCTGAAAAGCATTTCAAATCTGCTGAAATAAAAGGATTAACAACTGCTGAGGAATCTATCATACGGTCTTTCAGGACGGATAGAGAACAGCTGAAGAACAAGTCTTCAGTTGTTACCGATCCTTCAGTACTTAACACAAGTACTGAAAGGAGGAAAGTACTGAAGATCACACCTTCAGTAGTTTCCACTTCAGCAGTTGATCAATCCAAGATGAAGAATAAGCCATGTGAAATATGTGGTAAATTCAATCATCTATCTGATGAATGCTGGTACAAAAAGGGTTCCAAACTCAACAGAGATAAGCTCATTAAAGAAGAGATTAATAAAATGAAAAATGAGTTTGAGACCAAGTTTGTACCACAGTCATCTCAAACTGATAAACCCAAGGCCTCGCCAAAATCCAAAAAGAAGGATGGGGTTTATCAGAAAACAGCTGATAGTGTTCCTCATGATAAACATCAGACTAAGTCTGTGAATTTCAAGGAGGAAATGGTGGGTCACAGGAACTCATCAAAAACAAGTACTGATGTGTCAAATGAGCTGAAGGCTTTAGCAACAAATCAGACACAACTTGTTATGATGGTTCAGCATTTGTTGGGGAGAGTTAACCAACTAGATGCACCTGTGATCAAACCACTGAAAAGGAAATCCAAGCCCAAATCTAAGAAATCCATTTCAGCACCATCTCCACCTTCATCAGCTGTTAATCATGAGAAACAAGTTATGGTTAAATCTGTTGATGAAAACAGACCCAAAACCAAAAAGGTTTGGGTCTCTAAAGCTAACTAGTTTCTTATGATAAATGCAGGGTTCTTCAGCATGCCAAAGAAGCATCTGGTATGTAGACAGTGGAGGATCTATGCATATGACTGGGAGCAGTTCTCTTCTTAATGACTACTCTCAAGGAAAGAAGGGATTTGTCTCATTTGGAAATGATGCTAAAGGTTACATCATCGGGAAAGGATTTGTGTCAAATGGAGAAATCAGATTTGATGATGTTAACCATGTGGAGAATCTCAAGTATAATCTACTGAGTGTCAGTCAGATGTGTGATAAAGGGCATGTTGCACTTTTCACAAGCCAGAACTGCCGGATTCTGTCTTCCAAAGTTCTGAGGCTGATTGACAAGGTATTGGATGAACATACTCTCCTGAAGGCCAACAGGATAGGAAGAGTATATGCCTTGGATTTGTCAAAGAAGATTGTTTAAAAGGTCATCCTTGCCTGTTCTCCAAGGCCTCTCCTCAGGAATCTAAACTGTGGCATAGAAGGCTGGGTCATGTTAATCTCAAAAACATGAATCAGCTGATCCACAATAGTTTAGTGAGAGGTCTACCAATAAAGGAGTTCCACTGTGATGAAACCTGCACTGCTTGTTTAAAAGGAAAACAACACAAAGTTTCATTCCCTCCTATAGAAGAACCAAAGTCCACTGCCTGCTTGCAATTACTGCACATGGATCTCTTTGGTCCTGTGAGAGTAATGAGCATGGCAAAGAAGAAATACTGTCTGGTAATTGTGGATGATTACTCCAGATTTGTATGGACCTTCTTCTTGCATTCAAAGGATGAGGCTGCTCAGACAATTATTAACTTTGTGTTGTATGTTGAGAAGCAGTATTCCCTATCAGTCAAGTGTATAAGAAGTGATAATGGAACTGAATTTAGAAACCATACACTTGATGATTTCTACCTTTCAAAAGGAATCAAGAGGCAGTATAGCATCCCAAGGACTCCAGAACAAAATGGAGTAGTGGAGAGAAAGAACAGGACCCTAATTGAAGCTGCAAGGTCCATGTTGGCTGACTCTGGTTTGCCACTGACCTTTTGGGCTGAAGCTGTCAACACAGCATGCTATGTGCAAAATAGAGCTTTAGTGAATCAGAGGTTGATGAAGACTCCTTATGAAGTTCTACATCATTTGGCTCCTCTAATTTCATTCTTCAGAGCATTTGGGTGTCCTTGTTACATTCTCAACACAAAGGATCAACTCCAAAAGTTTGATTCTAAGGTGGATGCAGGGTATTTTGTTGGGTATTCATCCACTTGCAAGGCTTACAGAGTGTTCAACTGCAGAACAAAGATGGTTGAAGAAACCTTGCATGTGAAGTTCAATGAATCCCCTAAGGACAAAATTCCACAAAACCCTGTGGAGTTGTTTGATCTGGACATACTGCAATATGTTCCTTATCAGCCTCCAGCTGTTGCAGATCATGTGAATTCATCACCTTCTGCAGCTAGTCATCCATCTGGTGGTACTGATGTTGATGATGATCCCAGTACTCACCTATTCAAGTTTAGTGATCAACTGCCTGAGTCTACTAAACTTGATGTTCCTGTAGCTTCAGTAGCACCATCCACAACAAATGCTGATGAGATTTCTGAATCCTCTACTTCATTTGACTTGCCATCTAATACTTGGTTTCAAGAATCTGGATCAACATCTGTTGCTGCTGAGCGTGCTACAAACACTTGCACAGATCTCATAGTGTACCAAGAGCTGAAGAATCACCCAATGTCTCAAATCATTGGTGATATCAATGCTGGTGTCTCAACTAGAAGTCAATTGTCCAACTTCTGCTTCTATGCTCTCTTCATCAGTCAGCAAGAGCCAAAGAACTATCATATTGCATTAAGAGACAATGGATGGGTTGATGCCATGCAGCTTGAGCTTCTTCAGTTCAAAAAGCAGCAAGTGTGGGAACTGGTTCCTCTACCCCCAGGTAAGTGTGCAATAGGCACTAAATGGGTGTTTAGGAATAAAACAGATGAAAATGGGCAAATTGTCAAGAACAAGGCCAGACTGGTTGTCCAGGGGTTTTCACAAGAAGAAGGTATTGATTATGATGAAACCTTTGCCCCTGTAGCCAGACTGGAGGCAATTAGATTGTTCTTAGCCTATGCTGCATTCCACAATCTTAAAGTTTTTCAAATGGATGTCAAAAGTGCATTTTTATATGGTAAAATAAAAGAAGAGGTTTATGTGTGTCAACCACCAGGTTTTGAGGATAATAAACATCCTGATTGGGTGTATAAACTTGATAAGGCTCTTTATGGGTTGAAACAAGCTCCTAGAGCCTGGTATGAAACACTGTCAAATTTTCTTCTTCAGAATAATTTCACTAGAGGCTCCATAGATAAAACTTTGTTCATTAAGAAAGTGGGTCAGCATAAGCTCCTTGTTCAAATTTATGTTGATGATATTATTTTTGCATCCTCTGATCCACAGTTGTGTGATGCATTTACAAAGTTGATGCAACAAAAATTCGAAATGAGTGCCATGGGAGAATTACAGTTCTTTCTAGGTTTGCAAATCAAACAAAAGGCTGATGGAACTTTCATTCATCAGTCAAAATACACAAAGAGTCTTTTGGAAAAGTTTGATTTACAAACTGTAAGCCCTGTTCTACTCCCATGTGCAGCACCACACAACTGGATGCAGATCAGAAAGGTAAAGCTGTTGATGAAACACTTTACAGATGTATGATTGGGTCCTTGATGTACTTAACAGCTTCTAGACCAGATATTATGTTTGCAACTTGTGTTTGTGCTAGATTTCAGGCTGCTCCTAAAGAGTCTCATTTGATTGCAGTCAAGAGGATCTTTAGATATCTGCAAGGTACTCAATCTCTAGGTCTTTGGTATTCCACTGGGCACTCTTGCAAATTAGTTGCTTTTTCTGATAGTGACTATGCAGGGTGTAAATTAACTAGAAAATCAACTTCTGGTGGATGTCAATTCCTAGGCAACTGTTTGGTTCTTGGCAGAGTAAGAAACAAACATCTGTTGCTACATCCACTGCTGAAGCCGAGTACATTGCTGCTGCAAGTTGTACATCTCAGGTACTCTGGCTTCAGAATCAATTATTGGATTATGGCATTACAGAGACTAAGACTCCATTACTAATGGATAGTGCTTCAGCTCTTTGTATTGTCAAGAATCCAGTCCAGCACTCTAGGACCAAACATATTGAGATCAGACACCATTTTATTAGGGATTGTTTTGAAAAAGGTCTGATTGATCCAAAGTTTGTTCCTAGTGCTGATGAGCTTGCAGACATATTTACTAAGCCTTTGGACAGTTCAACTTTCCAAAACCTAGTGTTAAGGCTTGGTATGCTGCAGCTAGAATAAGTGACAACTACTGATGATCTCAGTCAACAAGTACTGATGAGCATTCGTATACTATTGTCACAAATAAGTACTGAATAGTTCTTTTCTCCTCAGTAGCTTTCATAACTACTGAAGACTAAATTACTTAAAAGTACTGAAGTACTCTATCTGTTGAAAAGAACTGATGTGGTTACAACTATTGATGTCAGTATAACAGATAAGTACTGATGACCAATGAAACGTCTGAAAATCAGACAAAAAGTCTGATAAGTGTTGAGGTCAGAATGAAACAGCTAATGAGCTAAGAATTGACGACAACAGCTGATGAGAAACTTTTCTCTTCAGTTGTTTCTACAACTGCTGTTTCACTTCATACAACTGAAGCCAAAACCATGTCTTCAGTAGTTTTACAACTACTGATGACTAACACCAAATCTTCAGTTGTTTACAACACCTGAAGCCAAAACCATGTCTTTAGTAGTTTCACAACTACTGATGACTAATACCAAGTCTTCAGTTGTTACAACTTCTGAAAGTTAAAACCAGGTCTTCAGTTGTTTTCAAACACTGATGACAGCACCAACACTTTCAGTCGTTTTATATCAGCCTTTTCTTACCCTATAAATACCTAAACCTAATTTCAAACGTTTCATTAGCCGTTTTATGTCCTTCACTCTCTCAACAATGGCGACCATGAAACTCAAACCCAGACACAACTGTGTTGCCTACCTCTCGAAATCGGCCTTTTGGAACAAATTTGATAATGCCATCGATCTTATGGTAGATTCCCAGTACCGAACCGCTTTTCTTCTGAATCCTACCATATACCCCGATTCCCTAAGCCAATTCTGGACCAACGTCTCTGTGCAAACTGGTGAGAATGATAGCCAAATCACTCTCCAGTCGTTGGTTAACCAGAAACAGGTGGTCATCACTCCAGACATCATTCGACAAACCCTAAATCTACATGATGCCACCTGTGTCACAGAATACCCGAAAGGCACAACTGATATGTCTTTCATCAATAACGGGTATGAAGGAGACTTAAGTGCTACCACCATTCTGAAGAAGCACTTCCATGATGCTGAACGTCTTATATTCCACATGGTGAATGTCTGCCTTGCATCAAAAACCTCCTCATGGGATCAGATGTCCTCCCGATGGCAACAGGTATTATACTCTATCTTTGAACGACAAAATCTAAATTTTTCTGAGATAGTTTTCATGGAACTAAAGGATCTGGCTTTGAAACCTGTGGCAAACAGATGGATATTATATCCCAGGTTTCTCATGGCCATAATTTTAAATCAGCTAAAATCAGACGGCCTTGTTGGCCTTGGAGTCCCTGCTCCGGCTGTATTGCCTGAAGTATACTCCAGGCACAACTCTGACCCTACACTGAAAGGGGCTGCCCGGCTGCTAAAACCCAAGCAGCGGGAACCCACAGCCTCCACTTCCAGATCCAAAGTCCCCACCAAACCCAACACCAAAAAGCCCAAAAAGGCTACTCAGGGAGATGAGTCCCCTGAGGATGCCCCTGTAACACCAATACAGGAAACACTTACTGGTTCTAACCCCCCAGTAGTGTCAAAGACTCCACCAGCCCTAGCCGCTCAGGCATCCTCTCAACAGGATCCTGATGCAACCATAATTGGGGATACCACAATGCTGGAACCTATCTCAATTGAGAAGGTTACCATTGAAGAGCACCAGTCACCCCGGGTGCAATCTGCTTCAAACCTATCTCCAAATGCAACCGCCCCTCAAAGCCCAACCATTATAGTTGCACAAGTGCTGAGTCAGCTGCATTCCTCTCCTCCTCCCCAGAAACCAATTACAATGGGGAGAACCTCAACAGCTGAGGAAGAGGACCAAAATGCTGCTGATAACCCACAGCACAGGGGTTATAATGTTCAATCTCCCCGTGTAGAGGAGGAGGTTAGAACATCTGGTGAGGCTGCCACTTCTACTGATTCAGCAAATGAACAGGATGCAGTTGGTAACATCTCTAAGACCTCACCAGAGGCAACTGCCGATGAAGGACTCAGTCCTGAGGCAGGAAGTCCCCAGAACCAAGAACAAGGGGCACATGCTACAACTGATCTACACTCAGGGCATGTACATCCTGATTCAATCAGGAGGTCAGGTGATTCAGCAAAGACTGATGATGACCTGGGCTTTTTCTTCGATGTCTTAGCCCATAACACAATCCTTGAGGCTGAGGTGAGCAGACTCAAAGAACTGCTTGCCAAAATGTCTCAGGATCAAAGTCCATCTGCCCCAATAAACCCACAGATGGCACCTTCATCTGAAGGTTCACCAAACACTCAGCCACTACACTCAACTGAGCCACCAGCCACTGCTTTTGGCACCACCTCTCAGGGACAGAACCCCTCTGAGCAGATGGTTGCTACCTTTCAACATTCCTTACCTCTCATCACTCCCATCATCAATGAGATTGTGCATAAAGCCATTGATGAGAGGATCTCCTCAAATCTACAAACACTTGTTGATGATGCTGTGCAAAAGAAGCTTTCTGCCATTCAAACCCCTGAACCCAATGCACCCAAAAAGGGGGAGTCTAAGGCAGTGAAAGAAAGAAAAGAAAGAGAGTGGAAGATGAGAAACAACAAGAGAAAGAAAAGGAGTTAGAAAAGGAAAAACAGCTGATCACATACAAGAGAAAGAAAAGTGCTGAAACTCAAAAGCCTGATGAAGAGAAATCATTGGAAGATCTGATTAAAGAAGCTGATGAAGCTCACAGCAGATCAATGGACAGAATAATAGACCAACTCTTCAGACAAGGCTTTGATACAGCTACATTAGACACTGAGATCAGAAGGCTGGAGATTAAAGAGATACAAGAGAGATGGGCCAGTTACAGTGTGATGGAAAGGGAGAGGTTGGAGATAATGATCAGGTTTATTGCAAAATACTTGGGAAGATCATTAATTGAGATTAAATCATGGACCAGAGACAGTATTCTGGCAATAACCACCAGAATCTGTGCTTCTGAAGCATTCAATAAGGGGTTGATTATCGAAGCCTTAGATGAAGCAGGTGCTGGGAAGAGAACTGATATGGCCAAGCTTTCAAAGCCAAACTTACCACAAAAATGCTAGATCAGCCTTCCCAAACTCCCACTCAAAAACAACCAACCCCACAACTCTCCAAACCAATCCCTAAACCTAAACTTAAACCAACTCAACCCTCAAAACCAACTCCCTTACCCCAAAAACCACCTCAAACCACATCCAATGATGCACCCAGAAGGAGGAGAAGGGTGTTGAGGATGGAAGAAGAAGAAGAAAAGATGATGAAGAAGACAGTCTGCCAATCTCTGCTGTTCTAAAAATACCTGAGCCCAGAAGTCAACAAATGATCACACCAGACTTTCAGAGGCAAATGGTGAAAGTTAAGATTGAAGAAGAAGAACAGCAGAAACAGCACGATGAGCAACTTTTGAAGATGGTTGACAAAGAGTTTCCTCAGTCATCATCTATACAAGCCATGAAGAAACACGCTCAAAGGCTGTATGCTCTCAGGTATACCTTTCAATATCAAAAGGAGAGAGTAAGGATTTGGCCAGACCCCAGGGTTAGTTCTAGAATTCATAAGAAATCCATACCAAGTAGATACAATGGCCAAGTGAGAAAGACCATAGATGCTGTTATTATGTTGGCCATTGTAGTCTCACCCTGGGAGATACTTGAAGACTTCAAGAGAGCCTACAAGTCAAAGATGACCCCTCAAACTCTAATGGAGAACAAAATGGTCAAGAAGGGGTTGTTATACAAGAGGCTTGAAGAGATCAAGAAAAATGAACTCCAGTTGTTATTAGAAGGGACTCACCCAGATGAATTTGCTTACAGAGAGATAACAACTGTTGAGTTGAAAAATGGAAAGACGGTAAAGTACCTATCAGAGTACTATGGCCCAGAGTTCTTCTTCGAAGGAGAAGCAGAAGAACTCACTAAGGAGGAACAAGTTGTTCTCCTTGAGGCCTACGTCAGAGAGTCTTATAGACTCATCAATGGGAAGTAGGTTTCATGGTTGGGATAACAGCTCTGTGTCAGTTCCCCAAGACAGAGTTCCCTTCCATCCTTTGACATTCACATCTACTGAAACCTGTTCCCTGGCCTGTGCTTATCTGATATCTCTGAAGCTGATCAAGAGAGTATTTCTGCCAAGAATAAGTGGGACCTCAATAAGCTTAAAGGTTTTGGCTGCATTGGTTCAGGGGGAGTTTGTTGGACCAAAAGAACCAATGAGCCTGATCAGAAAAACCTTTAAGTCCCACGGACATTACAACAACTGAAGTAGTCTGTAACAGCTGAAGACATCAACTGATAACAAGGTCTGAAGACAAAGTCTGAAGTGAAAGAGCTAAAGACAAAGTCTGAAGTGAAAGAGCTGAAGACAAAGTCCGAAGACTAAAGTTGAAGACAAAGTCTGAAGACAAAAGCTGAAGACAAAGACTGAAGACCAAGTTTCAGATGTTGTCACAACAGCTGAAGAAGACCTCTTCAGTAGTTGTGATGGTTTCCTTTCAGTAGTTTTATGTTTCTTGTAATCAGTACTTGTAGTTTCAGTAGTTTAGTTTCATCTTGTACTTAGCATACTCTGAGATGTTCTCAGTTGTTGTGAACATTCTCAGTAGTTTGCTTACTTTCAGTTGTTTGTAATAATTCTGTTAGATGTCACTATCAAGTGACATCAGCAGACGTCACATTCCTTTATATAAGGAATGTTGACCTAATTGTAAGGGTGTAGCCTGCGAAGCCTGCGAAGCTTAGCGGCCGCCATACCGAAGCATTTGTGCATGAATGATATTATCCCTTTTGAAGAAAACCCTCTTTCTCTATAACCGTGTACTGTTCCATTGAATATCTATTGTGTTCTTGCTATATTTGTCTAATTCTTGTTCTAATTCCGCTGCGATTCAACTCTAATTGATCAAACTTAGATCACTGATCCTGACACAAACTAATCAATCACTAGGATCTATTGTTTAAATCAAAAAACTAAAATCGAACATGAAAAACACATGAATGAACCTTTAATCTTCCACTCCCTCCAAAAACTCATCGAGAACAATTCATAACAACTTCGAACACTCTTGCCTCAACAATCCACTAAATCATTCAAAATGACAACTATAGATCCACAAATTAATTTATTAACAATCTAGGCAAGGAAAAAGGTGCAAAGGATCAAGAAACTACTCGTACTCACTCAATAACAATCGAAAATCAAATTAATGACTGAATGAACCAGTAAATAAGAAATCATGACAACAAAGATGATAATGTTGATCTGACAAAGAAAGCAAATGTACCATAACCAAGAAAAAGATTATTGTATTTTAATCAAAATTGCAAACTAGTGGTGCAAATATCACAAATGTTAACTAAATAAACGGGAAATGACCCTTCCTAAGTGAACACTAAAAACAATAGTTCTCGCAGAAATTTTGACTTTCAATCAACAACCAAGGCTAGTAAATAAGATTACTTGTATTTTAATCAAAATTTTGCAACTACCTATTGGTGAAAGTATTCACAAATGCTTAACTAAATAAACGGGAAATGACCTACTTATACAAAAAACACTAAACAACAATAGTTCTCGCATGGAACTTTTTTGACTTTCAATACAACCTCCAAGCTATGGAGTTTTCATTCTCATGCCTTGTGAACACACTCGTGAACCAATTTAACCAATCTGATTATAATCATATTGCAATACACTAATTTTACAATGGAACGCATGATCTATTGTTTAATTCAAAACCAAAATCAACACGAAAAACACATGAATGAACCTTGAAAATCATTCCACTCTCGCCCAAAACACATCGAGAACAATTCACAACCACTTCAAACACTCTTGCCTCAACAATCCACCGAATCCTTCAAAATGACAACTATGGATCAATAAATACTTTATTAACAATCTAGGCAAGGAAAAAGGTGCAAAGATCAAGAAACTACTCGTATTCACTCAATAACAATCGAGAATCAAATTACACTAACGGAATGAAAGTAATAATAAATTATACAGAAGCGTGTTAAGTGATCGATGAAAAAGAAAGGAAATCAAGTTAACATGACCAAGTAAATAAGATTTACTTATATTTTATTCAAAATTTTCCAACTACATATTGGTGCATTAAAGTATTCACGAATGCTTAACTAAATAAACGAGAAATGACATACTTATACAAAAACACTAAACAACAATAGTTCTCGCATGGATAGTTTTTGACATTCAATACAACCTCCAATTCTATGGAGATTTGTTTCTCATGCCTTGTAAACACACACCTGGACCAATCTAATCTAATCTAATTATAATCATCATTGCAATCATAGTAATCAATCACAAATGGAACGTAGGATCTATTGTTTAAATCAAAACCAAAATCGAAAACAAAACCACATGAATGAACCTTGAAATCAATCCACTCCCGCCTAAAACTCATCGATAACAATTCATAACCAACTTTGAACACTCTTGCCTCAGCAATCCACTGAATCAATCAAAATGACAACTATGGATCCATAAAATACTTTACTAACAATCTAGGCATGGAAAAAGGTGCAACGGACCAAGAAACTACTTGTATTCACTAAGTAACAATTGAGAATCAAATTACACTGACGGAATGTAAGTAATAATAAGTCATACAGAAGTGTAATAAGTGATCGATGAAAAAGAAAGCAAATCAACTTAAGACGACCAAGTAAATAAGATTTACTTGTATTTTAATCAAAATTTTGCAACTACATATTGGTGCATTAAAGTATTAACGAATGCTTAACTAAATACACGAGGAATAACCTACTTATACAAAAAAACTAAACAATAATAGTTCTCGCATGGATAGTTTTTTGACATTCAATACAACCTCCAATGCTATGGAGATTTGTTTCTCATGCCTTGTAAACACACTCGTGAACCAATCTAATCAAATCTATATAATCATCATTGCAATCACACTAATCAATCACAAATGAAATGTAGGATCTATTGTTTAAATCAAAACTAAAATCGAACATGAAAACACATGAATGAACCTTTAATCATTCCACTCCCTCCTAAAACTCATCGAGAACAATTCATAACCAACTTCGAACACTCTTGCCTCAACAATCCACTAAATCATTCAAAATGACAACTATAGATCCACAAATTACTTTATTAACAATCTAGGCAAGGAAAAAGGTGCAAAGGATCAAGAAACTACTCGTATTCACTCAATAACAATCGAAAATCAAATTACACTGATTGAATGAAAGTAATAATAAATCATACAGAAGCGTGATAAGTGAGAGGTGAAAAAGAAAGCAAATCAAGTTACCATGACCAAGTAAATAAGATTTACTTGTATTTTAATCAAAAATTTTCAACTACCTATTGGTGCATTAAAGTATTCACAAATGCTTAACTAAATAAACGGGAAATGACCTACTTATACAAAAACACTAAACAACAATAGTTCTCGCATGGATACTTTTTTGACTTTCAATACAACCTCCAATGCTATGGAGTTTTCATTCTCATGCCTTGTAAACACACTCGTGAACCAATTTAACCAAATCTGATTATAATCATCATTGCAATCACACTAATCATTTACAAATGGAACGTAGGATCTATTGTTTAATTCAAAACCAAAATCAAACACGAAAACACATGAATGAACTTGAAATCATTCCACTCTCGCCCAAAACACATCGAGAACAATTCACAACAAACTTCGAACACTCTTGCTTCAACAATCCACCGAATCCTTCAAAATGACAACTATGGATCAATAAATACTTTATTAACAATCTAGGCAAGGAAAAAGGTGCAAAGGATCAAGAAACTACTCGTATTCACTCAATAACAATCGAGAATCAAATTACACTAACGGAATGAAAGTAATAATAAATTATACAGAAGCGTGTTAAGTGATCGATGAAAAAGAAAGGAAATCAAGTTAACATGACCAAGTAAATAAGATTTACTTATATTTTAATCAAAATTTTCCAACTACATATTGGTGCATTAAAGTATTCACGAATGATTAACTAAATAAACGAGAAATGACATACTTATACAAAAACACTAAACAACAATAGTTCTCGCATGGATAGTTTTTTGACATTCAATACAACTTCCAATTCTATGGAGATTTGTTTCTCATGCCTTGTAAACACACTCCTGGACCAATGTAATCAAATCTAATTATAATCATCATTGCAATCGTAGTAATCAATCACAAATGGAACGTAGGATCTATTGTTTAAATCAAAACCAAAATCGAAAACAAAACCACATGAATGAACCTTGAAATCAATCCACTCCCGCCTAAAACTCATCGAGAACAATTCATAACCAACTTTGAACACTCTTGCCTCAGCAATCCACTGAATCAATCAAAATGACAACTATGGATCCACAAAATACTTTACTAACAATCTAGGCATGCAAAAAGGTGCAACGGATCAAGAAACTACTTGTATTCACTAAGTAACAATTGAGAATCAAATTACACTGACGGAATGTAAGTAATAATAAGTCATACAGAAGTGTAATAAGTGATCGATGAAAAAGAAAGCAAATCAACTTAAGACGACCAAGTAAATAAGATTTACTTGTATTTTAATCAAAATTTTGCAACAACATATTGGTGCATTAAAGTATTCACAAATGCTTAACTAAATAAATGGGAAATGACCTACTTATACAAAAACACTAAACAACAATAGTTCTCACATGGATACTTTTTTGACATTCAATACAATCTCCAATGCTATGGAGATTTGTTTCTCATGCCTTGTAAACATACTCGTGAACCAATCTAATCAAATCTATATATAATCATCATTGCAATCACACTAATCAATCACAAATGAAACGTAGGATCTATTGTTTAAATCAAAACTAAAATCGAACATGAAAACACATGAATGAACCTTTAATCATTCCACTACCTCCTAAAACTCATCGAGAACAATTCATAACCAACTTCGAACACTCTTGCCTCAACAATCTACTAAATCATTCAAAATGACAACTATAGATCCCCAAATTACTTTTTTAACAATCTAGGCAAGGAAAAAGGTGCAAAGGATCAAGAAACTACTCGTATTCACTCAATAACAATCGAAAATCAAATTACACTGACAGAATGAAAGTAATAATAAATCATACAGAAGCGTGATAAGTGAGCGGTGAAAAAGAAAGCAAATCAAGTTACCATGACCAAGTAAATAAGATTTACTTGTATTTTAATTAAAATTTTGCAACTACCTATTCGTGCATTAAAGTATTCACAAATGCTTAACTAAATAAATGGGAAATGACCTACTTATACAAAAACACTAAACAACAATAGTTCTCGCATGGATACTTTTTTGATTATACCTCCAATGCTATGGAGTTTTCATTCTCATGCCTTGTAAACACACTCGTGAACCAATTTAACCAAATCTGATTATAATCATCATTGCAATCACACTAATCATTTACAAATGGAACGTAGGATCTATTGTTTAATTCAAAACCAAAATTAAACAAGAAAACACATGAATGAACCTTGAAATCAATCCATTCCTGCCCAAAACACATCAAGAATATTTCACATCCAACTTCAAACACTCTTGCCTCAATAATCCACTGAATCAATCAAATGACAACTATGGATCCACAAAATACTTTATTAACAATCAAGGCAAAGAAAAAGGTGCAAAGGATCAAGAAACTACTCGTATTCACTCAATAACAATTGATAATCAAATCACACTGACGGAATGATTGTAATCATAAATCATACAGAAGCCTGATATGTGATCGATGAAAAAGAAAGAAAATCAACTTAACATGACCAAGTATATAAGATTCACTTGTATTTCTATCAAAATTTTCCAACTACACATTGGTGCATCAAAGTATTCACGAATGCTTAACTAAATAAATGGGAAATGACCTACTTATACAAAAACACTAAACAACAATAGTTCTCGCATGGATACTTTTTTGACTTTCAATGCAACCTCATGAATGATCCTTGACATCAATCCACTCCCGCCTAAAACTCATCGAGAACAACTCATAACCAACTTCGAACACTCTTGCCTCAACAATCCACCAAATCAATCAAAATGACAATTATGGATCCACAAAATACTTATTTAACAATCTAGGCAAGGAAAAAGGTGCAAAGGATCAAGAAACACTCGTATTCACTCAATAACAATCAAGAATCAAACTAAACTGAAGGTATGAAAGTAATAATAAATCATACAGAAGTGTAATAAGTGATCGATGAAAAAGAAAGCAAATTAACTTTACACGACCAAGTAAATAAGATTTACTTGTATTTTAATCAAAATTTTGCAACTACATATTGGTGAATCAAAGTATTCACGAATGCTTAACTAAATAAACGGGAAATGAACTAGTTATACTAAAACAATAAAAAATAATAGTTCTCGCATGGATAGTTTTTTTACTTTCAATACAACCTGCAATGCTATGGAGTTTTGATTCTCATGCCTTGTAAACACACTCGTCAAACATTCTAATCAAATCTGATTATAATCATTATTGCAATCGCAGTAGTCAATCACAAATGGAACATAGGAGCTATTGTTTAAATCAAAACCAAAATTAAACTCGAAAACAAATGAATGAACCTTTAAATCAACCCACTCCCGCCCAAAACACATCGAGAACAATTCATGTGACACCTAGTGGCAATCATTGACCGAAAAGAGAAGAGGTTATTAAATAAAGTGGTTCCACTGGTGCGAGTGCAGTGGAAGCACAGGAATGGATATGAGTCTACGTGGGAGACTGAGGAAGAGATAAGACAGCATTACCCACAACTGTTAGAAGAATGAAAGGTTTCGGGGACAAAACCTCTATAAGGGGCGTGGACTTGTAACACCCGAAATTTTGTCAAAAAGAGAGGAAAAGAAAAGTATCTTGAAACAAAAGATCATGGACACAAGTGGAGGGGGCCAAAGTTGTAACACCCGGAAAATTTTAAAAGACGAGAAAGAAAGTATAAACGTGCAGACAAAGGAAGAAACACAATTTAACCCAAGTTGAGGGGCTAAATGTGTCAAAAAGGACAAAAAGAATAAAAGTTGGTGTAAAAAGGTGATGGCCGCCCTCACCTTTCTGCATATCTTCTTTTCACCCGGATTGTAGAGAGAGAAAGCAAAGAAGAGCTTCGGTTTTAGAGAGAAGGAAGAAGAGGAATTCAAATTCAAGGTAAGAATTCATCGTTTTAAAGTTGTTCTTGGCCTCCTATGCCTCAGTTGCATGCTTATGTGTTTTGTTTGTGTTTGGATTGTGTTTTGTTGGGTTTTAGGTGTTTGAACTCATTGCATTTAGGTTTGAAGGAAGTCATACTCGAGGATTTGCATAAGGTGAGTTTCTAAATCCCTGTTTTCTATGTTTAAAACCTGTTTTGGGGCTGGAAATACATGTAACTACCATACTTTTTATTATGTCCAGTATGTAGTATCGGTGCATACTGTTTTTGCCCTGTTCTTTTATTGGGTGTCTTAGGGTCTGCAGATTTGCTAAGTGTTCGTCCGTATTTGTTGTATGCTCATCCGCATTTGTTTTGTCCATGCGCATTTGCTTCAGTCATCGTATTTGGTTCATGCGCATTTCTTTGGGACACTTGGAATATTTTCTGAGATGTTCATCTGCATTTGTTATTCATCCGCATTTGCTTATTCATTCGCATTTGTTTGCTCATCCGCATTTTTTTTAGGACAGAATTTTCTGAGATTTTGGGATTTAGAGCTTAAGTGTAGGCTTTGACTTGGGATGTTTCCGGGGGTAATGTATGTTGACCTTATGATTTTCTTATGGATGATGCTAGGCATGGTATGGTTATGTTTATGTCATGTTCTTTACTATGTATGTTTATTTTTCGTGGCTTTACGTGGTTATGATTATGAAAAGTAAATGGAAAGTATTATGTAATGTAAAGCGGAAGATAATGAAAGGGAACGTAAGGATTGAGAGAATGCATGCATTAGCGATGTAATGAATGAATGGAAAAGTCTTGCAAGCAAAGGTTGAGGTGAGTTGCCATGATGTCATAACAGACTTGTATGCCAAAGGTTGAGGTGAGTGACCGTGATGTCACAACAGACTTGTATGCCAAAGGTTGAGGTGAGTGACCTTGATGTCACAACAGACTTGTATGCCAAAGGTTGAGGTGAGTGACTGTGCTGTCACAAAGACTTGCATGCCAAATTGAGGTGAGTGACCGAGTTGTCACAAAAGACTCGTAAGGGATTCAATCCATGAGATTGACACGGATCTTTGTCACTTACCCCGTGCTGGTGTCAGGCTTTGTGCACAATGAATGGTATTATGAAAACATCGGCCCAGTACCCGCTTTGTGCCCACGTTTGGGGTATAGCCGATGACCTTGATCCGGAAGGAATGAACGAAGGACGATGTAATGAATGAAATGTACGGAATGAAAGATAATAATAAATTATTATCTATGTGTACGTATGATGTATGATCGCTTACGAAAGTAAAGTACGGTTTTAAACGAAAGAAAAGTATTTTATTTATAAAACTAGAACTTACTCAGCAACGCTGACTTTTATGTGTTTCCAGTTGGCAGGTAATGTTGCTGAGGATGGCATGGGGCAGCTACTTGGCTTTTTTGGGATGGCATCTATTGCTTAAATTATGATGTTTTTGCATTGTAATGCGAACAAACAAGATTTTATAACGATTATGAATGTTGTATTATTTTGCAAAAGCTACGAAGAAATGATTTTAAATTATTCCACAGCGTTGTTTTAGTACACCTAAATATATGTTTTATGTGCAATGATTGAGCAGCTGTAAGTGTCCCTGGAACGGGGCCTTACAAGTTGGTATCAGAGCCAAAGTTTAAGTGAAACGGGTAAATATTTTCATAAGAAACCTAAACTTAAACTGAAAATGGGACAAAGGGATGGGATGCCAGTCCGAGTAGCTGCGTGCCATCAGGTATTTTCTTAAAATCGGTATTCTGTGCGCATGTTATGTGATTTATGTGCTTCTTAGTAGATTTAGATACTGATGAAGTCAGGATAGGAAATGCTTGGGGTATGAAGAGTAAAGTAAGTGGCTATCACAACTGGCCACTGTAATTAGGGACTTACTATACTTGACATAAACAGAGTTGTTACCTTGAATGCCCGTGTTGGTGTTTGAATCTATAGCGTGTTCAAGGATGGCCGGTTGGTAGATCTTCAAAGGCTTCTTGAGGTGGAGGTCATGGTGGACTTGGTGTGGACCTCGGGTCCTAGAGAAGGCCTAGAGCTGAAGAGGTTGCTCAGAGAGCCCGAGACCCTCATCCGAGGGTGGTGATGAGTGTTGGATCTTATATGCCCAAGACACATACAAGATTGATGTGGTTAGTACGTTATGATCAAGTCGGGTCATACCCAATAACAAGCTAGGCAAACACCGATAAATATTTATTTGCTGATATGATCAAGCAAATAAATATTGACACAATTAGAAATGGGTTTTCTAAAATTATTGCATTTGAGATAGAACAAACTATATGGATGTTTTGTTCATGAGATATCTTTATATTGTTATTTAAATTAGTTAAATAACAATAAGTAAAAGTGTGATTAGGTTATAAAATTAAAAAGGGTTTAATTTTATAAACTTGTAACTTCTAATTAAAAGTGAAAATTTTAAAATGGTGGGAAAACCTTTCAAAATCTCGGCGCCCTCTTTGGGTCTTGGGATTCCTTGTCTTGTTTTAATACAAGACTTTAATCACTTGGAAGTAACACTCAACACACTCTCTCTCTCATACATGCAAGAACTCTTTCTTCTCCATTTTTCTCTCCTCATATCCACGGATCTAGAGCTTGATGAAGAAGGTTTTGGGTGTTAACTTCCTAACTAGTTTGGTGCTTTGCAAGAGCTTGTGGGTATACAAGCTTGAGGTCTTCTCTTTTGAAGACTAGACATTCAAGAAACATCATCTCCTCCTCTCATCCGTATCTAACTTCCTTGTTCAAGAAAGGTAGTATTCATGTACATCCTATGGTTGGTTTTGATAGCACTTCTTTTCACATATATATGATCCTTGTCTTGGGTTTGTTTTCTTGAACATATAAATGTTTATTTTCAGAATATAAAACAAGTTTTAAACCCTTATCCGCTGCGTTTGTTGTTTAAATGGTTATAAAAATCTTTGTTAAAACTTGTAAGAACCCAACAATGGCATCTAGAGCCGGTTATGTGGAAAACTTGCTTCAAAAGTCCTAGAAAAGTTAGTTTTGTTGGACTTTTTCAACCATTAGGGGCTGTTTTGTTGTGGATGAATGAATCTTATCTTTCAAAGTTTTATCTTACATGCTTTAGAATAAACCTTGAAAGATAACATCAAGAGGTTGATTGTTTTGTTTGGTCTAAACCCTAAAGTTTGGGTTTATGTTGGCCGAAACTTTAAGGGTTAAAAGGGAGTTCATGGTTGTTCTTGGATGTTGTATTTGATACATATTTTGGTGCATAACATAGCCTTGACCTAATGTGTTTGGATTTGGATGAATGTGATTGTCATGTTTGGTTTATTCATTAAAGGGTTGTAATAATAATTTTGGTGTTTGTATCTTTTGGGTTGTAATTTATTTATTCATTGGTTATGTAATAAATAGATTAGGTGCATTTCTTTTATTAGAAAAATTGTATAGGATATGATTTTTGTAAAAGAAGATGCACAAGTTGGAGACTCAGGGAAGATACAAGGAAGAACTCAAAAGACATGGACACTTGAAGCATTTGGATGCGGATTCGAGTGGGAGTTCTTGGACACATTTTAATGTGTCATTATTAACCCTTAGGAAAGACCAAATGACAACACTTGTGATGGCAAACAAGTGTGGTCACCTTAGTGGCTATGGTTATGCACTTATGATTGAATGGTTGTGCTTGTTTGGTTGTTTTGTTTTATGTTGGATGTTTGATATATGGATATGCATAACAAACAAATTTATAAACATAACAAGCTGAAAATAAATGGTTCTTAATCATTAAGTGGTTAATAAAAGGTTATAAAAGGATTAATGATTTTAAATAAAAGGGGTTTTATTAAAAGAACCATAGGGTACCATGTATTTGAAAGCATGCAAATACAAGGTACATAGAGTTTTCTAAACTAGAATTATGAAAACTTAAAATGTCTTTTGAAAACAAGTTTATCACCATCCTTTTACACAACACTTGAGTTACTTGAAAACTCTTAATGGGATAAAGGTCACCTAACCATTTGAGGGAACTTGTGATTTGAGGTGGGAATGCCATATTTGTGGGATAAAGATCACCTAACTTATATTGGTAAACTCACATGTGTGTGTAAGTAGGGTAACTTGATTTGCAAACCATGTTAAATGGATCACCTACAATGTGGTTTACAAAAGGTGTTGATGGGATTAACATGCCGACTATACATATGATGTTTAAGTCGATCCCATACCTCTAGAAGTTGCAAAGGGTTGCAATTGTCAAACGTTGACTACCTTGTTAATTTAAATAATGGGATAAAGGTCACCTAACCACTATTTAAATGTAATGTTGGATTCTAGAATTTTATTTTGTGTATGACACATAAAAGGTATTTATAATTAAATATGATAATATCGTAAATACTAAAATTGAACCTTGTTAAATTTTGTAGATGGCCACCAACCACAATGAAAATAATGATATTCCATCCTCTCATACCCTATCACTAAGAACCATTCTCCTAAAGGAGCGTCTAAACCATAACAATTTCATTGATTGGTTTTGAAACTTGAGAATTGTTCTCAAGCAAGAGAAACGGTCATATATCTTAGACGATCCGATTCCCGATGAACCCAATGAGGAAGACGAAGAGGCCTACATGAATTGGGTGAAATACACTGAGGACTCAGTCCAAGTGTCTTGCCTCATGTTGGCAAGTATGACTCCGGATCTCCAAAAGGAGTACGAACATCACGGAGCATACGACATGATAACCCAATTGAAGGAAACATTCCAACAACAAGCAAGGGTAGAGCGCTTCGAAACGGTTCGAGCACTCCATGCATGTCTTATGGATGATACCCAATCGGTCTCGTCTTATGTACTTAAGATGAAGAGCCACATAGACCGCCTCGAAAGGCTGAATTGTCCCGTCTCGAAAGAGTTGGCTACGGATTTGATCCTCAACTCTTTGTCAAAAGGTTTGACAATTTGTTATGAATTATAACATGAACGGTTGGGACAAGAACATAACTGAGCTTCACTCTATGCTCAAAACAGCCGAGGCGGCCATGGGTAAAAGGAGTTTACCCGTTCTCACCATCAATGAAGGTGGGAACAAGAAGGGGCCTCACCCCGCATCCAAGGCAAGTGTTGCCAAAGGTAAAGGGTACGTTGGGAGAAAGGGAAAGGGAGTGGTAAAAGTGCCACCACCAAAACCAGCGGAGAAGAAGCAAAAGGTTGCTTCGGATGACCCATGCTTTAAGTGTGGGGAGATAGGACATTGGGCAAGAAATTGTCCTGTCCATCTCAAAGAGTTAAAAGCTAAGAGGGATGCCGGGCAGACCTCAGGTAAAATTTTCATGATTCATATTGATCTAAATATAATATCCTCTAACACATGGGTATTGGATACCGGATGTGGGACTCACATTTGCAATTTGTTGCAGGGGTTCAAAAGAAGTAAAGACTTCAAGAAAGGGATGTTAGCCTCTACATGGGCAATGGGGCAAAAGTTCAAGTTGAAGCCCGAGGGGACTAATCTTGAAGCTTCCAAATGGTTTGGAAACAATTTTGAACAATGTTTTGTATGCTCCTAGTTGACTAGGAACATTATTTCAGTTGCCATTTAAGACAATATGGTTATGTTTTGACGTTTATTGAAAATGAAATTCATGTTTCTTTAAATAACATCTTTTATTTTAAAGCTACTCCTATTAATGGTATTTATGAATTGGTTCGTGAAAACACATTATATGATAGCTCGTTGTACCAAACCACCACCAAAAGCTCAAATTAGATTTGAGTGACACCTATCTTGGCATCTTTGGCATTGCCGTCTTGGTCATATAAACAAGAAGCGCATACAAACACTTCAAAAGAATGGTCTTTTAAAAGCAAGTGAATATGATTCATTTGATGTATGTGAATCTTGTTTACAAGGCAAAATGACTAAGGCACCTTTTAGTGGCAAAACCGAAAGGGCAAAACATTTATTAGGTATCATACATTCGGATGTATGTGGTCCTTTTAAGCCAATGACTAGCTATAATGAAAGATACTTCATTACCTTCACCGACGACTATAGTAGGTATGGGTATGTGTACTTGTTAGACACAAAGATGAAGCTTTTGAAATGTTCAAAACCTTCCAAAATGAAGTAGAAAATCAACTCAACAAATCAATAAAAATTCTCCGCACCGATAGAGGAGGTGAATACCTGAGTGATGCTTTTAGAGATCATCTTATACGTTGTGGGATTATCTCACAACTATCTCCACCTGGAACACCACAACACAATGGTGTGTCCGAAAGGAGAAATCGAACTCTATTAGATATGGTTCGATCTATGATGGCTGGAAGCTCATTGCCTCTATCATTTTGGGGTTTAGCTTTGCTCTCTGCGGCCTGTATTTTGAATATGGCCCCAACCAAGAAAGTGGAAAAGACACCTTTTGAAATATGGCATGGAAGGGTTCCATCTCTATCATATTTAAAGGTGTGGGGATGTGAGGCTTATGTAAAGACTCCCACCTCAAACAAGTTAGAAAGCCGTTCCACTAAGTGTATTTTTATTGGATATCCTAGAGATTCTATGGGATACTATTTCTATGATCCATTGGAACAAAAGGAGTTTGTTGCCAAGAAGGGTGAGTTCTTGGAAGACAAGTTCCTTATGGAAGGAGCTAGTAGTAGAACAGTGGATCTTGAGGAGGATCAAGAACCACAACCTGATACACGTTTGGTTGACACTAGCACTCAACATGAGGATGTTGAGAATGATCAAATGGTTGATCAATACACACAAAACATTTGCAAATCTGGTAGAACTAGTAATCCACCTGAAAGATATGGATTTTTCATGGATGGGTGCTATATGGTTGATTCCGATGAACCAATCACATACCATGATGCAGTGTCCAATTTGGATTGTGACAAATGGCTTGAAGCCATGAATGTTGAGATGCAATCCATGTATGACAACCAAGTGTGGGACTTGGTTGTACCACCTCTTAGCTCCAAGGTAGTTGGAAGTAAGTGGGTTTTCAAGAAGAAAACCGATATGCATGGAAACTTGGATACTTATAAAGCTAGACTTGTTGCAAAAGGTTTCACTCAAACTCAAGGGGTTGATTATGATGAGACTTTTTCGCCTGTTGCAATGCTAAAGTCTATTAGGATATTATTTGCTATAGCTTCTCATTATGATTATGAGATTTGGCAAATGGATGTCAAAACCGCTTTTCTAAATGGATATCTTGAGGAAGATGTCTATATGGTTCAGCCTGAAGGTTTTGTTGACCCAAAACATCCTAACAAAGTATGCAAGTTAAAGAAATCAATCTATGGATTGAAGCAAGCGTCAAGAAGTTGGAATCACCGTTTCGATGAAGAGGTAATTAAATTTGGGTTCATCAAAAACGCTGATGAGGCTTGTGTGTATAAAAAGGCTAGTGGGAGCATCATCACTTTCCTAGTATTGTATGTCGATGACATCCTACTATTTGGAAATGACATTCCAACCTTGGAAGGTGTAAAAACCTGGCTTGGAAGTTGTTTTTCCATTAAGGATCTTGGTGAAGCCGCCTACATTTTGGGAATAAAGATCTATAGGGATAGATCAAGGCGGCTGATAGGTTTAAATCAAAGTGCATACATTGATAAGATCTTGAAAAGGTTCAAGATGGAGAACTCTAAGAAAGGTACGGTACCTATTCAAAGAGGAACGATATTGAGTACGACTCAATGTCCAAGCTCAAAGGATGAGCAAGATAAAATGAAGGAAATCCCGTATGCATCTGCTATAGGATCCATCATGTATGCAATGATATGCACTAGGCCGGACGTGTCATGCGTTTTGAGCATGACAAGCCGATACCAGCAAAATCCTAGAACTAGTCATTGGATGGCTGTTAAGAACATACTTAAGTACCTAAGGAGGACTAAAGATATGTTCCTAATCTATGGATCTGGTGAGGAGGAACTCGTGGTAAAAGGTTACACGAATGCGTGTTTCCAAACTGATCACGATGTCTCACGATCACAATCGGGATACATTTTCATCCTAAATGGAGGACATGTCTCTTGGAAGAGCTCTAAACAAGATGTGGTGGCATTATCAACTACAGAGTCAGAATACATTGCCGCTTCATTAGCAACTCAAGAAGCTGCATGGTTGAAGAAATTCATTGCCGATCTAGGGGTTGTCCCTTCCATTCAGGACCCCCTAGAAATTCTTTGTGATAATGAGGGTGCGATTTCTCAAATCAAGGAACCCCGTGCACATCAAAAGACTAGGCACATTGAGCGGAGATTCAACTACATAAGGGATGAAGTTGAAAAGGGAAAGATATGTATTCGCAAAGTTCACACGGATCAAAACATTGCGGATCCACTCACGAAGCTCCTTGAAAAGGCAAATCATGAAGGTCATACTTGTGCCATGGGACTTCGATATTCTAGTGACTGGATTTGATCTTTTAATTTTGTATTTGGATATTGGAACCTTTTATTATTTGAATGAATTATTTTGTTATAATGCTTCAACTAACATTCCAATTTTGCATGTTTAATCCATGAGTAAATCATTTACTCTAAACGTCCGTAGTTGTTCATACCTGTGGGAACAAGTATGAGGGTAAGACTATTATGAACTTGGATTGGTGGATATTCATATGGATGAATATATAGCAAAGGGTTGCTGCCAAAGTTCATAGATATTTGTGGGATACAAATATTGGACTGACCCGCATCTCAAATATTACTACATGGAATCTTCTTGATTGATCATAAGTAAATTTGAGTAAAGGCGAATATCCTTTGGTATCCTCTGACCTGAGATACATATTGGGTCTTGATATTCACCGGGTATTATACTTTGACTTAGTTCTTCGCTGTTCTGAAACACGGCAGTACATAAGACTAAATTCAGGTATAACACAAGGTGATTGTAAGAGACGTATGTAATCAAGATGGGATTTGTCCCTCTTATTCGTTGAGAGTAAGATGTTTAAGGCCTGTTTAAGTTAAGTCAATAGAGAATGATCATTCTATGTCTCTAAGAGTTAACATGACATCTGTGACAAAAGGATAGATGATTGATTCACCTAAAACATTCTCGAGTAAGATACTTGAAGGGGATGATGTTATTGAATGGCTCTTAGTCATACGTATTAAGGGTAGTGAACCGTTGTTAGGCGGTATTTACTACTTGCATCAATCTTCTATGAATCTTGTGCAAGTGGGAGATTGTTGGATCTTATATGCCCAAGACACATACAAGATTGATGTGTTAGTACGTCATGATCCAAGTCGGGCCATACCCAATAACAAGCTAGGCAAACACCGATAAATATTTATTTGCTGATATGATCAAGCCAATAAATATTGACACCAATTTAGAAAATGGGTTTTCTGAAATTATTGCATTTGAGATAGAACAAACTATATGGATGTTTTGTTCATGAGATATCATTTATATTGTTATTTAAATTAGTTAAATAACAATAAGTAAAAGTGTGATTAGGTTATAAAATTAAAAGGGGTTTAGTTTTATAAACTTGTAACTTCTAATTAAAAGTGAAAATTTTAAAATGTTGGGAAACCATTTCAAAATCTCGGCCGCCCTCTTTGGTGTCTTGGGTTTCCTTGTCTTCTTTTAATACAAGACTTTAATCACTTGGAGGTAACACTCAACCACACTCTCTCTCTCATACATGCAAGAATTCTTTCTTCTCCAATTTTGCTCTCCTCATATCCACGGATCTAGAGCTTGATAAAGAAGGTTTTGGGTGTTAACTTCCTAACTAGTTTGGTGCTTTGCAAGAGTTTGTGGGTATACAAGCTTGAGGTCTTCTCTTTTGAAGACTAGACATTCAAGAAAGATCATCTCCCTCCTCTCATCCGTATCTAACTTCCTTGTTCAAGAAAGGTAGTATTCATGTACATCCTATGGTTGGTTTTGATAACACTTCTTTTCACATATATATGATCCTTGTTCTTGGGTTTGTTTTCTTGAACATATAAATGTTTATTTTCAGAATATAAAACAAGTTTTAAACCCCTTATATCCGCTAAGTTTTGTTGTTTAAATGGTTAAACATCTTTGTTAAAGCTTGTAAAAACCCAACAATGAGAGTGCTAACTTGAGGGCCTCAGTGAAGGAGGCGGTGGTGGAAGAGGTTCACCAGGTCATGTAGACAATCTTACCGTCTGTAGTGACTGAAGTAATAAAGGCTGTAAGAGAAGGGAAAGGAAGGAGAGGAACCGGTCCTCGGGAGTAAGGGAGCAATCGGATACTGAGGCGGTTGTCTCAGCTGATGAGGAAGAAGAAGAAGAGCCTGTGCCGGAGGCAGCATGAGGCTGTAACTATGGGGCATTTCAAAGATGCAAGCCCCCGACTTTTGACGGGAATGGCACTGCTGCTGCTGCTCACCGGTGGGTGAGAGAGATGGAAGTTGTTCTAGATATCAGCGAGTGCCGAGAAGATCAGAAGGTGAAGTTTGCCACCCACTCATTTATGGACTCGGCCCTATGTTGGTGGGACAATATTGTCCAGGCCGAGGGTAGTAGAGCGATTGGCAGGATGAGGTGGGATGAGTTGAAGAAACTGGTGATCGAGGAGTTTTCTCCTCACTGAGAGCTCGACAAGGTTGAGAGGGAGTTCCTACAGCTGGGGGTGGGAATTAAGAGATGGTATGGCTGGTGCCGGATCAGGTGACACCCTTGTCACGAAAGATTAAGAGATACATTCAGGGCTTGCCGACAGACATCCGCAGGCACATGATCGCCGCCCGACCGAGCGCGTTTAGGTCAGTGGTTGATCTGGCAGGGAGGCTGTATGATGAATGGGAAGTGGTGGTGGCTGAGGTGAGTAAGAAAGGTGGTGGTGGCCGAAACTGGAATGGGAAGAGGTTTGGACGTGGCGAAGCCACTCCAAACAACAAAGTTGCGAGGATGGATGACCGACGTGTGGCGCACACGGTGCGGGGTCGAAGAGGTGTGGCAAATGTGGGAAAGAGCACACCGGAGAGTGTAGGTTGAGATCCGATGTTTGTTTCTGGTGTGGGAGGACTGGACATGTGGTAAAGGACTGCAGGGTAAGGAGGTGTTATAACTGTGGCGAGGAGGGCCACATGATCAGGGAATGCAAGAAGCCGAGGGCTGAGAGTTCCGGGGCGAAGAAGACGACCAGAACCGAAGGGTAGAAAGCAAGCGCCAGAGCATTCACGATGACTCAAGAGGAGACTAGGATGGACCCCGATCTTGTGTCAGGTACGTTCCTAGTAAACCAAACTCTTGCCTCTGTGTTATTTGATTCCGGTGATAGTAAGAGCTTCATTTCTGCTGCCTTTTGTGCTAAGTTGCCTTTAAGGAGTTGGAGTATTGAGGAGCCGTTCGATGTAGAAACTGCCATAGGTAAGTCTACCAGGATTTCTGAGATGATGGAAGGTTGTGTCATAGAAGTAAAATGTTATAAGTTTACTGTTAGACCGTTCGTGATGACCTTAGGCGGTTTCGATGTAGTCTTGGGAATGGACTGGTTAGCGGCCTACGAGGCGAATATCGTATGTTGCAAGAAGATGATTGGACTGACAGCGTTTGACAGGAGTTCGGTGACGATTAACGGTGATCGAGTTACTTCGATTCCGAAGGTGGTTTCGATGGCGGTGGCGGGAAAGTGCATGAGGCGTGGATGTAGTGCCTACTTGGCCTACGTGAAGGATGTAGATACGCCAACACCACAACTGTCAGATGTACCGGTTGTGTGTGAGTTCCCAGATGTGTTTCCCGAAGACTTACCAGGTGTACCACCGGACCGCGAGATCGAGTTCCAGATTGACTTGATACCCGGTGTTCAACCTGTGGATAAAGCACCATATCGGTTGGCTCCGACCGAGATGAAGGAATTGATGGAGCAACTGCAGGAGTTGCTTGATAAGGGGTTCATTAGACTGACTATCTCTCCATGGGATGCCCCGGTTTTGTTTTCCCCGGTTTTGTTTTTAAAGAAGAAGGACGGTAGTATGAGGATGTGTATTGACTACCGCGAGCTGAACAAGTTGACGGTGAAGAATCGGTATCCATTGCCGAGGATTGATGACCTGTTTGATCAGCTCCAAGGTGCTAGTTGGTTTTTGAGAATAGATCTCCGATCTGGTTATCATCAGTTGAAGGTGAAGGAGCAGGATATTCCTAAAACAGCTTTTCGTACGCGTTATGGACACTACGAGTTTCTCGTTATGTCTTTCGGTTTAACAAACGCGCCACCTGCTTTTATGGATCTGATGTATCGAGTGTGTCGGCCGATGTTGGATAAATCAGTGATTGTGTTCATCGATGATATCTTGATTTATTCGAAGAGCGAGGTGGAACATGCCGGTCACATTCGAGAGGTATTAGAGACGTTGTGAAGGGAGAAGTTGTATGCTAAGTTCTCCAAGTGCGTGTTCTGGTTGCACGAGGTTTAGTTTTTGGGTCACGTGGTGAATCCCGAGCGGATAATGGTGGACCCGGCAAAAGTGGAAGTTGTGATGCAATGGAAGTCTCCAAAGACGCCATCCGAGATTCGTAGTTTCTTGGGGTTGGCGGGATATTATAGGAGTTTCATTCAAGAATTCTCTAAGATAGCTTCTCCTTTGACTAATTTGACCCGTAAGGATGTGAAGTTTGTATGGGGTCAAGCTCAAGAGAGTGCTTTTGAGGGGTTAAAGGCAAGGTTGACTCAAGCTCCTGTCTTATCATTACCTGAAGGGAGCGAGGATCTGGTGGTTTATTCAGATGCTTCTTACTCAGATTTGGGTTGCGTACTGATGCAGCGAGGAAAGGTTATAGCTTACGCATCCCGACAATTAAAGGGTCATGAGGTTAATTACCCTACTCATGATTTAGAGCTAGCAGCTATGGTCTTTGCATTAAAAATTTGGAGGCACTACCTGTAAGGGACGAGGTGCACCATCTTCACAAACCACAAGAGCTTAAAGTACTTCTTCGAGCAGAAGGACTTGAACATGAGGCAAAGGAGATGGTTGGAACCGATAAAGGATTATGAATGTGAAATCCATTACCATCCGGCCAAAGCCAACGTAGTGGCGGATGCCCTCAGCCGAAAAGAGAGACCTGAGCCGATTTGGGTGAAGGCTTACCAATTGATTTTGACCTCCGATGTGATGAAGAAGGTCAAGGAGTTTCAAGATGAGGCGTTAAAGGAAGATCATCTTAACTCTGAAAGGATGAGAGGTCTAGTCGTGAAATTGGGTGAAAACACTCTCGGTGTTAGAACCCGATTCGGACGGATGTGGATCCCTCATTACGGGGATTTATGTGAGAGGATTATGGATGAAGCTCATAAGACTCGATACTCCATTCATCCCGGTGCTACAAAGATGTATCAAGACATGAAGAAAGATTTTTTGTGGCCGGGTATGAAGCGCAATGTAGCGGAGTATGTGAGTAAGTGTCTTACTTGCTTGGAAGTGAAGGCTGAGCATCAGAAGCCGTATGGAAAGATCCAACCTTTGGATATAACCTAGTAGAAGTGGGAGCATATCACCATGGACTTTATCACGAAGCTACCGCGTACCGTGAAGGGGTACGATGCCATATGGGTGATAGTCGACCGTCTGTTGAAGAGTGCTCACTTCCTACTGAACCGGGAGACGTATTCATCTGAGAAGTTAGCAGATCTATTCATCAGGGAGATTGTAACTCGTCACGGTGTGCCGGTGTCTATTGTTTCTGATCGTGACACTCGGTTTACATCTAAGTTCTGGAAGAGATTTCATGGTGCAATAGGGATGAGGTTACACATCAGCACGGCTTATCATCCACAGATGGATGGTCAGTTGGAGAGAACCATTCAGACGCTTGAGGATATGCTTCGGGCATGCGTTATTGATTTTGGAGGAAGTTGGGATGACCACTTACTGTTAGCGGAGTTCTCATACAATAACAGTTATCATGCCAGCATTGGTATGCCCCCTTATGAGATGCTATACGGTAGGAGATGTAGAACACCCGTTTGTTGGGGTGATATTGGTCAGAGAGAGTTGGGAAGTATTGAGGTGATTGAGGCTACAACTGAGAAGCTTGATAGAATCAAAGCCTTTATGAAGGCAGCCAAGGATAGACAGAAGTCGTATGCTGATAAGAGACGTAGACCGATTGAGTTCCAGGTGGGCGATAGAGTTATGTTGAAAGTCTCACCTTGGAAGTGGATCATTCGGTTTAGGAAGCGGGGCAAGTTGAGCCCGAGATACATAGGGCCTTTCTGAATCATTGCTCGAGTAGGAGAGGTGGCCTACAGGATCGAGTTACCTGATGAGTTAAGTGGAATTCACCCTACATTCCATGTATCTCTTCTGCGGAAGTGTTTAGCTGACGAAGATATGGTTGTAACACTGGAAGGCATTGAAGTTGATGAAAGGCTCAATTATGTGGAGCAACCAGTGGCAATCATTGATCGCAAGGAGAAGAGGTTAAGGAATAAAGCAGTTCCCCTGGTGCGTGTATAGTGGAAGCACAGGAAGGGATCTGAGTCTATGTGGGAGACTGAAGAAGAGATGAGGCAGTATTACCCACATCAGTTTGAGGTATAACAGGTTTCGGGGACGAAACCTATATAAGGGGGGTGGACTTGTAACCCGGAAAATTTTAAAAGACGAGAAAGAAAGTATAAACGTGCAGACAAAGGAAGAAACACAATTTAACCCAAGTTGAGGGGCTCAATGTGTCAAAAAGGACAAAAAGAATAAAAGTGGGTGTAAAAAGGTGATGGCCGCCCACACCTTTCTGCATATCTTCTTTTCACCCGGATTGTAGAGAGAGAAAGTAGAGAAGAGCTTCGGTTTTAGAGAGAAGGAAGAAGAGGAATTCGAATTCAAGGTAAGAATTCATAGTTTTAAGTTGTTCTTGGCCGCATATGCCTCGGTTGCATGCTTATGTGTGTTTGTTTGTGTTTGGGTTGTGTTTTGTTGGGTTTTAGGTGTTTGAACTCATTGCATTCGGGTTTGAAGGAAGTCATACTCAAGGATTTGCATAAGGTGAGTTTCTAGATCCCCGTTTTCTATGTTTTAAACCTGTTTTGGGGCTGGAAATACATGTAACTAACTTTTTATTATTTCCAGTATGTTGTACCGTATGTTTGGCCCTGTTCTTTTATTGGGTGTGTTGGGGTCTGCATGTTTTGCTTGGTTTATGTGGTTGTATGCTTGTTCTGAGAGATTACCATGTTAGATTGGTGCGATGAATGTATAAGAATGAGGATTGGGAACTGATTATAGTGTAAGACGTGATTTCCAGTTAGTGGGTCATCCGCATTAAGTTTGAATATCTGCATAAGTGTTGTTCATCTGCATTAGTTAAGTCTTCATCCGCATTTCATGAACACATCGACTATTTTGTTCACCCGCATTTGCTAAGTGTTCATCCGCATTTATTGTATGCTCATCCGCATTTGTTTTGTCCATGCGCATTTGCTTCAGTCATCCATATTTGGTTCATGCGCATTTCTTTGGGACACTTGGAATATTTTCTGAGGTGTTCATCCGCATTTGTTTATTCATCCTCATTTGCTTATTCATTCGCATTTCTTTAAGGACAGAATTTTCTGAGATTTTAGGATGTAGAGCTTAAGTGTAGGCTTTGACTAGGGATGTTTTCGGGGGTAATGTATGTTGACCTTATGATGTCTTATGTGATGATGCTATGCATGGTATGGTTATGTTTATGTCATGTTCCTTATTATGTATGTTTATTTTTCGTGGCTTTACGTGGTATGATTATAAAAAGTAAATGGAAAGTATTATGTAATGTAAAGCGGAAGATAATGAAAAGGGAACGCAAGGATTGAGAGAATGCATGCATTAGCGATGTAATGAATGAATGGAAAAGTCTTGCAAGCAAAGGTTGAGGTGAGTGACCGTGATGTCACAACAGGCTTGTATGCCAAAGGTTGAGGTGAGTGACCGTGATGTCACAACAGACTTGTATGCCAAAGGTTGAGGTGAGTGACCGTGATGTCATAACAGACTTGTATGCCAAAGGTTGAGGTGAGTGACTGGTATGCCAAAATTGAGGTGAGTGACCGAGTTGTCACAAAAGACTCGTAAGGGATTCAATCCATGAGATTGACACGGATCTTTGTCGCTTACCCCGGTGCTGGTGCCAGGCTTTGTGCACAATGAATGGTAGTATGATAAACTTCAGCCCAGTACCCGTTTTGTGCCCACATTTGGGGTATAGCCGATGACCTTGATCCGGAAGGAATGAATGAAGGACGATGTAATGAATGAAATGTACGGAATGAAAGATAATAATAAATTATTATCTATGTGTACGTATGATGTATGATCGCTTACGAAAGTAAAGTACGGTTTTAAACGAAAGAAAAGTATTTTATTTATAAAACTAGAACTTACTCAGCAACGTTGACTTTTATGTGTTTCCAATTGGCAGGTAATGTTGCTGAGGATGGCACGGGGCAGCTACTTGGTGTTTTTGGGATGGCATCTATTGCTTAAATTATGACGTTTTTGCATTGTAATGCGAACAAACAAGATTTTATAACGATTATGAATGTTGTATTAATTTGCAAAAGCATTGAATGAAATGATTTTAAATTATTCCGTTGCGTTGTTTTAGTACACCTAAATATATGTTTTATGTGCAATGATTGACCAGCTGTAAGCGTCCCAGGAACGGGGCCTTACAAAAGTGTAAAAAGTACAAAACCTTATTATTTTAAGGTTTATATGAGTATGGCCGCCCAAATACCTTTTCAACTTTTTGCTTTTTGACAGAGATCAAGAAGAAGAAAGAAGCTGAAGTTTTCTCTCAGTTGCAAGGTGGTTGAAGCTGAGTTTTTGCATTTGGTGAGTGTTTCCTTGTGTTTTGTTTTGTTTTGTTGGGTTTTCAACCTTAAAACCGATTTTTATGTGTTCTTCATGCTTGGTTGTGTGTTTTGTTGTGTTTTTAGGTGTTTGGACTCGTTGTGCCCTCAAGTTCGGTGGAGTTTTACTTGAAGGCTGCTTTAGGTGAGTTCTAGATCCCTGGTTTTGCGTTTTTATACTTCTTTGGGGCTGAAAATGCATGTAAAAATATTTTACAACTTGTATGTATGATAACCGTATGTTTGTTGTGTTTGGTTGGTTGTGTTTCTTGGTTTTATGCTTGTTTTAGGTGCTTAGAATGATAGATTTAAGTTATGAGAATGTTAGAATGGTCTTTGGGACTGGAAATAATTTGAAAACACGTATGTCTGCTGCCCATGCGCCCAAATAGAGCTCATGCGCCTGAAATTTAGCTCAAACGCCTATGTTCTTTCTTATGCTCCCAAACAGTACCTCATGCACCTAGAAATTTTGCCCAGTAGTCTAAGAGTTGCTCTTGTGCCTGGATTTTTGCCCATGCACCTAAGTGGTAGGCTCATGCGCCTCATACTTAGCCAAGAAAGACTAAGTTCCACCCCATGCGCCGGAATAGTATCCATGCGCCCAGAAAATTGCTTATACGTCCGTGTTAGTTCAGGCACCTAAGTGTTGGTGCGCCTGCATAGTGCCCATTCGCCTGCATAGTGCTCATGCGCCTAAATGCCTTAGAAAATTTTTGAGATTTTTAGGAAATAGAAATTTTATAACCCTAGGATGTTTGGATGGTTTAATGTTTTGATGTTATGCATGATTATGGTTATGTTCCATATTACGTATTATTACCTTACTTTACGTGATGTGTTTATGCTCGCATATGTAAAGTATTATCATAAAGGAAGTGAAAGATTAATGTTAATGAAAAGTGGAACATAACGAATGAATGAAAGCCTCGCAAGCAAAATGAAAGGAGGTTCATAGCGACAGGTTGTCAGCTCAATTGTCTGCGGGTTAGCTACCCCATGAGGATGCATGCAGGGTCAATATTTGAGATTGACAGGACCTTTGTTGCTTGCCCCAGGTACTGGAGTCAGCTTCAAGCATAATGTTCGGGGTCTATTTATAGACCTCAGGCCCAGTACCAGCTTCTTGCACAATGTTTGGGGTATTGCACATTTGTCTGGTAGAAGGTGAAAGTTAATGATAAAAGTACGAAATGAATGAGATGAATGATGAAAGATAATAATGAATATTATCTTGTTGTACGTATGATGTGTGATCATGTACGGAAGTAACGGATTTATGAAAAGGAAGTATTTTAAGAAAATGATATTTTTATATATCTAAACAAGAGATTTTAAATTCTAAAAACTATAACTCACTCAGCAACACTGACTTTTATGCATTTTTAGTTGGCAATTAACTCATCACTGAGGATGGCAAGCGGGGGAAAGCTACTTGGTGGGCAAGACTGACATCCATTCGTGCATGATAATTATGTTGTTTTGTAATGCAACTAAACGCTTCTTTTTGTAACTCCAATTAACATTGATGTATTATTTGGCAACATTAAATGTTAATGCAATGAATGGTTTTTGGTAATCTAATCCGCTGTGATGTTCTAATTAAATGTACGTAATTTTATGTAAATAATGCTGTGGTTGACCACTTGTGAGGTTTTCGGGTACGGGGCCTTACAAGTTGGTATCAGAGCCAAAGTTTAAGAGAAATGGGTAAAATATTTTCAGACCTAAACTTAAACTAAGAATGGGACCGAATGGAGGGATGCCAGCCCAAGTAGCTACGTGCCATCAGGTATTTCTTTTCTTAAATATTAACCGGCATTATGTGCATGTGCTATCTAATTTATGCGCTCTTAGTAGATTTGGATACTAATGTAGTCAAGGTAGGAAATGCTTGGGGGATGAAGAGTAAAGTAAGTGGCTAATCACAACTGGCCACTGTAATTAGGGACTTACTATACTTGACATAAACTGAGCTATTACCTTGAATGACCGTATTGGTGTTTGAATCTTATAGTGTTTAGAGGATGGTTGGTGGTAGATCATCAAAAGCTTCCCAAGGTGGAGCACGGGGTGGCCGTGGTACTGGACCATGTATCACGAGGAACAAGACGAAGACTGCTGAGACGGCTCCTGCTGAGCCCGAGCTTCATCACCGAGAGGGCGGTGATGAGAGTGCTAACTTAAGAGCCTCAGTAAAGGAGGCAGTTGTGGAGGAAGTACATCAGGTCATCCAGACGATCCTACCATCTGTGGTGACCGAGGTCATCCATGCGGTGAGGGAGGATGACAAGTAGGAGAGGGAGGTGGAGCGAAGGAAAACTACTAGGAGAAGAGGGGATGATAGATATCATGGTGAGAGGGAGCAACTAAACACTGAGATGGCGGCCTCCTGTGATGAGGAGGAGGTGGTAGTGCGGGAGACCGCGTAGGGGGGTAGCTACGGGGCATTCTAGCGATGCAAACCCCCAACTTTTGATGGCAATGGTAATGCTACTACTGCTCACCACTGGGTGAGAGAAATGGAGGCGGTGCTGGAGATTAGTGAGTGTAGGGAGGACCAAAAGGTGAAGTTCGCCACTCACTCGTTTGTAGACTCGGCTTTATGTTGGTGGAGAAATATTGTTCAAGCCGAGGGTAGCAGGGCTATCAGAAAGATGAGGTGGGAAGAACTGAAGAAGATGGTGATTGAGGAATTATGTCCTTACCGAGAGCTTGACAAGATAGAAAGGGAATTCCTGCAGCTAGAGGCGGGGACAATGACCCATAAGTAATACACCACCAAGTTCAACAAGATGGCGAGGCTGGTGCCTGATCAGGTGATGTCGGTGTCGAGTAAGATCAAGAGGTATATTCAAGGATTGCCAGTTGATATCCGTAGTCACCTGATTGTTGCCTGGCCGAGTACCTTTAGATTGGTAGTGGATCTGTAGGGAGACTCTATGATGAGAGGGAAATGGCTATGGTAGAGGTGAGAAAGGCAGGTGGCGGTGACAAGAACTATAGTGGAAAGCGGTTTGGACGTGGTGGTTTCACTCCAAACAACAAGATGACGAGGGTGGATGACCGAGGGGTGGTGTCATTAAGCACGGGGATGAAGAAGCGTGGAAAATGTGGAAAGGAGCACTCTAGAGAGTGCAAGTAGGGATTGAATGTATGCTTCAAGTGTGGGAATCCTGGTCATATTGCAAGGGATTGTAGGGTGTTGACGTGCTATAACTGTGGTGAAGAAGGTCATGTGAGTAGGGATTGCAAGAAGCCGAGGGCGGAGAGTTCTGGGGTGAAGAAGAGGACAGAGAATGAAGGACAGAGGGCAAGCGCTAGAGCATTTACGATGACCCGGGAGGAGGCCAGGGTGGACCCCGATGTCATGTTAGGTATGTTTCTAGTGAACCAAACTTGTGCCTCTGTATTATTTGATTTTGGTGCTGGTAGGAGTTTCATTTCTACTGCTTTCTATGCTAAGTTGCCTGTTAGTGGTAGAAGTATTGATGAGCCCTTTGATGTAGAAACTGTTATTGGTAAGTCTACCTGAATTTTTGAAATGATAAAGGATTGTGACATAGAACTAGAAGGACATAGGTTCTCTGCTAGACTATTTTTGATGCCCCTAGGCGGATTTGATGTAGTTCTAGGGATGGATTGGTTAGCAGCCTATGAGGCGAATATTGTGTGTCGCAAGAAAATGAACCGGTTAACTGCACCCGATTGAAGTTCAGTGACGGTCTACGGTGATCGAGTGACTATGATTCCTAAAGTAATTTCGATGGTGGTGGCAGAGAAGTGAATGAAACGTGGATGTAGTGCCTACCTCGCTTACATAGAGGACGTGGATACGTCAGTACCCCAATTGCCCAACGTACCAGTTGTGTGTGACTTTCCAGACGTGTTCCCAGAAGATTTACCAGGTGTGCCACCAGACCGTGAAATTGAGTTTCAAATCGATTTGATACCTTGTGCTCAGCCCGTTGCCAAAGCACCGTACCAATTGGCTCCGTCTGAGACGAAGGAACTGATGGTTCAGTTATAATAGTTCATGGACAAGGGTTTCATCCGACCGAGCATCTCTCCCTGGGGTGCTCCGGTCTTGATTGTAAAGAAGAAAGACGGTAGTATGAGGATGTGCATTGAGTACCGTGAGTTAAACAAGTTAACGATGAAGAACCGATATCCGCTACCCAGAATAGATGACTTGTTTGACCAGCTCCAAGGTGCCAGTTAGTTCTTGAGAATAGATCTCCGATATGGCTACCATCAATTGAAGGTAAAGGAGCAGGATATCCCCAAAACAGCTTTTCGCACGTGTTATGGACACTATGAGTTTCTAGTTATGTCCTTTGGTTTAACTAACATGCTAGCTGCTTTCATGGATTTGATGAATCGGGTGTGTCGGCCGATGTTGGATAAATCAGTGATTGTGTTTATTGATGATATTCTAATTTATTCGAAGAGCGAAGAAGAATATGCCGGCCACATACGCGAAGTATTGGAGACAGTTAGAAGAGAGAAGTTGTATGCTAAATTGTCTAAGTGCACTTTCTGGTTGCGTGAAGTTCAATTTTTGGATCACGTGGTAAATTTCGAAGGGATCATGGTAGACCCTGCAAAGGTTGAGGTGGTGATGCAATGGAAGTCTCCAAAGACGCCATCCGAGATTCATAGTTTCTTAGGTTTGGCGGGCTACTACAGAAGATTTATCCAAGACTTTTTGAAGATAGCCTCACCATTGACCAAGTTGACCCGCAAGGATGTAAAGTTTGTATGAGGTCTGGAACAGGAGGATGCTTTTGAGGAGTTAAAGATGAGATTGACTCAAGCTCCTATATTGACGTTGCCCCAAGGGAACGAAGACTTAGTGGTCTATTCAGATGCTTCATATTCGGGATTGGGTTGCATGCTAATGCAGAGGGGAAGAGTAATAGCCTATGCTTCTCGACAGTTGAAAATCCACGAGGCTAATTACCCCAATCGTGACTTGGAGTTAGCTGCTAAGGTCTTTGCACTAAATATTTGGAGGCATTACCTGTATGGGGCGAAGTGCACCATCTTCACGGACCACAAGAGCTTGAAGTATTTCTTTGAATAGAAGGACCTCAATATGAGGCAAAGGAGGTGGCTAGAATTGATCAAGGATTATGATTGTGAAATCCACTATCATCCGGGCAAAGCCAACGTAGTGGCCGATGCCCTAGGCTGGAAGGAGATACCCGAGCCAATCCGGGTGAAAGCCTATCAGTTGATTATGACCTCCGATGTGATGACACAGGTCAGAGAGTTCCAAGATGAGGCCTTAAAAGAAGATCGCCTTAACTCTAAAAGGATGAGAGTTCTGGTCACAGAGTTGGGTGAAAATACTCTCGAAGTTAAAACCCGCTTTGGGCGGATATGGATCCCTCGTTATGGAGAACTATAGGGGCGGATCATGGATGAAGCTTATAAGACTCGATACTCCATTCATCCCGATGCTACCTAGATGTATCATGATATGATGAAAGATTACTGGTAGCCGGGTATGAAGCGTGATGTGGCGGAGTATGTGAGTAAGTGCGTTACTTGTTTGCAGGTGAAGGTAGAGCATCAGCAGCCATGCAGGAAGATCTAACCTCTGGATATACCCGAGTGGAAATGGGAGCACATCAACATGGGTGATAGTTACCATGTACGGCCAGAGGGTACGATACTATATGGGTGATAGTTGAACATCTAACAAAGAGTGCTCACTTTACGAAGTTACCGTGTACGGCAAGAGGGTATGATACTATATGGGCGATAGTTGAACGTCTAACAAAGAGTGGTCACTTTCTACCAATCCGTGAGACGTATTCTTCCGAGAGGTTAGCAGATCTATTCATCAAAGAGATCGTGACGCGTCATGGTGTACCGGTGTCTATCGTGTCAGACCGGGATACTCGGTTTATATCCAAGTTTTGGAAGAGGTTTCATGATGCAATAGGCACGAGGTTGCATATCAGTACGGCTTACCATCGTCAGACAGATGGTTAGTCGGAGAGGACTATACAGACGCTTGAGGATATGCTCCGAGCCTACGTCATTGATTTTGGAGGAAGTTAGGATGAACACTTACCGTTAGCTGAATTCTCATACAAAACAGTTATCTTGCCAGCATTGGCATGCCACCATATGAGATGCTATATGGTAGAAGGTGTATAATTCCCATGTGTTGGGGAGACATCGGGCAGAAAGAGCTGGGCAGTATTGAAGTGATTGAGGCTACGACTGAGAAATTGGAGAAGAACAAGGCCTTCATGAAGGCGGCGAAAGATAGGTAAAAGTCGTATGCCGACAAGAGATGTAGACCAATTGAATTCAATATTGGCGATAGGGTCATGTTGAAGGTCTCGCCTTGGAAAGGAATCATCCGGTTTAGGAAGTGGGGTAAGCTCAGTCCAAGATACATAGGACCTTTTCGAATTGTTGCATGAGTAGGAGAGGTGGCCTATCGATTGGAGCTACCTGATGAGTTAAGTGGAATTCATTAAACATTCCATGTATCCCATCTGAGAAAATGCCTAGCTGATGAAGACATGATTGTACCACTGGAAGACATTGAAGTGGATGAACGGCTCAACTATGTAGAGCAACCAGTGGCATTCATTAACCGAAAAGAGAAGAGGTTACGAAATAAAGTGGTTCCACTGGTGCGAGTGCAGTGGAAGCACAGGAAGGGATCTGAGTCTACGTGGGAGACTGAGGAAGAGACGAGACAGCATTACCCATAACTGTTTGAAGAATGACAGGTTTCGGGGATGAAACCTCTATAAGGGGGGTGGACTTGTAACACCCGAAATTTTGTCAAAAAGAAAGGAAAAGAAAAGTATCTTGAAAGAAAAGAAAATGGACACAAGTGGAGGGGGCCAAAGTGTAAAAAGTACAAAACCTTATTATTTTAAGGTTTATATGAGTATGGCTGCCCATACACCTTTTCAACTTTCTGCTTTTCGACAGAGATCAAGAAGAAGAAAGAAGCTGAAGTTTCCTCTCGGTTGCAAGGAGGTTGAAGCTGAGTTTTCGCATTTGGTGAGTGTTTCCTTGTGTTTTGTTCGGTTTTTTTGGGTTTTGAACCTTAAAACTGATTTTTATGTGTTCTTCATGCTTTGTTGTGTGTTTTGTTGTGTTTTTAGGTGTCTGGACTCATTGTGCCCTCAAGTTCGGTGGAGTTTTACTTGAAGGCTGCTTTAGATGAGTTCTAGATCCCTGGTTTTGTGTTTTTAAACTTCTTTGGGACTAAAAATGCATGTAAAAATATTTTACAACTTGTATGTATCATAACCGTATGTTTGTTGTGTTTGGTTGGTTGTGTTTTTCGTTTTATGCTCGTTTTAGGTGCTTAGAATGATAGATTTAAGTTATGAGAATGTTAGAGTTATGTTTGGGACTCGAAATAATTTGAAAACACGTATGTCTGCTGCCCATGCGCCCAAACAGAGCTCATGCGCTTGAAATTTAGCTCAGACGCCTAGGTCCTTTCTTATGCGCCCAAACAACACCTCATGCGCCTAGAAATTTTGCCAAGTAGTCTAAGTGTTGCTCTTGCGCCTGGATTTTTGCCCATGCACCTAAGTGATAGGCTCATACACCTGATACTTAGCCAAAAAAGACTAAGTTCAACCCCATGCGCCCGAATAGTATCCATGCGCCTAGAAAATTACTCATACGTCTGTGTTAATTCAGGCGCCTAAGTGTTGGTGTGCCTGCATAGTGCCTATGTGCCTGCATAGTGCCCATGCGCCTGCATAGTGCCCATGCGCCTGCATAGTGCCCATGCGCCTGCATAGTGCTCATGCGCCTAAATGCCTTAGAAAATTTCTGAGATTTTTGGGAAATAAAAATTTTAGGGTTTAACCCGAGGATGTTTTGATGGTTTTATGTGTTGATGTTATGCATGATTATGGTCTGTTCTTATGTTCCATATTACGTATTATTACGTGACTTTACGTGGTGTGTTTATGCTAGTATACTTAAGTATTATCATAAAGGAAGTAAAAGATTAATGTTAATGAAAAGTGGAACATAACGAATGAATGAAAACCTTGCAAGCAAAATGAAAGGAGGTTCGCAGCCATAGGTTGTCAGCTCAACTGTGTGCGGCTTAGCAACCCTATGAGGATGCATGCAGGGTCAATCTTTGAGATTGACGGGACCCTTGTTGCTTGCCCCAGGTACTGGAGTCAGCTTCGTGCATAATGTTCGGGGTCTATTTATAGACCTGAGGCCTAGTACCAGCTTCGTGCACTATGTTCGGGGTATTGCACATTGATCTGGTAGAAATTGAAAGATAATGATAAAACTACGAAATGAATGAGATGAATGATGAAAGATAATAATGAATATTATCTTGTTGTACGTATGATGTGTGATCATGTACGGAAGTAACGGATTTATGAAAAGGAAGTATTTTAAGAAAATGATATTTTTATATATCTAAACAAGAGATATTAAATTCTAAAACCTAGAACTCACTCAGCAACGCTGACTTTTATGCATTTTCAGTTGGCAGGTAACTCAACGCCGAAGATGGCACGCGGGGGAAAGCTACTTGGCAGGCAAGACTGGCATTCATTCGTGCATGATAATTATGTTGTTTTGTAATGCAACTAAACGTTTCTTTTGTAACTCCTATTATACACTGATGTATTATTTCGCAACATTAAATATTAATGTAATGAATGGTTTTTGGTAGTCTAATCCGCTGTGTTGTTTCAATTAAATATACGTATTTATGTCAATAATGTTGTGGTTGACAAACTGTGAGGTTTCCGGGTACGGGGCCTTACAATTCAAAACCAACTTCGAACACTCTTGCCTCAACATTCCAACGAATCAATCAAAATGAGAACTATGGATCCACAAAATACTTATTTAACAATCTTGGCAAGGAAAAAGGTACAAATGATCAAGAAACTACTCGTATTCAATCAATAACAATCAAGAAAAAATTACATTGACAGAATGAAAGTAATAATAAATCATACACAAGCGTAATAAGTGATCGATAAAAAAAAAGCAAATCAACTTAACACGACCAAGTAAATAACATTTACTTGTATTTTAATCAAAATTTTGAAACTACATATTGGTGCATCAAAGTATTCACAAATGCTTAACTAAATAACGGGAAATGAACTAGTTATACTCAAATAATAAAAAACAACAGTTCTTGCATGGATATTTTTTTTGACTTTCAATACAACCTCCAATGCTATGGAGTTTTGATTCTCATACCTTGTAAACACACTCGTGAACCATTCTAATCAAATCTGATTATAATCATCATTGCAATCACACTAATCAATCGCAAATGGAACGTAGGATCGATTGTTTAAATCAAAACCGAAATCGAGTATAAAACCACGTGAATGAAACTTGAAATCAGTCCAGTCCCTCCTAAAACTCATCGAAAAATACATAACCAACTTCGAACACTCTTTCTTCTACAATCCACCAAATCAATCAAAATGATAACTATGGATCCACAAAATACTTTATTAACAATCTAGGCAAGGAAAAAGGTGCAAAGGAACAAGAAACTACTCGTATTCACTCAATAATAATCGAGAAACAAATTAAACTGACTGAATGAAAGTAATAATATATCATACAAAAGCGTGATAAGTGATCTATGAAATAGAAAGCAAATCAAGTTAACATGACCAAGTAAATAAGATATACTTGTATTTTAATCAAAATTTTCCAACTACACATTAGTGCATTAAAGTTTTCACGAAAGCTTAATTAAAAAAAGGGGAAATGACCTACTTATACAAAAACACTAAACAACAATAGTTCTTGCATGGATACTTTTTTGACATTCAATACAACCTCCAATGCTATGGAGTTTTGATTCTCATGCTAGTAAACACACTTGTGAACAATTCTAATCAAATATGATTATAATCATCATTGCAATCACACTAATCAATCACTAATGGAACGTAGGATCTATTGCTTAAATGAAAACCAAAATCGAATACAAAACCACATGAATGAACCTTGAAATCAATCCACTCCCGCTTAAAACTCATAGAGAACAATTCATAACCAACTTCAAACACTCTTGCCTCAACAATCGACCGAATCAATCAAAATGACAACTATGGATCCTCAAAATTCTTTATTAACAATCTTGTTTCGCTCGGAAAAATTTAGCCAAAAGAAAAATAAAGAAAGGTGAAATGCTCCAAGTCAAGGGGTTAGAGTTGTGCAAGTTGCAAACTTGTCTATTATGGGTTCAAAAGCACGTATGGCCGCCTACACCCACACTTCTCACACATGCTTTCAGTTGGAAATAGAGGAAGAAGCTTCAACCGGATTTTTAGAGTGAGAAAGCTGAAATTCTTCAAGAAGGTGAGGTTTTCTTCTATTTCTGTACGGTTTTCAGTTTTGCTCTAGCAGCTGGACTGATTTTTATGTGTTTCTTTGTGTCTAGTTGCTTGTTCTTGCATGTCTAGGTGCTAGAACTCCAGGCGTTCTTGGGTTGGTGGAATTTTACTCGAAAGCTGTTAGAGGTGAGTTCTAGATCCCTGGTTTTACTTGTTTTTAACCTGTTTGGGGTTGAAATGCATATTACCAACTGCTTTAAAATGAAAAATATTAACTGATCTGTGTGCTTTGCACCTGATATGCGTGTGAGTGTGTGTTTCAAATGCTTGATCGATTTGTGTGGTTGTATGCTTGTTCTAAGAGTTTAGCATGCTAGATCGGTGTTGTGAATGTATAAGAATGAGGATTTGGAACTGATTATAGCATAGGTGACAACTGCAGGTTGGTTTAGTTTATCCGCATTTAGACTTGAATATTCACATAAGTGTTGTTCATCCACATTTGATGTGTTCATCCGCATTTGCCTTAGTACAACCAAAGTGTTCATCGGCATTTGTTGTGACCATGCGCATTTGCTACAATGTCCATGCGTATTTGCTTTAGTCATCCTCATTTGATTCATGCGCACTTCCTGACACTCAGAATATTTCTTGAGAATGTTCATCCGCATTTATTCATCCGCGTTTGTCTAGTTCTTCCGCATTTGTCTAAGTTCATCCGCATTTCTTTTGAGACTTAGGATTTTTTGAAATTTTGGGAATAGAATTTAAATGTGGAGAACTTCTGTATATGGGATGATTATGCTTGTTTAAGGATTATAATGCTTGGTTCTTTCTTATGTGCTGTTTTTACTATGTCAATTATATTTTCATGCTATGTGATTAAAGTAATGAGCATCTTAATAAGTATTATCCATAACAAGTGGACACAAAGGAATAAAAGGAGAATAGTGAAACTTAATGAATGTTACCCCCGGGCCCTTACGATGAATGAAAAGCCTTGCAAGCAAATGAATGGAGGTTCACGACCAGGAGGTCGTTTGCTCAACTGATGTACGACTGTATCAGCCCATGAGGATGTACATCAGGGGTCTAATCCTGGGGATTGACCAATGAATTAATGGGATCCAAGTTCATGAGCAGGCTTCGTGCCTAGCAGTGTGGATCAACTGTCGATAGGTTAGCTACCATGATAAACGTTTCCCGATAGGGGTTCGACATCTGTTGCCAACCAATAATGTAGGCTCTTGCTTTGTGCAATCCTAGTTAATGAAAGAGAAAGATAAAGAAAGAAAGATAATGAATCTCTTAATGATGGATTGTGTATATTGATGAATGATCACCAAATGAAGTTTACAAAAGTGTATATTCTATTTTATTAAACTAGAACTCACTCAGCAACGCTTACTTTTTATATGCATATCAGTTGGCAGGTAAGGACATTGCTGAGGATGGCACGGGACTGAAGCTACTTGGTGGATTCAGACTGGCATCCATTTATGCAATTATAATATTTTTGTCTTGTAATGCAACTAAATATTCTTTTGTAACTCTTAACAACAATGTATTATTTGGCAAAGGTAATCATTAATGCAAGAAATGGTTTTTGGTTAAGCTATTCTGTTGCGATTGTCTTCCTATATAATGTGACTTAATGTGTTTGTAATAACGAATGATGCTATGAATGACCAACTGTGGGGTTCCCGGGAACGGGGCCTTACAAGTTGGTATCAGAGTCAAAGTTTAAGAGAATTGGGTAAATTATTTTTCAAAACCTGAACTTAAACTGAAAATAGGACTAAATGGAGGGATGTCAACCCAAGTAGCTAAGTGCCATCAGGTAATTTTTCATATGTTAACCGGTATTACGTGTGTGTGCTATTTGGTTTATGTGCTTAGTAGATTTGGATACTGATGTAGTCTGGATAGGGAATGCTTGGGGGATGAAGAGTAAAGTAAGTGGCTAATCGCAACTAGTCACTGTAATTAGGGACTTACTATACTTGACATAATCCGATCTATTACCTTGAATGACCTTGTTAGTGTTTCAATCTTATAGGAGGTAGATCTAATGGCAGGTAGGAAATCTGGGAAGGCAACCCGAGGCGGTGTTTGTGTCGGGCGTACTACTAGACCACGTGTCACCCGAAGCAAGACTAAGGCTCCTGAGACAACTCATGAGAACACCGATCTTCATAGCCACCAAGAGGGTGAAGGATCAGCCACCCTCAAGTCTACGGTAAAGGAAGCTATTGCTGACGAAGTCTACAACGTCATGCAAAACGTGTTACCTTCAGTGGTGACCAAAGTGTTAAGGGCTGTAAAGGATGGTGAAAAGACCAAAGATGCAGGGGAGAAGGAGAAAGCTGATGTAGAGCCATCTAGTCCCAAGGTGGTAATTCATGATGATGATAGTGTGGGGGAGAAGGAGACCGCTAAGGAGTGCACCTATGGGGCGTTTTAGAGGTGCAAACCCCCGACCTTTGATGGTAACGGCAATGCTACCGCTGCTCATCGTTGGGTTTGAGAGATGGAGGTGGTTTTAGACATTAGTGAGTGCCGAGAGGATTAAAAGATGAAGTTTTCCTCCCATTCTTTCGTTGACTCGGCCTTATGATGGTGGAACAACATTTTCCAAGCCGAGGGGAAACGATATGTCGCAAGGATGAGGTGGTCGGATTTGAAGGAACTGGTACTGGAGGAGTATCGTCCACATCGGGAAGTTGGACAAAATTGAGATGGAGTTCTTGCATTTGGAGGTTGGAAATATGACTCATCAGGTGTATACCTCCAAGTTCAATGAACTTGCAAGACTTGTGCCAGGTCTAGTAACTCCAGAGTCCAAGAAGATTAAGAGGTACATGCAGGGTTTGCCTGTGGATATTAGGAGGAATATGATAGATGATAGGCTAAACACTTTCAGGTCGGCGGTAGATATGGCCGAAAGATTGTATGACAAGAGAGACCTGGTACCAATTCTAAGGAAGGTCGAGAAGAGTTGGAACAAGAACATTAATGGGAAGAGATTCAGGGGTGACCACTAAGGGATTGAGGAAAAGAAGATGAGGATTGACGATAGTCGCCCAGGATTGAGTAAGGAGAACAACAGGGGGGAATGTAAGAAGTGTGGGAAGGTTCACATGGGTGAGTGTAGAGTGGGGACAAATTGGTGTTTTAAGTGTGGGGGCGAAAGCCACTATGGTAAAGAGTGCAGGGTACCGCGATGCTATCAGTGCGGGGAAGTAGGCGACACGGGCCAAGATTGCAAGAAGGGTGGTGCAGGGAGCTCAGGGACCAAGACTATGGGTGAGGAAGGGAAAAGTGAGAGCACAAAAGCCAAGGCAAGGGCATCCAACATGACCCGGGAAGAAGCCAAAGTGGACCCTGAAGTAGTTTCAGAAATGTTTTTGGTAAACCAATCATATGCTTCTATGCTTTTCAATTCGGGTGCTAGTAGAAGTTTTGTATCTGCTACCTTTTGTTGTGAAATGTCTGGTAAGAATAAAAAGATAGACAAGCCTGACTGGGTTTGAGAATAATATTCTCTGTTGATGTGAATCAACAAGGACCGAATATGATGATTGAGTCAATGATTGTAAGGCCGAATCAAACAATCACAGAACATTGAATGCTGAATAATACTCATAAATGCTCTTCGTATTAAAGAAGGTGAGAAACGGTTACAATGAATGCTAGGGTTTTTCAGCATGAACAGTAACAGTACACCTTAAACTTATTACAAAGCAAAATATTCTGATTGTCTAATGTCTAACAACAGTCAGTCTCTCTCACCTCTCATACGAGGATTTCTATTCTATTTATAGGCTGACACATGCCTGAGAAAAAGACTAAACTAACCCTAACCTATACATCAGAACTAGTCCTAGTACAAAAGTCTTCATCAGCGTTTCTTCTTGGTCATCCACATTGACAAATGCGAATGATGAGTTGTTCAACAGCATTGGTGTTTGGTCATCAGCATTGACAAATGTGGATGAACAAACATTGCGCATTTGTTACTGAACATCCGCATTTGTTAATGCAGAAGAACAAACACTTGGGCGCATTTGTTCTATGGTCATCCGCATATACAAATGCGGATAGCCGATACGATTTCAATTGTTGATGCACATTCTTCATCCGCATTAGATCTTGGACTTGGGGAGATTTCAGCAGAACAACTATCAATCCACTACTTGAATTGGCATGTATGATCCTTTCAGGGTCCAACAAAGCCCTTCTATGTAGAGACAACGATAGGAAAGTCTACCAAAGTGACTGATGTGATAGACGATTGCCTCGTAGAGTTGGACGGTCGTAAGTTTCCTGCTAGATTATATGTGATGGCCCTAGGAGGTTTTGATGTGGTGTTAGGGATGGATTGGTTGGCGGCCTACGAAGCGAACATCGTGTGCCGAAAGAAGACGATTTGTCTAACTGCGCCCGATGGCAGTTTGGTTACGATACATGGAGACAAGGAGTGCATTACACCACGAGTAATCTCGATGATCATGGCAGAGAAGTTAATGAGACACGGGTATAGTGCTTACTTGGCTTATGTGAAGAAGGTGGATGCTACCATGCCTCAGCTGTCCGATGTGCCGGTAGTATGCAATTTCCCCAATGTGTTTCCCGAAGACCTACCAGGTGTTCCACCTGATAGAGATATCGAGTTTCAGATTGACTTGATGCCAGGAACGCAACCCGTAGCCAAGGCACCTTACCAGTTGGCTCCATCTGAACTCAAGGAGCTGATGACACAACTACAAGATCTTCTGGATAAGGGCTTTATTCGGCCGAGTATCTCTCCATGGGGTGCTCCGGTTCTATTTATAAAGAAGAAAGACGGTAGTATGAGGATATGCATCGACTACCGTGAACTGAACAAGTTGACCGTGAAGAACCACTATCCGTTACCGAGGATTGATGACTTGTTTGATCAACTCCAGTGTGCAAATTGGTTCTCAAGGATCGATCTTCGGTCGGGTTACCACCAGCTAAAGGTTAAAGAACAAGACATCCCAAAGACTGCGTTTCGGACACGATATGGGCATTATGAATTTCTCGTGATGTCGTTTGGTCTAACCATTGCTCCTACAACATTCATGGACCTAATGAACAGAGTTTGCCGCCCGATGCTCGACAAATCAGTAATAGTGTTCATAGATGATATCTTGATCTATTCAAAGAGTGAGGGAGACCATGTCTGTCACATCCGTGAGGTGCTGGAAACTCTAAGAAGGGAGAAGTTGTATACGAAATCCTCTAAGTATGCCTTTTGGTTATACGAGGTACAGTTTCTGGGCCATGTGATTAAGCCAGAAGGAATCATAGTTGATGCTACCAAAGTGGAGGCGGTGATGAAGTGGAGTTCGCCCAAAATGCCGTCTAAAATCTGAAGCTTCCTCGGATAGGTGGGTTATTACAGAAGATTCATTCAGGACTTTCCCAAGATTGCCTCGCTGTTGACCAAGTTGACGAGGAAGGATATGAAGTTTGAATGGGATGACCACCAAGAAAATGCGTTCATGGAGTTAAAAAGAAGATTGACACAAGCTCCAGTGTTAACGCTACCAGAAGGGAATGAAGACTTGGTTGTCTATTCTGATGCCTCTTATCAAGGGTTAGGGTGTGTGCTAATGCAGCATGGCAAAGTCATAGGATACGCATCTCGATAATTAAAGATTCATGAAGTGAACTACCCTAATCATGATCTGGAGCTGGCTGCTGTGGTATTCGCGTTAAAAATATGGAGACACTACTTATATGGTGCCAAATGTATGATTTTTATAGACCACAAAAGCTTAAATTGTTTCTTTGAGCAGAAGGATCTTAATATGAGACAGCGACGATGGTTGGAACTCATAAAAGACTACGACTGTGAGATTCATTATCACCCGGGTAATGCTAACGTGGTAGCGGATGCTCTAAGCCGGAATGAAAACCGGGAACTGATTCGTGTGAGATCTTACCAGTTGATCGTGACTCCTGGTATGATAAAGCAAGTGGGTGAAGCTCAGGGAGAGGCTCTAAAGCCCAAGAATGCTAATGAAGAAAGGATGAAAGGGCAGATCACAAGCCTAGAAGAAAATGGCAATGGTGTCAAAATGAGGTTTGGGCGTATGTGGATTCCTAAACGTGGAAGTCTGCGAGAGAAAGTGTTGGATAAAGCTCACAAGACTTGCTACTCCATTCACCCAGGAACAAACAAGATGTACCAAGACCTAAAGAAGAATTTTTAGTGGCCAGGAATGAAAGCCGATATAGCGAGATATGTAGAAAGATGCTTGACTTGTCTCCAAGTTAAGGCCAAGCATCAGAACCCATACGGGAAAATCCAACCCTTGGAAATTCCCGAATGGAAGTGGGAACATATTACTATGGATTTCATAACGAAGCTACCTTGTACAGCTAAAGGTTATGATGCCATATGGGTCATAGTGGATAGACTGACGAAGAGTACTCACTTTATACCCATCTGAAAGACGTATAACTCGAAACGACTAGCCGAATTGTTCATCAATGAGATAGCCACCAGTCATGGTATGCCGGTGTCAATTATCTCAGACAGAGATACGCGGTTTACATCCAAATTTTGGAAGAAGTTCAATGATGTGATGGGAACCAAACTGCACATCAGTACCACATACCAACCATAAACAGACGGCCAATCAGAAAGAACTATCCAGACCTTAAAGAACATGCTTCGGGCATGTACCATAGACTTTGCTGGAAGCTGGGATAGTCACCTACCATTGGTGGAGTTCTCATACAATAACAGCTACCATGCTAGTATTGGTATGTCCATGTATGAGATGCTCTATGGCCGGAAATATAGAACCCCCATTTGTTGGGGGGAAATCAGACAGAAGGCGCTGGGGAGTATCGAGCTTATCGAAACGAACAACGAGAAGTTATGCAGAATTAAAGCTTATATGAAAGCCACCAATGATAGGTAGAAATCATATGCCGACAAACGTCGAAGACTGATCGAGTTTAACGTCAGTGATATAGTGATGCTGAAGGTGTCCCATTGGAAAGGGATAATTTGATTCAGAAAGAGAGGAAAGTTAAGCCCTCGCTTTATTGGGCCTTTCAAGATAGTAGCCCGTGTGGGAGAGGTGGCCTATAGGTTGGAGCTACCCGATGAGTTAAGTGGAATTCATCCAACCATCCTTGTATCTCACCTAAGAAAGTGCTTAGCCGATGAAGATATGATAGTGCCACTGGGGGACATTGAGGTGGATGAACGACTCAATTATGAGGAGCAGCCAGTGGCCATCATCGACAGAAAAGAGAAGACATTACGGAATAAAGCGGTTCCACTGGTACGAATACAATGGAGGCACAGGAAGGGATCGGAGTCTACGTGGGAGACTAAGGAAGAGATGAGACAACATTAACCGCATCTGTTCAAGGAGTGACAGGTTTCGGGGACGACTCCCATTTAAGGGGGGTGGACTTGTAACGCTTGGAAAATTTCAGCCAAAAAAAAAAGAAAGAAAGGTGAAATCTTCAAGTCAAGGGGTTTGAGTTGTGCAAGTGGCAAACTTGTCTATTATGGGTTTAAAAGCACGTATGGCTGCCCACACCCTCACTTCTCACACCTGCTTTCGGCTGGAAATAGAGGAAGAAGCTTCAACCGGATTTTTAGAGTAAGAAAGCTGAAATTCTTCAAGAAGGTGAGGTTTTCTTGTATTTCTGTTTGGTTTTCAGTTGTGCTCTAGCTGCTGGACCGATTTTATGTGTTTCTTTGTGTCTGGTTGCTTGTTCTTGCGTGTCTAGGTGCTAGAACTCCAGGCGCTCTCGGGTTGGTGGAATTTTGCTGAAAGCTGTTAGAGGTGAGTTCTAGATCCCTGGTTTTACTTGTTTTTAACCTGTTTGGGGCTGAAATGCATATTAGCTATTGCTTTACACTCAAAAATATTAACTGATCTATGTGCTTTGCACCTGATATGCGTGTGAGTGTGTGTTTCGAATGCTTGATCGATTTGTGTGGTTGTATGCTTGTTCTAAGAGTTTAGCATGCTAGAAGTGCTGTGAATGTATAAGAATAAGGATTTGGAACTGATTATAGCATAGGTGACAACTGCAGGTTGGTTTAGTTCATCCGCATTTAGACTTGAATATTCACATTAGTGTTGTTCATCCGCATTTGCTGTGTTCATCCGCATTTGCCTTAGTACAGCCAAAGTGTTCATCGGCATTTGTTGTGACCATGAGCATTTTCTACAGTGCTCAAGCGTATTTGCTTTAGTCATCCGCATTCGGTTCATGCGCACTTCCTGACACTTAGAATATTTCCTGAGAATGTTCATCCGCATTTGTTCATTCGCATTTGTCTAGTTCTTCCGCATTTGTCTAAGTTCATCGGCATTTCATTTGAGACTTAGGATTTTCAAAACTTTTGGAAATAGAATTTAAGTGTGGAGAACTTCTGTATAAGGGATGATTATGCTTGTTTAAGGATTATAATGCTTTGTTCTTTCTTATGTGATGTATTTACTATGTCAATTATATTTTCATGTTATGTGATTAAAGTAATGAGCATCTTAGTAAGTATTATCCATAACAAGTGGACACAAAGGAATAAAAGGAGAACATTGAAAATTAATGAATGTTACCCCCGGGCCCTTACGATGAATGAAAAGCCTTGCAAGCAAATGAATGGAGGTTCACGACCAGGAGGTCGTTTGCTTAACTGATGTACGGCTTTATCAGCCCATGAGGATGTACATCAGGGGTCTAGTCTTGGGGATTGACCAATGAATGAATGGGATCCTAGTTCATGAGCAGGCTTCGTGCCTAGCAGTTTGGATCAACTATCGAAGGGTTAGCTACCATGATAAACGTTTTCCGATAGGGGTTCGGCATCTGTTGCCAACCAACAATGAAGGCTCTTGCTTTATGCAATCCTAGTTAATGAAAGAGAAAGATAAAGAAAGAAAGATAATGAATCTCTTAATGATGGATTGTGTATATTGATGAATGATCACCAAATGAAGTTTACAAAAGTGTATTTTCTATTTTATTAAACTAGGACTCACTCAGCATGCATATCAGTTGGCAGGTAAGGACGTTGCTGAGGATGGCACAGGACTGAAGCTAGTTAGTGGATTGAGACTGGCATCCATTTATGCAATTATGATATTTTTTTCTTGTAATGCAACTAAATATTCTTTTTTAACTCTTAACAACAATGTACTATTTGGCAAAGGTTATCATTAATGCAAGAAATGGTTTTTGGTTAAGCTATTCCGCTGCGATTGTCTTCCTATAATAATGTGACTTGATGTGTTTGTAATAACGAATGATGCTATGAATGACCAACTATGAGTTTCCCGGGAATGGGGCCTTACAAATCTAGGCAAGGAAAAAGTTGCAAAGGATCAAGAAACTACTCGTATTAACTCAATAACAATTGAGAATCAAATTACACTAACGGAATGTATGAAATAATAAATCATAAGAAGTGTAATAAGTGATCGATGATAAAGAAAGCAAATCAACTTAACACGACAAAGTGAATAAGATTTACTTTTATTTTAATCAAAATTTTGCAACTACATATTGGTGCATTAAAGTATTAATGAATACTTAACTAAATAAACAGGAAATGACCTACTTATACAAAAACACTAAACAACATTAGTTCTCACATGGATAGTTTTTTGACATTCAATACAACCTCCAATGCTATGGATTTTTGATTCTGATGCCTTGTAAACACACTCGTGAACCAATCTAATCAAATCTGATTATAATCATCATTGCAATCACACTAATCAATCACAAATGTAACGTAGGATCTATTGTTTAAATCAAAACCAAAATCGAACATGAAAACACATGAATGAACCTTAAAATCATTCCACTCCCTCCTAAAACCCATCAAGAACAATTCATAACCAACTTCGAACACTCTTGCCTCAATAGTCCACTGAATCAATCAAAATGAGAACTATAGATCCACAAAATACTTTATTAACAATCTAGACAAGGAAAAAGGTGCAAAGGGTCAAGAAACTACTCGTATTCACTCAATAACATTCAAGAATCAAATTACGCTGATGGAATCCAAGTAATAATAAATCATACGGAAGGGTGATAAGTGATCAATGAAATAGAAAGCAAATCAAGTTAACATGACCAAGTAAATAAGATTTACTTGTATTTTAATCAAAATTTTACAACTACATATTGGTGCATCAAAATATTCATGAATGCTTAACTAAATAAACGGAAAATGAACTAGTTATACTAAATAAATAAAAAACAATAGTTCTCGCAAGGATATTTTTTTGACTTTCAGAACAACCTCCAATGCTATGGAGTTTTTATTCTCATGCATTGTAAACACACTCGTGAACCATTCTAATCAAATCTGATTATAATCATCATTGCGATCACACTAGTCAATTACAAATGGAACATAGAACATAGGATCTATTTTTTAAATCAAAACCAAAATTAAACAAGAAAACACATGAATGAACCATGAAATCAATCCACTCCTGCCCAAAACACATCTAGAATATTTCACAACCAACTTCGAACACTCTTGCCTCAACAATCCACCGAATCAATCAAATGACAACTATGGATCCACAAAATACTTTATTAACAATATAGGAAAAGAAACAGGTGCAAAGGATCAAGAAACTACTCGTATTCACTCAATAACTGTAAGGCCCTATTCCTGGAAACCCCACAGTTGGTCATTCATAGCACTTTTCATATTAATACACATTTAGATTCATCAAAACTAGAGTACTTTACAGCGGAATAATTTAATAAAAACCATAGCATTCATTATCTATTACTTTTGCCAAGAAATACATTGTTGTGCTAGTTACAAAAGAACATCTAGTAGCATTTAAAAAAAAAAAAAAACTTTTCAACGTGTCATGGATGCCAGTCTTTATTTTCCAGGTAGCTTCAACCTCGTGCCATCCCCAACAACACCATTACCTGCCAACTGATATGCATATAAAAAGCCAGTGTTGCTGAGTGAGTTCTAGTTTAATAATATCGAAAATATACTTTTGTAAACTTCACTTTGTGATCATTCATCAATATACATAATTAACCATTAAGAGATTCTTTATCTTTCTTGCTTTCATTATCTTTCACTTTTATTGTCTAGGTTTGCACAAAGCAAGAGCCTACATAGTTGGTTGGCAACAGATGCCGAACCCTTATCGGCAAACGTTTATCATGGTAGCTAGCCCATTGACAGTTGACCCACACTGCTAGGCATGAAGCCTGCTCATGAATACGGGTCCTATTCATCATACATTGGTCAGTCACAAGGATTAGACCCCAGATGTACATCCTCGTGGGCTAAAACCGCCACACATCAGTTGAGCTAACGACAACATGGTCGTGCACCTCTATTCATTGTGTTTGCAAGGCTTTTCATTTATCATAAGGGCCCGAGGGTAACATTCATTAAGTTTCACTGTCCTTCTTTTATTCCTTTGTGACCACTTAATTATGAATAATACTTTTTAAAAATATTATCTGTTTGATAATCACATATTATGAAGTATAATAAAACTATCCATAACAAACAACCCATAAGAAGAGAATTAAACATTAGAGACATTAAACAAGCATAATCTTTCCTTATTCATCAGTACTTAACACTTAAATTCTATTCCCAAAATTTTAGAATAATTGTAAGTCCCCAAAGAAATGCAGATGAACAATACTAATGCGGATGAACAAATGCGGATGAGTATAAACAAATGCGGATGAAGTGCAGCAAATGCGGATGAAAGTCCCCAGAAAATATTCTAAGTGTCCAATGAAATGCTGGTATAACAAATGCAGATGAGCATAAACAAATGTAGATGAACTGTAGAAAATGCGAATGAAAGTCCTCAGAAAATATTCTAAGTGTGCAGAGAAATGCTAGTAGAACAAATGCTAATAAGCATAAACAAATGTGGATGAACTGTAGCAAATGCGGATGAAACTGTAACAAATGTGGATGAACACTTAACAAATGCGGATTAACAAGTCCAGTACCTGTGATGCAACTTATGAAATTTCTCGGTTCCAAACATCATCTTAGCATGAACTTAGCTTAGATCTATCAGATAAACATTATACAATCATCATGAATATCACATAACATAACTATATCATCATAAACAACCGTACCATACATGAAAAATCATAATTTGCTTCGAAAACATTAGTTAAATATGCATACCAGCCCCAAATAAGTTGAGAACATTAAAAAGAGGGGATCTAGAACTCACCTCTAACTGCTTTCGAGTAATACTCCTCCAAACCCGAGAGCCACCTGGAGTTCTAGCACTTAAACACACAAAATCAAGCTGCCAAACACAAAGAAACATGTAAAGATCGGTCCAGAAGCTCAACCCAACTGAAAATTGAACAGAAAACACACGAAAGCCTCACCTCTAGGAGAATTCAGCTTGTCACGCATAAAAACCCAGTTGAAGTTTTTGTTCTTCCTCTTGCAGTTGTATTCAGTTGGTGAAATGGGGTGTTGGCGACCATGCTTCTTTTTTAATCCCATAATGGGAAAGTTTGCCACTTGCATAACTTTAACCCATTGACTTGGAATATTTCTCCTTTCTTTCTTTTTCTTTTCTTTTGCTAAAATTTTCCGGGTGTTACAAGTCCACCCCCCTTAAATGGGTTTCGTCCCCGAAACCTGTCACTCCTCAAACAGATACGGGTAATGTTGTCTTATCTCTTCCTCAGTCTCCCATGTAGACTCGGATCCCTTCATGTGCCTCCACTGTACTCGCACCAGTTGAACCACCTTATTTCGTAGTCTCTTCTCTTTTCTGTCCACATAATTGAGTCGCTCATCCACCTCACTGTCCTCCAGTGGCACAATCATATCTTCATCAGCTAATCACTTTCTTAGATGAGATACATGGAATGTTGGATGAATTCCACTTAACTCATCGGGTAGCTCCAACCTGTAGGCCACCTCTCCCACACGGGCTACTATCTTAGAAGGCCCAATAAATCGAGGGCTTAACTTCCCTCTCTTTCTGAATTGAATTATCCCTTTCCAAGGGGACACCTTCAGCATCACTCTATCACCGATGTTAAACTCGATCGGCCTTTGACGTTTGTCGGCATAGGATTTCTGCCTATCTTTGGCGGCTTTCATATAGGCTTTAATTCTGCCTAACTTCTCGTTGGTCGTTTCGATAACCTCGATACTCCCCAACTCCTTCTGTCTGAATTTTCCCCAACAAACAGGGGTTCTATATTTCCGGCCATAAAGCATCTCATACGGGGGCATACCAATACTGGTGTGGTAGCTGTTATTGTATGAGAACTCCGCCAACGGTAGGTGACTGTCTCAGCTTCCACCAAAGTCTATGATACATGCCCGAAGCATGTCCTCTAAGGTCTGGATAGTTGGATTGGCTGTCCATCTGTGGGTGGTATGCTGTACTGATGTGCAGTTTGGTTACCATCACATAGTTGAACTGCTTCCAAAATTTGGATGTAAACTACATATCTGTGTCTGAGACAATCGACACCGGCACGCCATGACAGGTAACTATCTCATTGATGAACAATTCTGTTAGCCATTCCGAGTTATACGTCTCTCGGATGGGTATAAAGTGAGCACTCTTCGTCAGTCTGTCTATTATGACCCATATGGCATCATAACCTTTAGCTATACGAGGTAGCTTCATTATGAAATCCATAGTAATATGCTCCCACTTCCATTCGAGAATTTCCAAGGGTTGGATTTTCCCGTATGGCTTCTGATGCTCAGCCTTAACCTAGAGGCAGGTCAAGCATCTTTCTACATACCTTGCTACATCAGCTTTCATTCCCGGCCACCAATAATTCCTCTTCAGGTCTTGGTACATTTTGTTGGTTCCCGGATGAATGGAGTAGCGGGTCTTGTGGGCTTCGTCTAACACTTTCTCTCGTAGACCTCCACGACTAGGGATCCACATACGCCCGAATCTGATTTTGACACCATTAATGTTTTCTTCTAGATTTGTGATCTGCCCTTTCATCCTCTTCTTATCAACATGCTCAGGTTCTAGAGCATCTTTCTGAGCCTCACCAATTTGCTTTATCATATCAGGAGTTACAATCAACTGGTAAGATCTCACCCGAATCGGTTCCCGGTTTTCCTTCTGGCTTAGAGCATTAGCTGCCACGTTAGCTTTACTCGGGTGATAATGAATCTCGTAGTCGTGGTCTTTTATCAGCTCCAACCATCATCCCTGTCTTATATTAAGATCCTTCTACTCGAAGAAATACTTTAAGCTTTTGTGTTCCGTAAAAATCATACATTTGGCACCGTATAAGTAGGGTCTCCATATTTTTAACGCGAATACCACAGCAGCCAGCTATAGATCATGCGTAGGGTAGTTAACTTCATGAATCTTTAATTGTCGAGATACGTATGCTATGACTTTGCCTCACTGCATTAGCACGCACCCTAACCCTTGATAAGAGGCATCGGAACAGACAACCAAGTCTTCATTCTCTTTTGGTAGTGTTAACACTGGAGCTTGTGTCAATCTTCTCTTTAACTCCATGAATGCATTTTCTTGGCGGTCGTCCCATTCAAACTTCACATCCTTCCTCGTCAACTTGGTCAACGGCAAGGCAATATTGGAAAAATCATAAATTAATCTCATGTAATAACCCGCCAATCCGAGGAAGCTTCGGATTTCAGAAGACATTTTAGGTGAATTCCACTTCATCACCACCTCCATTTAGCAGGATCAACCATGATTCCTTCTAGGCTAATCACATGACCCAGAAACTGCATCTCGCGTAACCAAAATACGCATTTGGAGAATTTTGCGTACAACTTCTCCCTTCTTAGAGTTTCCAACACCTCATGGAGGTGACAGGCATGGTCTCCTTCATTCTTTGAGTAGACAGGATATCATCTATGAACACTATTACTGATTTGTCGAGCATCGGTCGACAAACTCTATTCATCAAGTCCATGAATGCTGCAGGAGCATTAGTTAGACCAAACGACATCACGAGAAATTCATAATGCCCATATCATGTCCGAAATGCAGTCTTTGGGATATCTTGTTCTTTAACCTTTAGTTGGTGATAACCCGACTGAAGATCGATCCTCGAGAACCAACTTGCACCCTGGAGTTGATTAAACAAGTTATCAATCCTCGGTAACGGATATCGGTTCTTCACAGTCAACTTGTTCAGTTCACGGTAGTCGATGCACATCCTTATACTACTGTCTTTCTTCTTCATGAATAGAACCGAAGCACCCCATGGAGAGATACTCGGCCGATAAAGCCCTTATCCAAAAGATCTTGCAGTTATGTGATCAGCTCTTTGAGTTCGGATGGAGCCAACTGGTAAGGTGCCTTGGCTACGGGTTGAGCTCCTGGTATCAAGTCAATTCGAAACTCGATCTCTCTATCAGGTGGGACACCTGGTAGGTCTTCCGGAAACACATCGGGGAAATCGCATACTAGTGGCACATCGAACACTTGAGGCACGGTAGCATCAACATTCTTCATATAAGCCAGGTAAGCACCCCACCCTTGCCTCAAAAACTTCTGTGCCGTGATCATGGATATCATTCGTGGAATGGTACATTCCTTATCTCCCTGAACCGTAACCAAACTGCCATCGGGCGCAACTAGACAAATAACCTTCTTTCGTGTAAGGCCCCGTTCCTGGGAACCCCACAGTTGGTAAATCACAACCTCATTTCTATCAAAACATATTAAGATTTTTTAAGTAATAAAATATTGTAGCGGAATAATTCATCAAAAACCATTTCATGCTTTAATAAACACATTTTCCAAGTAATACATCATTGTTTAAAAGATTAAAAAATATCACTTAGTTGTGTTACAAAACAACATCATTATTATTACATGAGATGGATGCCAGTCTTGCCCGCCAAGTAGCTTCACCCTCATGCCATCCTCAGCAACAAGTCACCTGCCAACTGAAAATGCATAAAAGTCAGCGTTGCTGAGTGAGTTCGAGTTTTACATAATAAAATACTTTACCTTTTGTAAAAACCTTCCCTTTACTTTCGTTCGTGATCACACAACATACGTACATCTTGATAATATCATTATTATCTTTCAACATTCTTTTCCTTCATTTCTTACTTTCATCATTATCTTTCACTTTCATCTAGACCAATGTCATATGCTATACCCCAAACATTGTGCATGAAGCTGGTACTGGGCCGGAGTCTATAAATAGACCCCTGACATTATGCACGAAGCTGACTCCAGTACCGAGGCAAGCGACAAGGGTTCCGTTTCATACATATTGGTCAATCACATAGATTGACCCCTGTGTGCATCCTCATGGGTTAGCTAAACCGTACACAGTTGAGATAACAACCCCTCAATGAGTTGTGAACCTCCTTTCAGTTGCTTGCAAAAGTTTACATTCTTTCATTAGGTTCCACTTCGTTAATAATGTCTTTCACTTTCATTATATAATACTTTACGTACAAGAGCATTAACGCACCACGTAAAGTCACATAATAATACGTAATAAGGAACATCAATAACAGGCCATAACATGCAAAACATGAACAAACATAACCCATCAAAACATTCCTGAGCTTAATTATAAATTTTAATTTTTCCAAAAATTTCAGAAAAATTCTAAGGCAACTTAGGCGCATGAGCACTATGTTGGCGCATGGACATTTGGGCGCATGGGAACATTTGGGCGCATGGGGAAAAACTTAGGCGCATGGGAAAAACTTAGGCGCATGAGCACTATGCACGCGCATGGGTACTTGGGCGCATGGGAAACTTAGGCGCATGAGCAACACTTAGGCGTATTGGCAAAAAGACTTTGGCGAACTATGCAGGAACATGAGTACTATGCAGGCGCATGGGAAACTTAGGCGCATGAGCAACCACTTGGGCACATGGGTAGTTTGGGCACATGGGTACTATGCCAGTTCCAACTTATGCTAATTTCAATTCCTGATCATCATTCTACATATTCTTAGCTCAAATCTAGCATACTAAGCTCAAAAAACAAGCATACATCACATAATTCAGTCAAATATTCATAAACACACATACCCACATAAAACAGGGGTAATACACGGTTCAACATGCTGAAAGTTGTAAAATGATAATTTATATGCATTTTAGCCCCAAAACAAGTTTAAAACAAAAAAACTGGGGATCTAGAACTCACCTACAACAGCCTTTGAGTAAAACTCCTCCAAACTCGAGAGCGCTTGGAGTTCAAACACCTTCTAGACGATCTTCTTCTTCTCTCTAGAAAACCGATGGAAACTTTCTACTTTTCTTCATTCTGCAGTCGAGCAGTTGGCGAGAGCAGAGGTGTAGGCAACCATGCCCCCTTTTAAGCATAATAATAATAAAGTTTGCCTGTTGGACAACTTTAACCCGTCAACTTGGGTTATTTCGCCTTTCTTTCTTTATACTTCTCTTTTCTTTTCTTTTTCTCTTTTAAAATTTCCGGGTGTTACAGGTCCATCCCCCTTATATAGGTTTCATCCCCGAAACCTGTCACTCCTCGAATAGTTGTGGATAATGCTGTCTTATGTCTTCCTCGGTCTCCCACGTAGACTTGGATCCCTTCCTGTGCCTCCACAGTACTCGCACCAGTGGAACCACTTTATTACGTAATCTCTTCTCTTTTCTGTCAATGATGGCCACTGGTTGCTCCATATAATTGAGCCGTTCATCTACGTCAATATCCTCCAGTGGCATAATCATATCCTCATCAGCTAGGCATTTTCTCAGATGAGATACATAGAATGTTGGATGAATCCCACTTAACTCATCGGGTAGCTCCAACCCATAGGCCACCTCTCCTACTCAAACAATGATTCAGAAAGTTCCTATATACCTCGAAGTCAGCTTACCTCGTTTTCTGAACCGAATGATCCCCTTCAAAGGTGAAACCTTCGGCATAACTTTATCACCCACCTTGAATTCAATCTCTCTACGCCTCTTGTCAGCATACGACTTTTGTCTATCCTTTGCCGCCTCCATAAAGGCCTTGATCTTCTCCAACTTTTTAGTCGTAGCCTCGATCACTTAACCGCTCCCTAACTCCTTCTATCCTATGTCTCCCCAACATACAGGCATTGTACACTTTCTATCGTATAGCATCTCATATGGTGGCATACAAATGCCGGCATGATAACTGTTTTTGTATGAGAATTCGGCTAACTGTAAGTGTTCATCCCAACTTCCTCCAAAATCGATCACGCATGCCGGTAGCATATCTTCCAGTGTCTGGATCGTCCTCTCCGACTAACCATCTGTCTGAGGATGGTACGCCGTACTAATATGTAGCCTCGTCCCCATCGCATCGTTGAATCTCTTCCAAAACATAGATGTAAACCCAGTGTCACGGCCTGACACTATAGACACCAGTACACAATGACGAGTCACCACCTCCTTAATGAGCAGATCCGGATTGGCAAGAAAATGAGCACTCTTCGTCAGACGATCTACTAACACCCACATGGCATCGTACCCCCTCGCCGTACGTGGTAACTTAGTAATGAAGTCCATGGTGATGTGCTCCCACTTCCACTTGGGTATATCCAAAGGTTAGATCTTCCCATATGGCTTCTGATGCTCAGCCTTCACTTGCAAGCAAGTAAGGCACTTGCTCACATAATCCGCTACATCACGCTTCATACCCAACAACCGGTAATCTTTCTTCATATCACGATACATCTTTGTAGCACCGGGATGAATAGATTATCGAGTCTTATGAGCTTCATCCATGATTTTCCCCTGTAGGTCTCCATAACAAGGGATCCACATCCGCCCGAAGCGGGTTCGAACTCCGAGAGCATTCTCACCCAACTCCGAGACTAGACCTCTTATCCTTTTGGAGTTAAGGCGCTCTTCTTTAAACGCCTCATCTTGGAACTCCTTGACCTGTGTAATCACATCAGAGGTCAACACCAACTGGTAAGCTTTCACCCGGACTGGCTCGGGTCTATCCTTTCAGCTAAGGGCATCTGCCACTACGTTGGCCTTTCCCGGATGGTAGTGGATCTCACAGTCATAATCCTTGATCAACTCTAACCATCTCCTTTGCCTCACATTGAGATCCTTTTGCTCAAAGAAATACTTCAAGCTCTTATGGTAAGTGAAGATAGGGCACTTCGTCCCGTACAAGTAGTGCCTCCAAATCTTCAATGCAAAGACCACATCCGCCAGCTCTATGTCTTGAGTAAGGTAATTAGCCTCATGGATTTTCAACTGTCAGGACACATAGGCTATAACCCTTCCCCGTTGCATCAGCACATAACCCAATCCTGAATAAGAAGCATTTGAATAGACCACCAAGTCTTCATTCCCTTCGGGTAACGTTAAAACAGGAGCTTGAGTCAATCTTGTCTTCAGCTCTTCAAAAGCACTCTCCTATTCTAAACCCCATACAAACTTCACATCCTTGTGGGTCAGCTTGGTCAATGGTGAGGGTATCTTAGAAAATACTTAAATGAATCTCCTGTAATAGGCCGCTAAACCCAAGAAACTACGGATCTCGGATGGTGTCTTTGGAGTCTTCCATTGCATCACCGCCTCCACCTTTGCTGGGTCTACCATGATCCGTTCAAAATTTACCACATGACCAAAAAACTGAACCTCGCACAACCAGAAAGCGCACTTGGAGAACTTTGCATACAACTTCTCTCTTCTAAGTGTCTCCAATACCTCACAAATATGACCAGCATGCTCTTCTTCGATCTTCGAATAAATCAGGATATCATCGATAAACACAATCACTGATTTATCCAACATCGGCCGACACACCCAGTTCATCGAATCCATAAAGGTAGCTGGCGCGTTAGTTAGACCGAAAGACATAACGAGAAACTCGTAGTGTCCATAACACGTGCGAAAAGTTGTTTTAGGGATATCCTGCTCCTTCACCTTCAACTAATGGTAACCAGATTGGAGATCAATCCTCGAGAACCAACTGGCGCCTTGGAGCTAAACAAACAAGTCATCAATTCTGGGTAGTGGATATCGGTTCTTCACGGTCAACTTGTTTAACTCACAGTAGTTGATGCACATCCTCATACTACCATCCTTCTTCTTTACAAACAAGACCGGAGCACCCCAGGGAGAGATACTCAGTCAAATGAACCCTTTGTCCAACAACTCTTGCAACTGAACCATCAGTTCCTTCATCTCAGACGAAGCCAATCGATACGGTGCCTTAGCAACAGGTTGAGCACCAGGTATCAAGTCGATCTGGAACTCGATCTCGTGGTCCGGTGGCACACCTGGTAAATCTTCTGGGAACACGTCTGGAAAGTCACATATAACTGGTACGTCTGACAATTATGGTACTGACGCATCCACATCCTTAACGTAAGCCAGGTAGGCACTACATCCATGTTTCATGCACTTCTCTGCCATCACCATTGAAATCACCTTCGGAACCGTAGTAACTTGATCACCGTAGATCATCACCGAACTCCCATCAGGCGCAGTCAATCGGATCATCTTGCGACACACAATATTTGCCTAATAGGCTGCTAACCAATCCATCTCTAGAACCATATCAAATCCACCTAGGGGGCATCACGAATAATTTAGCAGATAACCTATGGCTTCCAACTCTATGTCGTAATTTTCTATCAGATCCGAAATCCTGGTAGACTTACCAATGGCAGTTTCTAAATTGAAGGGCTCATCAATCTTTCAACTCCTAACAGGCAACTTAGCATAGAAGGCAGCAGAAATAAAACTCTTACTAGCACCAGAATCAAATAATACCGAGGCACAAGTTTGGTTTACTAGGAATGTACCTGACAAGATGTCGGCATCCACCCTAGCCTCCTCCCGAGTCATTGTGAATGCTATAGCTTTTGCTCTCCGCCCATGCTCCTCGGTCCCCTTTTTTGTCCCAAAACTTTCAGCCCTCGGCCTCCTGTAATCTCTACTCATTTGCCCAGTCTCGCCATAATTGTAGCACCTCTATTCGTTGCCATATGACCGGGCTTCCCACACTTGACGCAAATATTCAGTCCCCACCTACACTCCCCTAACTGTTCCTTCCTGCACTTACCACACAGCTTAGTCCCCGTACCTGCCGACACTACCCTCCGATCATCCATCCTTGCCTTCTTGTTTCTTGGGGTAAAACCCCCACGACTAAACCGTTTTCCATTCCATTTCCTATCACCATCACCTTTCTTATTCACCTCTACCACTGCCACCTCTCTTTCATCATACAACCTCCCTGCCAGATCAACCACCAACCTAAAAGTACTGGGCCAGGCGGCGATCATGTGCCTGTGGATATCTACTGGCAGACCATGTATGTACCTCTTGACCTTTCTCGACACTGGCGTCACCTTGTCTAGCACCAGCCTTACCATCTCGTTGAACTTAGTCGTGTATTGCTGGTATGTCATAGTTCCCGCCTTCAACTGTAGGAACTCTCTCTCAATCTTGTCAAGCTCCTTATGAGGACAAAATTCCTCAATCACCAAGTTCTTCAGCTCATTCCACCTCATCCTCCTAATCGCCCTGCTACCCTCGGCCTTGACAATGTTGTCCCACCAGCATAAGGCCGAATCCACAAATGAGTGGGTATCAAACTTCACCTTCTGGTCCTCTCGGCACTCACTGATATCGAGCACCGTCTCCATCTCTATCACCCATCTATGAGCAGCAGAGCATTACCATTCCCATCAAAAGTTGGGGGCTTGCGTCGCTGGAATGCCCCATAACTACACCCCTTGGAAGTTTCTTGCACCGCTTCCTCCTCATCATCATCACTGGAGACAACCATCTAAGTCACTGGTTGTTCCCCTTCACCTGAACCTCTCCCAACGGTCCTCCTCCTCTCTTCCTTCTCTTTCTTTTCATCCTCCCTCACAGCACGAATAACCTCGGTCACCACAAATGGTAGGATCGTCTGCATGACCTGATGAACCTCCTCCACAACTGCCTCTTTCACAGAGGCTCTTAAATTAGCACTCTCATCACTGCCTTCCAAGTGATGAAGCTCAGGCTCTGCAAGAGCCGTCTCAGCAGCCTTAGCCTTGTTCCCGGTGACACGTGGCCTAGCACCACGACCACCCTGCACACCTCCTCAAGAAGCCTTCAAAGATCTACCACCCGCCTTCCTATAAACACTATAAGATTCAAACACCAACATGGTCATTCAAGGTAATAGCTCAGATTTTGTCAAGTATAGGAAGTCCCTAATTACAGTGGCCAGTTGTGATTAGCCATTTACTTTACTCTTCATCCCCCAAGCATTGCCTATCCTGACTACATTAGTATCCAAATCTACTAAGAGCACATAAATCAGAGAGAACACGCACATAATACCGGTTAACATTAAGAAAGTAAATTACTTGATGGCACATAGCTACTTGGGCTGGCATCCCTCCATTCGGTCTCATTCTCAGTTTAAGTTTAGGTTTTGAAAATACTTACCCATTTCTCCTAAACGTTAGCTCTGATACCAACTTGTAAGGCCCTGTTCCTGGGAACCCCACAGTTGGTAAATCACTACCTCTTTTATATCAAAACATATTAAGATTTATTAAGTAATAAAATATTGTAGCGGAATAATTCATCAAAAACCATTTCATGCTTTAATAAACACATTTGCCAAGTAATATATCGTCGTTTAAAAGATTATAAAATTTCACTTAGTTGTATTACAAAACAACATCATTATTATTGCATGAGATGGATGCCAGTCTTGCCCGCCAAGTAGCTTCACCCTCGTGCCATCCTCAGCAACAAGTCACCTGCCAACTGAAAATGCATAAAAGTCAGCATTGCTAAGTGAGTTCTAGTTTTACATAATAAAATACTTTACCTTTAGTAAAAACCTTCCGTTTACATTCGTTCGTGATCACACAACATACGTACATCTTGATAATATCATTATTATCTTTCAACATTCTTTTCATTCATTACATACTTTCATCATTATCTTTCACTTTCATCTAGACCAATGTCATATGCTATGCCCCAAACATTGTGCACGAAGCTGGTACTGGCTGAAGTCTATAAATAGACCCCTAATATTGTGCATGAAGCTGACTCCAGTACCAGGGCAAGCGACAAGGGTCCCGTTTCATACATATTGGTCAATCACAAGGATTGACCCTTGTGTGCATCCTCATAGGTTAGCTAAACCGCAGACAGTTGAGCTAACAACCCCTCAATGAGTTGTGAACCTCCTTTCAGTTGCTTGCAAGACTTTACATTCTTTCATTAGGTTCCACTTTGTTAATAATGTCTTTCACTTTCATAATATAATACTTTACGTACAAGAGTATTAACACACCATGTAAAGTCACGTAATAATACGTAATAAGGAACATCAGTAACAGGCCACAACATGCAAAACATGAACAAACATAACCCACCAATACATTCACGAGCTTAATCATAAATTTACATTTTTCCCAAAATTTTAGAAAAATTCTAAGGCAACTTAGGCGCATGAGTACTATGTGGCAGCATAGGCACTATGCAGGCGCACAGACAGTTGGGCGCATAGGAACACTTGGGCGCATGGGAAAAACTTAGGCGCACGGTTACTATGCAGGCGCATGAGCACTTGCAGGCGCATGGGTGCTTGGGCACATGGGAAAGTTAGGCGCATGAGCAACACTTACGGGTATGGGAAAAAAGACTTAGTCACATGGGAACTATGCAGGTGCATGAGTACTATGCAGGCGCATGGATACTTAGGCGCATGGGAAACTTAGGCGCATGGATACTTGGGCGCATGGCCAGTTTGGGCGCATGGGTACTATGTCAGTTCCAGCTTATGCTAATTTCAGTTCCCGATCATCATTCTAACATATTCTTAGCTCAAATCTAGCATACTAAGCTCATAAAACAAGCATACCATCACATAATTCAGTCAAACATTCATAAACACACATACCCACATAAAACAGGGGTAATACACGGTTCAACATGCTAAAAGTTGTAAAATGATAATTTATATGCATTTCAGCCCCAAAACAAGTTTAAAACAAAAAAAACCGGGGATCTAGAACTCACCTACATCAGCCTTCGAGTAAAACTCCTCCAAACTGAAGAGCACTTGGAGTTCAAACACCTTCTAGATGATCTTCTTCTTCTCTTTAGAAAACCGATGGAAACTTTCTGCTTTTCTTTTTTTTGCAGTCAAGCAGTTGGTGAGAGCAGAGGTGTGGGCAGCCATGCCCACTTTTAAGCATAGTAATAATAATGTTTGCCTCTTGCATAACTTTAACCCCTCAACTTTGGTTATTTCACCTTTCTTTCTTTATACTTCTCTTTTCTTTTCTTTTTCTCTTTTAAAATTTCCGGGTGTTACATTTCGGCACATCATATTCGCTTCGTAGGTCACCAACCAATCCATTCCTAAAACCACATTAAAACCTCCTAGGTCCATCACATACAATCTGGAGGGAAGCTTATGACCGTCCAATTCTACGAGACAATTGTCTATCACATCAGTCACCTTGGTAGACTTTCCTATCGCTGTCTCTACATGGAAGGGCACGTGTATCTTCTTTTTCTTACCATGCATTACACGACAAAAGGTGATAGATACAAAACTCCTATTAGCACCCAAATCAAAGAGCACAGAAGCATACATTTGGTTTAACAGAAACATAGCTAAAACTACTTTAGGGTCCACTCTGCTTTTTCCAGGGTCATGTTGACTGCCCTTGCCTTGGCTTTCATGCTATCACTTCTCCCTTTCTCACCCATAGTCTGCGTCCCTGAGCTCCCTGCTCTACCCTTCTTGCAATCTCGGCCCGAGTGGTCTACTTCTCCATATTGATAACATCGCGGTACCCTGCACTCTTTAGCATAGTGGCCTTCGCCTCCACACTTAAAACACCGGTTTGCTCCTACTCTATACTCACCCATGTGTACCTTCCCATACTTCTTACATTCCCTCCTATTGTTCCCCTTACTCAATCCTAGGTGGCGATCATCAATCCTCATCTTCTTTTCCCCGATCCCATAATGGTCACCCCTGAACATCTTCGCATTACCGTTATTGTTCCAACTCTTCTCGACCTTCCTCTGAATTGGCACTGGGTCCCTCTCATCATACAACCTCCTGGCCAAATCTACCATAGACTTGAAAGTGCTCAGTCTAGCAGCTATCATGTTCCTCCTAATATCCATGGGCAAACCTTGCATGTACCTCTTAATCTTCTTGGGCTCTGGAGTTACTAGTGTTGGTCCTAATGATTGATTCAACAGTGCACTTGATTCTTCCCAATGAATTTTCTATTGAATCAACACTTATAATGACAATAGCATAGTGAAAATCAATGAATATAAACCATAAATGCAATAACAAAGGCTCAAAGATATTGATGATAAGCTTCCAGCCAAACACACAATAGGAACACAAATATTTTCGATTAGGGTTTTTGCAAAAGGTGTCTTCAAGATAGATAGATTACAATATATATATATATATATAACAGACCTCATTTCGCTGGTAGTTTCGCTGAATAGCGAAACTGCCTAACTAACTACAGTTTCACCCGGCAGCGAACTAATGATTCGTCATCAGCTGACTCTGGGCGAAACTACAGTTTCGCCCGTAGTTTCGCTGTAATACAAAATTACATAGAAAGACAAATTACAAATAAGAAACTAACAATTAACCTATTACAAAGCAAAATAAACCTATCAACTATAGTGAGTCCAACCTATATAGATCTCAATCTTCTTGCTCTCCTCTTGCACCTTCTTTAGCTTTATCTGATGCTTCTGGTTCTGCTCCTGCTGCCCTTTCCTCTTCAGCACTTGCACTAGCTCTTGCACTAGCTCTAGCAAATTGTTTGGTAAGATCTTGCATATCCATCCTTAAGTCATCAGCCTTGGATACTTTCTCTTCTAGCTCCCTAACCTCTGCCCTTACACCTTGAGCTTTGTTTGCCATGTTCATAAACAGACTGGCTTCTCTTCTTGTTTCATCTCCAGCTCCGGCCTTGATATGATTTTCACAAAGAGTTACAAGGTCTTCGTCACAAAAAGAAAATACTTCCATTGGATCAAACAATTTTATCTCACCACCACCTTTCAACCTAATGACAGCTTCCCCTGTATTATTGTCATAAAGCCATTTTTTGAACTTTTGTAGTCTAGGGGGAAGTGGATTAGGCACTCTCACTCTGTTAACAGTTTTCGCTGGCTTCAACTTCAGCACAATCTTTCCTTTTTTGGTAGCCCAATCCAAGTCAATCTTTGATCTCCTCCTCTCAGTCTTTATATATCCAAAGGCTTCAAAATTATCATTCATTCATGCCTTAATCTCTTTTTCTAACAGCATAGCACGTTCACTCAGGTGGGTGTCTAAGAGAGGAATTTCAGCTAACCTTCTCAAATCCCAGCTAGGCAAGGTCTTGAACGCCTTCCTTTTATGCGTATATGAAATTTCACCAACTCTCCTTTTGATCACAAACATTTTCAATTCTGAATTGTACTTCCAGCTCACTATATTTTTATAACTTTTCTTCTTGCTCGGTTCACTTATGTTTTGGAAAAGAGGAGTCAATTCTTTTGGTTGCCTTTTTTTCACAAACCATTCCTCCTTGCTTAGCTCAAAAACATCGCCTTCTTCTGTACTCCTTTGAGCAACATATGTCATTGGACGCTCCTCCACTTCATAAAACTCAGGCTCCGAGTCATAATCCACCAGTTGTTCTTCATATTCTTCCTCTTCATCAACGAGTCTCTTCTCAGCATCTTCCTTATTTCCTCTTGTGGTTTCTTCACTAATCACCTCAGCCCCCGTCAAATCTTCATATATGTCTAATACCAAATACACAAAACCAGCCTCAACAACTACAGGCTCCTTTCTCACATCTCCTCCTTTATCTAATCTCTTTTCAGCTTCTTTTTCAATAACTTTTTCACCTGCTACACCACCTCCACTTGTATTACCACCAGCCATACTTCCTTCTCCACCAATACCAGATGAATACTTTGATGTATCAGTCATATCATCCGACTCCTCATGTGATAGTTGGTTTGTGTCCCCAACTTTGCGTTTGAGCTCATTTACTTCCTTTAATAGCCTATTGATTAGTTCATGCTGATCCATCATCATAATCTTCATACTTTCTATCTGCTCATCTTTCTCCTTCTCTCTCAACTCCTGATTAACCAACTTGGTTTTTATCATGCTCAGTTCATTAGCCAATGAAGTATTTACATTTCTAATCACATCTTGATCCATTTCAGATGGGGGTCCCTCCTTTCTTCGAACACCGGCTGCTTATGCTTCGACCTCCTTTCGGTTTCGTGAGCCGGTTCCCCTTGATTAGCCTTCTTTTTGGTCCTCCTTTCTCTTTGAACCCTCAGCTCTTCTTCAACTTCATCAATCTCAGTTTCTAGATCATATTCTTTCTCTTTAGCATACCTCTTCCTTTTCTTTATAGCTTCAGCTTGTTTATCTCAATTTTCTTCAGCGTTCTTGTTTTCATTTTCAATCAACCTTCTAATATAGTTCCATCTTTCAGCAGGATACATGTTTTCTAGTGAATATGTTATTTTACCGCTGAAGTCATGTCTTATAGCTGAGCAGTCTGCAAAAATTCTTGTATTCATTTGCATCAGCCTCTTCACTTCTCCATGTTTTGGCACATTGGGTTTCTCAGCATTAATGATCATCTGAACAAACCTTGGATATAATTGCCATTTGTGTTTCTTTAAGGCCATGACGTTTTCAGTCATACATTCAAAAATCAATCTTGCAAGATTGGCCTTTTGTCCTCTACAGTATACAATCATGGCCTTTGACCACTATGCATTTAAACCCCTTCATATGATCCAAGCACATTATGAAAACATGGGCAATATATCTCCATTTCTTTTGATAAAAACGATTTCTTAATTTCCTTCTTTGACCCAAAAGAAGGCCCTTCATATCCCATGCTTCGATAAGCATTAAGGACTTCAGTATCAGACAGACTAATCTCATCTCCACAATCATCTTCCAACCTTAATACCCTCGCAATCATCTTAGCACTAATAATCAGGTCTTCCCCAAGAACTCTTGAAGTGATCCTGTGTAGAGTAACTTCCAAGTCACATTCAGCATTGACCCAGAAATCACTAATGTGAATGTCGTAGATCGTAGGTAAATGAGAAATGGCATAGTGAATGGAAGACTGTTTCAGCCATCTAATGTAATCTCGAAATCCAACAGTCTTTGGATTACTGTCGTCTAGGAGTGCCACTATATTAGTCTTCGCATCGAACTTTAAGTTTGCCATGAACTGTAAAATATAAACATAGGTAAGTAAGATATAACAAAAAAATAATTAAAGAATAAAAAAAACAAAAAAAATTAGTTTCGCCAGACATAGTAAGACAGCTTCGCAGAAGTTTTTGAAACTAAGTTCAACAGTTTTGCTGACCGGCGAAGCTATAGTTTCGCTAGGCACAATACATAGTTTCGCTGTTGGTTAGTCATAAGTTCTGACCAACAAAAGTGTAGATTCGCTGTAACTCAGCCCTAGACCATGAGTTTGAGCGATTCTACACTTTCGCTGAGTACTAACTTATGAATCATACAACAGCGAAGTTGAAGGTACGCTGACCCCAACAGAGCAGATAATGTGCTGGGCGAAAGTATAGTTTCGCTAGAAAGGTCCGAGCAAAACTGTGAGGTATGCTTGGACAGCATAACCAGATAGATTCGCTCACAACAGGGAACTTTCGTTCAGCTTCGCTGGAAGAATTTGGTAGATTCGCCGGACGAAACAGGCGAAGTTTCGAACCGGCAAAACAAACCTAAGCAATCGATTAGGCCATAAAACCACGATTAAACCGCAAATACATTGACGCAATACCTACCAAAAGGTTTAGAATCAAACAATCTCGATGGAAATGATGAAAAATTTGGGTCAAATAGATTCGGCCTGAGAGAAACTAGGGCTACATTCTCATGATATAGTGTGAACTGATGAACACACTGTGCTATAAATATGACCTAGTTTCGCTGGCAGCGAAACTATAGTTTCGCTCGGCATCTCAAAAGAAATTAGTGTTTAAGAAATAAGCATTCATTTGACATAAACAGCACTGGAATATCTTTATCACAAATTTGTGACACGCTTAGCAGATTGAATGCTAATTCAGGAACATAATTTACTTTCTCCAGAGTTAATGAACCGTTTGAGACTTCTCCCTAACCAACCATTTTTCCACCCCTCTTATCTCCAGCAAAAGTGACATATCCTCCATTAATTATTCGATAATTTGTGAGTAAGTCTTTCAACCCAGTCATGTGCCTTGAACATCCGCTGTCAACATGCCAAAAACTATTGATAGCTCTTCTGGAATGCTCTTGGCATAAACAAAAATTTATTATGACTTGGAAACAGGGACCCAAGTCTTGACTGACTTAGGCGTTGAAACGAAAGACTTTTTACAAAAGAAATTATTTACAAAATGATTTAATCTACTTCCAAATGAACTGTGATTTATATTTTTACTAACAAATGCAGGACAAGTTTTAAGAACAAGATCATCCTTTCCACATCTAAAACATCAGGACTTCAATCTTTTCTTGTTACATCTTAAAATAGATGCTTGATCAGTTAAGAATCATTCCTCACCTTCAGACGTGTAAGAATTCGAATTGCTACATGAGTCATGTGATTATTTTAATATTTCCTTTGTAACTTTCATTTTAGCAAATCCGGATTCATTTCGTTAGTATTGTTAACGTTTGAGGAAGTTGTCTCAATATCTTTAAGATTTGAAATCCGACTGGGTGTGAAAGATGGGATAGGATAAGAAAGAAACTTTTCAAAATAATTTGGGTGTGAACGTCTGTTTGAAGCTTTAGGTAAACAATTATCATAACTATAATCAAGTTAATTTGAAACATCATCATTAGATTCATCGACATCAGAGGATAAACAAGATGAACTAGAACTAGGGCTACATGAACTACTGTCTGTGACAGACGTTTATAACACAAATCTACTTAAGCTATTGTCTATAGAAGACTTTTTGGAATCTGAAACATTAAAACTAGAGCTGCCCAGACCACTACTTGCACCATAAACATATTCCTCTCAAATCTCCTTGTGATTTACTCCTTCTAAACCTGCATACAAACTGTTAGTTTCTTTTTGAATTAATTCATTAACTGGATGAGGTGTAGGCATAAGAGAATAACAATAAGTGCTAGGTGGAGGATAAACATGAGTGGTTTCTTTGCTTCCCAGACAAATCTTAATTCTAGCCCCCCTTTGATTCTTGTAAAGCTCCTCAAGTTTCATCCCAGAAATTATCCATTTTTCAAGTTTGGTTTTTAATTTGCTTGTTTCAAATTCAGCAAGTGCCACACGTTTAGTTAAAGCATTTATTTCAATGTTTCTTTCCAAAAGATTTCTTTTTAAATGCTCATTTTCTTTTAATGCTTCATTTAACTTAACAAAATATTTAGACTCATTAGTTTTAAGTTCCTTACTAATTTGTTTCAATTCCTTTTCATTTTCCAACAACAATCTGTTTACCTTGTAAACTCCAAATAAATGGATCTTATAAGGAGGAGAGCACATGTCTTGAATTACCTAATAAGAGAGACCCATAACTACCTTTTCAGTAGCCAGGGCCTTGTCACACTGACAGACAAGAGTATTCTTCTTGTCAGCTACATCCTCCACTGCATTCCCGCTATCCTTCTCAGCTTTACTGTCCTCTTTCAAATTTTCTTTTGACTCACCCATCTTCTCTTCATCTTCAATACATGCTTTCTTACATTCACTCTCTTCATCCTGAACCCTTTCCTTGCTGCTTTCACCATTAACCTCTTGAGTCTCAACATTGAGCTCTCTAAAAGGATCAAAGTCATTAATAGATACCACTTCATTGTCCACTAACTCGGCCACAAGTGCATGATTGATTTCTTCCTCAGTTTCCTTAATTTCTGCGCTCCAATCAAATTTTGAGATGAGAGTTGTTTCCTTCTTTGCCTTGACTTCCTCCTTGTCAGTGATTGGGATAACTTCAGAAGTTCCAGAAGTTCCTGGTTCAGTAATCATAGGATTATGACATTCTCTTTTGAAATGCCCCAACTGCTTGCAGTTGAAGCATCTCAATTTCGACTTATTAAACCCAAACTTAGAATTATGATTCTGATTTTCGAAGCTCCTTCTACCAGTTCGTTCCATGAATCTTCATGCACGCAGTATGAGCATGGCCATTTGCCATTGGATGTCTGTTTCTTCTAAATCATCTAGATCAACTTGATACATATCTTTAATTGTCATTCCTTTTCCCTTTCACTCCCCCGTAACTAAAGCTTCATAACTATGCACAAACATCCCAAATAATGCCATAGTATCTAATTGAATCTGAGCAGTTGCAGAAGGTTTTGAGCTTTAACTAACACCTGTAGACCCCCCACTGGACATATTTGAAGCACCAAATCTTTTAGAACCACCATAAGTTGAACCATACATAGACAAGTTTGCAGCGGATGACATTAATGCAACATTTTGTGGATATACAGTGGCTGGCATCATGGATTGATTGTATTCTCTTCTCTTTAAATCTAAATCAAAAGAATTCAGTTTGTTGATTACATCCATAAGTTTGTAATCAGCAAAGTTTCTTTCCTACTTCAACATCCTAACTTGCAGGCTCCATTGAGGTGGAAGTGAGTCCAAGAGTTTAGAGACTTGTTCATGATTTCCCAACTGCTCATTATATTTCTTTAAGGTGCTTGAGATGGACAAAAATCGATTGGTTATATCAGTAAGGCTTTCATTTTTGTGTCCTACAAAAGAATTGAACTCCTTTTCAGCTTGAGCTTTCCTGTCTTTCCTCAGATCTTCATTTCCATCATAGAATTCACACAAGGAGTCATATTAAGATTTTGCATTCTTGTGTTTAGTAAATCTGTTATAGATGTCTTGAGATAAACAGAGAGTTAAAGCTCCAAAAGCTTTCTAATCACAATCAATTAACTTCAAATCTCTTTCGGTGAATGTAGATGGATCGGTGTTTGGAGAGGTGACTTGACTGACAGTGACAGTTGGGGTATGAGGACCATTTACAATTGATTCCCATTGATTGTGATCGGTGTAGTAAAAGAAGGCTTTCAAACATCTTTTCCAGTCCTCAAAGTTATCACCATTTATAAGCCTCGGTGGCCTATTAGGAGCAACACTCTCCAAGTCAGATATGGTAATATTGGTGGACATCATCAACTAAAAAAGGATAATTTCACTGACAAACACGTAAATTCACTGGTAACTTTGCTGGCAGATTCGCTAGTAGATTCGCTGGAATACAAGTAGTATTTTCGCTTGAATCAATGATCCAAAACTCTAGTTTCGGCGATAGTTTCGCTAAGACTAGTAGAACTTTCGTTCTAAAATAGATTCGCCAGCACTTTCGCTCGTAGTGACTAGCTGACAGTTGAACTTTCGTTCAAAGATGGACTACTTTCGCTGACAATAGCACTCGAATTTGAAATCACCAAATCCAGCAGTTTCACTGGTAAATTCGCTGGAAGAACTATACTTTCGCCCGATGAATCTGAAACTCTTTTTCACAACCGAATCAACCCAAACTCATTCAAAACACACTGAATTTGGAATCTGATGGTTACAGTAGCTTCATACATCAAAAACACACCATCCTCAATCGATTTCCATAATAGAAACACCGAAAACAGATTCTAAAATAGATGGAATAGTAACTTTTTCGAAAAATGAGCTAAAACAACCTAATCAGGAGCACAATGGCTCTGATACCATATTGTTGGTCCTAATGATCGATTCAACAGTGTACTTGATTCTTCCCAATGAATTTTCTATTGAATCAACACTTATAAACACAATAACATAATGAAAATCAATGAATATAAACCATAAATGCAATAACAAAGGCTCAAAGATATAGATGATAAGCTTCCAGCCAAACACACAATAGAAACACAAATAATTTCGATTAGGGTTTTTGCAAAAAGTGTCTTACAAGATAAAAAGATTATATATATATATATATATATATATATATATATATATATATATATATATATATATATATATATATATATATATATATATATATATATATAACAGACCTAGTTTCGCTGGCAGTTTCACTGAATAGCGAAACTGCCTGACTAACTAAAGTTTCACCCGGCAGCAAACTATAGATTCGCCGGGTGAACTAGATCAGCTGACTCCGGGCGAAACTACAGTTTTGCCCGTAGTTTCACTATAATACAAAATTACATAGAAAGAAAAATTACAAATAAGAAACTAACAATTAACCTATTACAAAGCAAAATAAACCTATCAACTATAGTGAGTCCAACCTATGTAGATCATCAACTAGATCTGGCACAAGTCTTGTAAATTCATTGAACTTAGAGGCATACTCTTGATGAGTCATGTTTCCAGCCTCCAAATGCAAGAACTCCTTCTCAATTTTGTCCAACACCTGATATGGACAATACTCCACTAGTACCAGTTCCTTGAAATCTGACCACCTCATCCTTGCAATAGACCGTTTCCCCTCGGCTTGGACAATGTTGTCCCACCAGCATAATGTCGAGTCAACAAAAGAATGGAAGGCAAACTTCACCTTTTGATCCTCTTGGCACTCATCGATGTTTAGGACTGCCTCCATCTCTCGAACCCAACGATAAGAAGCAGTAGCATTGCCGCTACCGTCAAAGGTCGGGGGTTTGCACTTCTAAAACGCCCCACAGGGGCACCCCTCAGCGGTCTCCTTCTCCCCCTCACTATCATCATCATGAATTACCACCCTTGGGCTAGATGGCTCTTCCTCTGTTCTCCTTCTTCCCAGCATCATCAGTTCTTTCTCCCTCCTTTACAGCCCTTAACACTTTGATCACTACTGAGGGCAACACATTTTGCATGATGTTGTAGACCTCGTCAGCAATAGCTTCCTTTACAATAGACTTGAGGGTAGATGATCCTGCACCCTCTTGGTGGCTATGGAGGTCTGTGTCATCTTGAGTCATCTCAGGAGCCCTAGCCTTGATCCTGGTGACACATGGCCCAGTAGTACGCCCGCCAAGAGCACCGCCTTGGGTTGCCTTCCCAGATTTCCTACCCACCATAAGATCTACCTCCTATAAGATTCAAACACTAACAAGGTCATTCAAGGTAATAGATCAGATTATGTCTAGTACAGTAAGTCCCTAATTACAGTGGCCAGTTATGATCAGTCACTTACTTTACTCTTCATACCCCAAGCATTCCCTATCCAGACTACATCAGTATCCAAATCTACTAAGCAAATAAATCAAATAGTACACGCACGTAATACCAATTAACTTATGAAAAAATAGCCTGATGGCACATAGCTACTTGGGCTGGCATCCCTCCATTTGGTCCCATTTTCAGTTTATGTTTAGGTTTTGAAAATATTTTACCCAATTCTCTTAAACTTTAGCTCTGATACCAACTTGTAAGGCCCCGTTCCCGGAAACCCCACAGTTGGTCATTCATAGCACTTTTCATATTAAAACACATTTAGATTCATCAAAACTAGAGTACTTTGCAGCGGAATAATTTAATAAAAACCATAGCATTCATTATCCTTTACTTTTGCCAAGAAATACATTGTTGTGCTAGTTACAAAAGAACATCTAGTAGCATTTCAAAAAAAAATAACTTTTCTACATGTCATGGATGCTAGTCTTTATTTACCAGGTAGCTTCAACCTCGTGCCATCGCCAGCAACACCATTACCTGCCAACTGATATGCATATAAAAAGTCAGCTTTGCTGAGTGAGTTCTAGTTTAGTAATATAGAAAATATGATTTTGTAAACTTCACTTTGTGATCTTTCATCAATATACATAATCAACCATTAAGAGATTCTTTATCTTTCTTTCTTTCATTATCTTTCACTTTTATTGTCTAGGTTTGCACAAAGCAAGAGCCTACATTGTTGTTTGGTAACAGATGCCGAACCCCTATCAGCAAACATTTATCATGGTAGCTAACACATCGACAATTGACCCATACTGCTAGGCACGAAGCCAGCTCATGAATACGGGTCCCATTCATCATACATTGGTCAATCACAAGGATTAGACCCCAGATGCTCATCCTCATGAGCTTAAACAGCTGCACATTAGTTGAGCTAACGACAACATGGTCGTACACCTCTATTCATTGTGCTTGCAAGGCTTTTCATTCATCATAAGGGCCCGTGGGTAACATTCATTAAGTTTCACTGTCTTTCTTTTATTCCTTTGTGACCACTTGATTATGAATAATACTTTTAAAATATTCTCTATTTGATAATCACATATTATGAAGTATAATAAAACTATACATTACAAGCAGCTCATAAGAAGAGAATTAAACATTAGAGACATTAAACAAGCATAATCTTTCCTTATTCATCAGTACTTAACACTTAAATTCTATTCCCAAAATTTCAAAATAATTCTAAGTCCCCAAAGAAATGCAGATGAACAATACTAATGCGGATGAACAAATGCGGATGAGTATAAACAAATGCGGATGAACTGTAGCAAATGCCGATGAAAGTCCTCAGAAAATATTCTAAGTGTCCAAAGAAATGCTGGTAGAACAAATGCGGATGAGCATAAACATATGCAGATGAACACTTAACAAATGCGGATTAACAAGTTCAGTACCTATGATGCAACTTATGAAATTTCCTAGTTCCAAACATCATCTTAACATGAACTTAGCTTAGATCTATCAGCCTAACACTTAGAACATCATAAACATTATACAATCATCATGAAAATCACATAACATAACTATATCATCATAAACAACCGTACCATACATGGAAAATCATAATTTGTTTTGAAAACATAAGTTAAATATGCATACCAGCCCCAAATAAGTTGAGAACATTTAAAAGAGGGGATCTAGAACTCACCTCTAACTGCTTTCAAGTAATACTCCTCCAAACCCGAGAGCCACCTAGAGTTCTAGCACTAAAACACACAAAATCAAGCTGCCAAACACAAAGAAACACGTAAAGATCGGTCCAGAAGCTCAACCCAACTGAAAACCAAATAGAAAACACAAGAAAGCGTCACCTCTAGGAGAATTTAGCTTCTCACGCACAAAATCCCAGTTGAAGTTTCTGTTCTTCCTCTTGCAGTCATATTCAGTTGGTGAAATGGGGTGTTGGCGACCATGCTTCTTTTTAAATCTCATAATGGGTAGGTTTGCCACTTGCATAACTTTAACCCCTTGACTTGGAATATTTCACCTTTCTTTCTTTTTCTTTTCTTTTGCTGAAATTTTCAGGGTGTTACAATAACAATAGATAATCAAATTACACTGACGGAATGATAGTAATCATAAATCATATAGAAGCATGATATGTGATCGATGAAAATGAAAGCAAATCAACTTAACACGACCAAGTAAATAAGATTTACTTGTATTTCTATCAAAATTTTCCAACTTCACATTGGTGCATTAAAGTATTCATGATTGCTTAACTAAATAAATGGGAAATGACCTACTTATACAAAAACACTAAACAACAATAGTTCTCACATGGATACTTTTTTGACTTTCAATACAACCTCAAATGCTATGGAGTTTTGATTCTCATGCCTTGTAAACACACTCGTGAACCATTCTAATCAAATCTGATTATAATCATCATTGCAATCACACTAATCAATCACAAATGGAACGTAGGATCTATTGTTTAAATCAAAACCAAAATCGAATACAAAACCACATGAATGAACCTAAGTATTCACGAATGCTTAACTAAATATCGATGAAAAAAAAGCAAATCAACTTAACAAGACCAAGTAAATAAGAATTACTTGTATTTTAATCAAAATTTTACAACTACATATTGGTGAATCTAAGTATTCACGAATTCTTAACTAAATAAACAGGAAATGAACTACTTATACTAAATGAATAAAAAACAATAGTTCTCGCATTGATAGTTTTTTAACTTTCAATATAACCCCTAATGCTATGGAGTTTGGATTCTCATGCCTTGTAAACACACTCATGAACCATTCTAATCAAATCTGATTATAATCATCAATACAATTACACTAGTCAATCACAAATGGAATGTAGTATTTATTTTTTGGATCAAAACAAAAATCGAACACGAAAACACATGAATGAACCCTGAAATCAATCCATTCCTGCCCAAAACACATCAAGAACAATTCACAACCAACTTCGAACACTCTTGCATCAACGATCCATCGAATCAATCAAAATGACAACTATGGATCCACAAAATACTTTATTCACAATCTAGGCAAGGAAAAAGGTGCAAAGGGTTAAGAAACTACTCGTATACACTTAATAACAATCGAAAATCAAATTACACTGACGGAATGAAAGTAACAATAAATCATACAGAAGAGTGATAAGTGATCAATGAAAAAGAAAGCAAATCAAGTTAACACGACTAAGTAAAAAAGATTTACTTGTATTTTAATTAAAATTTTGAAACTACTTATTGGTGAATCAAGGTATTCACGAATGCTTACCTAAATAAACAGGAAATGACATTCTTATTCGAAAACACTAAACAACAATAGTTCTCGCGTGGATATATTTTTGACTTTCAATACAACCTCCAATGCTATGGAGTTTTGATTCTCATGCCTTGTAAACACAAATCAAATCTAATTATAATCATCATTGCAATCACACTAATCAATTACAAACAGAGCGTAGGATCTGTTGTTTAAATCAAAACCAAAATCGAACACGAAAACACATGAATGAACCTTGAAATCATTCCACTCCCGCCCAAAACACATCATGAACAATTCACAACCAAATTCGAACAATCTTGCCTCAACAGTCCACCGAATCATTCAAAATGACTACTATGGATCCATAAAATACTATATTAACAATCTAGGCAAGGAAAAAGGTGCAAAGGATCAAGAAACTACCCGTATTCAATCAATAACAATCGGAAATCAAATTACACTAACGGAATGAAAGTAATAATAAATCATACAGAAGCGTGTTAAGTGATCGATGAAAAAGAAAGCAATTCAAGTTAACGTGACCAAGTAAATAAGATTTACTTATATTTTAATCAAAATTTTCCAACTACACATTGGTGCATTAAAGTATTCACAAATGCTTAACTAAAAAAACGTGAAATGACCTACTTATACAAAAAACACTAAACAACAATAGTTCATGCATGGATACTTTTTTGACTTTCAATACAACCTCCAATGCTATGGAGTTTTGATTCTCATGCCTTGTAAACACACTCGTGAACCATTCTAATCAAATCTGTTTATAATCAACATTGCAATCAAACTAATCAATCACAAATGGAACGTAAGATCTATCATTTAAATCAAAATCAAAATTGAATTTAAAACCACATGTATGAACCTTGAAATCAATCCACTCTTGCCTAAAACTCATCGAGAACAATACATAACCAGCTTCGAACACTCTTGCCTCAACAATCCACCGAATTAATCAAAATGACAACTATGGATCCACAAAATACTTCTTTAACAATCTAGGAAAGGAAAAAGGTGCAAAGGATCAAGAAACTACTCATATTCACTCAATAACAATCAAGAATCAAATTACACTGACAGAATGAAAGTAATAATAAATCATACAGAAGCGTAATAAGTGATCGATGAAAAAGAAAGCAAATCAACTTAACACGACCAAGTAAATAAGATTTACTTGTATTTTAATCAAAATTTTGAAACTACATATTGGTGAATCAAACTATTCACGAAAGCTTAACTAAATAAATGAGAAATGAAATAGTTATACTAAAACAATAAAAACCAATAGTTCTCGCATGGATTGTTTTTTGACTTTCAGTACATCCTCCAATGCTATGGAGTTATGATTCTCATGCATTGTAAGCACACTTGTGAACCATTCTAATCAAATTTGATTCTAATCATTATTGCAATTGCACTAGTCAATCACAAATGGAACGTAGGATCTATTGTTTAAATCAAAACCAAAATTAAATACGAAAACAAATGAATGAACCTTGAAATCAATCCACTCCCGCACAAAACACATCGAGAACAATTCATAACCAACTTCGAACACTCTTGCCTCAACAATCCACCGAATCAATCAAAATGACAACTATTGATCTACAAAATACTTATTTAACAATCTAGGCAAGGAAAAAGATGCAAATGATCAAGAAACTACTCGTATTCACTCAATAACAATCAAGAAAAAATTACACTGACGGAATTAAATTAATAATAAATCATACAGAAGAGTAATAAGTGATCGATGAAAAAAATGCAAATCAACTTAACACGACCATGTAAATAAGATTTACTTGTATTTTAATCAAAATTTTGAAACTGCATATTGGTGCATCAAAGTATTCACGAATGCTTAACTAAATAACGGGAAATGAACCAGTTATACTAAAACAATAAAAAACAATAGTTCTCGCATTGATAGTTTTTTAACTTTCAATACAACCTCCAATGCTATGGAGTTTGGATTCTCATGCCTTGTAAACACACTCGTGAACCGTTCTAATCAAATCTAAATATAATCATCAATGCAATTACACTAGTCAATCAGAAATGGAACGTAGGATTTATTGTTTGAATCAAAACAAAAATCGAACACGAAAACACATGAATGAACCTTGAAATGAATCCACTCCCACCCAAAACACAACGAGAACAATTCACAACCAACTTCGAACACTCTTGCCTCAACGATCCACCGAATCAATCAAAATGACAACTATGGATCCACAAAATACTTTATTAACAATCTATGCAAGGAAAAAGGTGCAAATGATGAAGAAACTACCCGTATTCACTCAATAACAATCGAGAATCAAATTACACTGACTGAATGAAAGTAATAATAAATCATACAGAAGCGTGATAAGTGATCGATGAAAAAGAAAGCAAATCAAGTTAACATGATGAAGTAAATAAGATTCACTTATATTTTAATCAAAATTTTTCAACTACATAATATTGCATTAAAGTATTCACGAATGCTTAACTAAAAAACGTGAAATGGCCTACTTATACAAAAACGCTAAACAACAATAGTTCTTGCATGGATACTTTTTTGACTTTCAATACAACCTCCAATGCTATCTAGTTTTAATTCTCATGCCTTGTAAACACACTCGTGAACCATTCTAATCAAATTTGATAATAATCATCATTGCAATCACACTAATCAATCACAAATCGAACGTAGGATTTATTGTTTAAAACAAAACCAAAATCGAATACAAAACCACCTGAATGAACCTTCAAATCAATCCACTCCCGCCTAAAACTCATCGAGAACAATTCATAACCAACTTCAAACACTCTTGCCTCAACAGTCCACCGAATCAATCAAAATGAGAACTATGGATCTACAAAATACTTAATTAACAATCTTGGCAAGGAAAAAGGTGCAAAGGATCAAGAAACTACTCGTATTCACTCAATAACAATTGAGAATCAAATTACACTGACTGAATGAAAGTAATAATAAATCATATAGAAGCATGATAAGTGATCGATGAAAAAGAAAGCAAATCAAGTTAACATGACCAAGTAAATAAGATTTACTTGTATTTTAATCAAAATTTTGCAACTACATATCGGTGCATTAAAGTATTCACGAATGCTTAACTAAATAAATGGGAAATGACCTACTTATACAAAAACACTAAACAACAATAGTTCTCGCATGGATACTTTTTTGACTTTCAATACAACCTCCAATGCAATGATGTTTTGATTCTCATGCCTTGTAATAGCACTAGTGAACCATTCTAATCTAATCTAATTATAATCATCATTGCAATCATAGTAATCAATCACAAATGGAACGTAGGATCTATTGTTTAAATCAAAACCAAAATCGAACACAAAAACACATGAATGAACCTTGAAATCATTCCACTCCCGCCCAAAACACATAGAGAAAATTCACAACCAACTTCAAACACTCTTGCCTCAACAATCCTCCGAATCAATGAAAATGAAAACTATGGATCCATAAAATACTTTATTAACAATCTAGGAAAGGAAAAAGGTGCACAGGATCAAGAAACTAGTCGTATTCACTCAATAACAAACGAGAATCAAATTACACTGACTGAATGAAAGTAATAATAAATCATATTGTTTGAATCAAAACCAAAATCGAATACGAAAACACATGAATGAACCTCGAAATCAATCTACTCCCGCCCACAACACATCGAGAACAATTCACAACCAACTTTGAACACTCTTGCCTCAACGATCCACCGAATCAATCAAAATGACAACTATGGATCCATAAAATACTTTATTAACAATCTAGGCAAGGAAAAAGGTGCAAAGGATCAAGAAACTACTTGTATTTACTCAATAAAAATCGAGAATCAAATTACACTGACTGAATGATTGTAACATTAAATCATACACAATCGTGATAAGTGATTGATTAAAAAGAAAGCAAATCATGATAACATGACCAAGTAAATAAGATTTACTTATATTTAAATCAACTACCTATTGGTGCATTAAAGTATTCATGAATGCTTAACTAAATAAACGGGAAATGACCTGCTTATATGAAAACACTAAACAACAATAGTTCTCGCATGGATATTTTTTGGCTTTCAATACAACCTCCAATGCTATGGAGTTTTGATTCTTATGCATTGTAAACACACTCGTGAACCAATTTAATCAAATCTGATTATAATCATCATTGCAATCACACTAATCAATTACAAACGGAACGTAGGATCTATTGTTTAAATCAAAACCAAAATTGAACACGAAAACACATGAATGAACCTTGAAATCATTCCACTCCCGCCCAAAATGCATCGAGAACAATTCACAACCAACTTCGAACACTCTTGCTTCAACTATCCACCAAATCATTCAAAATGACAACTATGGATCCATAAAATACTTTATTAACAATCTAGGCAAGAAAAAAGGAGCAAAGGATCAAGAAACTACTCATATTCTGTAACACCCGAAATTTTGTCAAAATAAAAGAAAAGAAAAGCAATAAGAAAAGAAAATAAAAGTATCTTGCAAAAAGGGAAAAGGAGCCAAAGTATGGGGGGGCAAAGTGTAAAGAGCACAAAACACAAATATTTTAATATATTTGAGAGTATGGCCACCCATATATCGTTTCCCCACTTCTGTGTTCGACTGAAAAGAGAAGAAGAAGAAGAATAAGCTGCTCTCTCGGTTATTCAAGGAGGAAAGGTTGAAAATTCGCACTTTGGTGAGTGTTCTTTGTATTTTTGGTTCGGTTTGTGGGGTTTTCGACCTTAGAACCGATTGTCATGTGTTCATTGTGCTTGGTTGTTTGCTTGGTTGTGTTTTAGGTGTTTGAACTCTTGTGCACACAAGTTTGGAGGTGTTTTACTTGTTGGTTGTAATAGGTGAGTTCTAGACCCCGGTTTTCTATGTTTTTTTAACATTTTGTGGGCTGAAAATGCATGTTAAAATGATTTATTACTGTTACTTGTATAACCGTATGTATATATGCTTGTGCTCTCATTTTTCATGGTTGTTTATGTGATGTTGTTACTTAGAATGATAGGACTAAGCTGATAACAGGTTCATATGCTGATTGGGTTTGAATATTATTTTGAAATGTATATAACTGTTGGCCATGCGCCCAAACAGGGTCCATGCACCTGAAAATGTTTGCCTTAGAAAAAACTTTAAGTGAAGTTAATGCGCCCCTATAGTCCTTATGCACGCCTGAGTATACTAAGTGTTAACCCATGCGCCCAGCCAGTTTTCTCAGGCGCCTAAGTGTAGGTCATGCACTTGAACAGTACCTCATGCGCTTAAAAGTTAGTCATGCGCCTAAGTCTTTCCCATGCGCCCACTGCCCAGAATACCTAAGTGTAGGTCAAGTGCCTGAATAGTACCCTATGCGCCCGGGAAGGATTCCCAGACGCCTAAGTGTTGGCTCATGCCCCCACATAAGGTTAATGCTCCCAAGAAGGACTCATGCGCCTGCATAGTGGCATGCGCCTAGAACACTTAGAAAATTTTCTGAAATTTCGGGAAACCAGAATTTTAGGTTTTGACCCTGGCTTGACTTGGTGTTTATATTTGTTTATTCCATGCTTGTTTATGGCCTGTTTTTATGTTCCATATTATGTTTTTAATTATGACTTTACGTGGTGTGTTTATGCTCGTAAACGTAAAGTTATATCATAATGAAAGTGAAAGATTAATGATAATGAAAAGTGGAACATAATGAATGAATGAAAGTCTTGCAAGCAAAATGAATGGAGGTTCACAGCCAAGGGTTGTCAGCTCAACGGTGTGCGGGTTAGCTACCCCATGAGGATGCACGCAGGGTCAATCTTTGAGATTGACGAGACCTTTGTTGCTTGCCTCAGGTGACTGGCTCAGCTTCGCACATAATGTTCGGGGTCTATTTATAGACCTCAGGCCCAGCACCAGCTTCGTGCACAATGTCGGGGTATTGCACATTGGTCCGGTAGAAAGTGAAAGATAATAATAAAAGAGATGAATGATGAAAGATAATAATGAATCTTATCTTGTTGTACGTATAGCGTGTGAACACGTACGAAAGTAATGAATTTTATGAAAAGTAAGTATTTTAAGAAAAATGATATTTTCGTATATAAATAATGGTATTTTAATGTTTTAAAACTAGAACTCACTCAGCAACGCTGACTTTTATCATTTTCAGTTGGCAGGTAAATATTGCTGAGGATGGCACATGGGGAAAGCTACTCATCAGGGCAAGATTGGCATCGGTTCATGCTTAATGATTTTGTTGTATTGTAATGTAACTAATTGATTATTTTGTAACCCCAACTTACAGCGATGTATTATTTTGCAACATTAATTATATGCATGAATGGTTTTTGTTAACTTAATTCCGCTGCAATATTTTATGAAATGTGTATTGTTTAATATAATAATGCAATGATTGTCCAACTGTGAGGTCTCCGGGAATGGGCCCTTACATATTCACTCAATAACAATCGAGAATCAAATTACGCCGACTGAATGAAAGTAATAATAAATCATACATAAGCGTAATAAGAAATCGATGAAAAAGAAAGCAAATCAACTTAACACGACCAAGTAAATAAGATTTACTTGTATTTTAATCAAAATTTTGCAACTACATATTTGTGCATCAAAGTATTCACGAATGCTTAACTAAATAAACGAGAAATGAACTAGTTATACTAGAACAATAAAAAAACACTAGTTCTCGCATGGATAGTTTTTTGACTTTCAGTACAACCTTCCTGGCATGGAACTACTGGCACTGACATCCCTTAATCGATCCCATTCTCAGTTCGAGTCTAGACATCGGAGTGTCTAAATCTCTCAAACTATGGCTTTGATACCAACTTGTAAGGCCCCGTACCGGAAACCCCACAGTTGGATTTGGACATCAGAAACACAAGTTCTCAAACATTAAATTTCATTAATATACGCAGTGGAAAGTACAAAAATTTCTATCGCTAAACATTTACATCAAAAGATCACTTTAGCTATCTAACTAAAGCTCTATGCTGGGATGCCTGTCTCGATCACGTGCCAGGTAGCTCTCTCCCATCCATGCCAAGCTCACCCCCAAAAAAAATTGTTGGATCTTGGAATAATAGGTCTAGATCATTTTGTATAGGCTTAGAACTTTAATCAATACATGTAATGAACATTTGTAATTCATTATGTATATATATGTTAACCCATATGTGCGTTGATTTATGTGTATGATTACAGGTACAAACATTATACTTTGTCAATTTCTGAAATTGACTAAGTGTAAGAAACATCTACGGATGAACATTTTTGTTCTTTCGTAGATATCTTTCTTACAAGACATTCATCGGAAGATCTTCTATGGATGAATGTGGGTATTCACTGATTTACACATGAACAAAGTAACTGCGGAAGATCAAGTAGCTGCGGAAGAACAAAGTAACTGCGGAAGACCAAGTAGCTGCGGAAGAACAAAGTAACTATGGAAGAACCAGACACATAAATCATTCAAGTGTTTCACAACAAGTCAATCACAGACTCCTAGAGATTCCCTGTTTCCTTAACAGAAACACGCGTGTCTATAAATATGAGTCCTAGGTTTTAAATCAATATATAGAAATAAACGGCAAAAAACATACCATCACATCGTTTCGCACGATCAACACAAACCCTAGCAGCCGTCACATCAACACACCAAATATCATAAACACAATCATAGCATCGAATTTTGTTAGCAATTATTTGATTCTTTGTAATCATTAATCGGTTTTAATGAATTACGTTTGATTCAAATCATTATTCTTTGCATATTGTTGATATCGTTTGATCATTTATTGTTTATTTTCTCTGGCATCGATATTTATTTGTTAATCAGTTAAACAACGATTAACGGTAATTCCGCGATCATTAATTCGAAACCAATCTAGCAATGATAATTCCTGATTACGATCATTGGATTCACAGGTGGTATCAGAGCCAAGTGCTCACTGATCTAGATCGATTGATCTATCGGTGTTAGAATTGTTTAATTCAAAAACTAGATCTATCAGTTTTCTGACTAGATCTATAATTTTTTTTTAAGCAAAAGTAATTGGTGTGAAGATTTGAAATTCAATAAATCAGTGATTTGTCATTCAGCGAGTATTGTTACATTGCTCGGTTAACATTGATCTATATTCAAATTAATTGAAACATAGATCTATGTTATTGGCTGACTCTCATTAACTGTTCATAAGAAAGTTTATTTTAGTTAAAACTTCAATATTTGACTAAAATGAGTAACTTTGTCGGTGGATCATCGTACCAGCCTCCAAATTTGGAAACAAAAGCAGACTTTAAATCCTGGAAGATCAAGTTCAGAAATCATGTGAACTACACTGATTCTGACTTATGGGTATCAATAACTGAAGGTCCTTATATTCCACCCACCCTTGGGCCGGATTATAATGACAAAAATCAACCCATAAGTACAAAAGATCTGTCACCTGATGATGTTAAAAAGGTTAAAGTTGATATTAGAGCATACAGTTTGCTTAGTATGGCTTTACTAGAAGAAATACTAATCAGGTGTGAGAATTATAAAACGGCAAATTCCTTGTTTGAAGATGAAATCAGAAGCATTAGGAAGGACACACTTCGCTCACAATATGAAACATTTCATCATATTAAGGGTGAATCAATTCCTCAAAACCTCCATAGGTTTATGCAATTGGTAACCGAGATGAACATCATGGAGTTGAAGTATACAAATGAGGAACTGAACAAAAAGATGCTCCATACATTGCCTGAAAGTTGGAAGCAAACTGTGTCCATGTTCAAGAACACCATTGATCTTAAAGCAACTGGCTTAGATACATTGGTAGCTAAAGTCGAGGCTCTTGAAATGGATGAAAAATCAAGAAACAAGAGTGTGAGAACACATGTCACACCTTATCATTTTAAAGAAACCAAAAGTGCTAGAAGTGCTTTTATCTCTAACAATGATATTGACAACTCTTGTACTTTGAGTGAAGATGAAGAAGGAGTGAGCTTTTATACATCAAAGCCTTCAAAGAAATCTTCTCAAAGTAAATCAGGAAAAGAAAAAGGAAGACCTGATGATAGAAATGATGCATCTACATCAGTAGCAATGTCTTCAACAAACAACAACCAAGAAGAGCCCATTACTATGATTCTGGATTTTGAAGAACAAAAAGCAGCATTTGCAGCTTTTAGTTCAAGTTTTCAAGCCTACTTAGGAAGCACCTTAACACCTGCAAATATCTACCAACAAGACTTGCAAGAACTACATCCAGATGTAGTAGAGGAGATGGATCTTCAATGGCAAATGGCAATGATTGCTTATAGAGCCAAACAATACTTGAGAATAAACAAAAGTTTGGATGCAGCAAGCAAAACATCAAAGATTGGTGTTGATAAGTCAAAGGTAAGATGTTTCAAATGCAATCTCTATGGGCACTTCTCAAGAGAATGTAATCAATAATCAAATCCTGACATGAGACAACAGCAGCAACATCAGTCTCATCAATATCAATCTTATCAAACAACAACATCTCAGAGATCTTATAGACAACATTAGCTAACCAATTCATCCCCACCAGTCACAACTACATCAGCAGGACCTAGTAATTCTAACAAAACTAGGATGATCATTCTCCAAGATGGAACCTGTGACTAGAGCATGTATGAGAAGGAAGTTTTGGATGAAAATCAAGCTTTAATGGCCCACATGGAGAACAAAGTTCCACCTATGGCTAGAGTGGTAAGAGATAGATTGTGTTCATCAATGTGTGTTAAGGAAGTTGAAAGATATAGAGTCCATGCTCAATAACTGGCTGATAAAGTTAAAGAAATAATGATTTTGAATGAATCTCATGTAAGAGAACATAAATTATATCAATTCAAAATAAACTCTTTACAAAAAGATTTAGAAAAATTTGTTTCAGAAAATTACAGCTTAAAAGCCCAAGTTGAGCATCTAACCACTTCCTTAAATAAATCCATGGCTGATCATGCATCAACTGAAGTGAAACTTCAGAAATTTCAACTTTCATCTCAGCAATATGAGAAATTATTGAATTCTCCTATTGAATCAAAGAACGAATATGGGTTGGGATATAATGCTATTGCAGTTCCTTTGAATGATAACTATACACCTTTACCTGAATCAATGACAAATAGCTTGTCAAATCATTTTGTGCCATGCACCAAGTTTGAAACAAACTATACTGAACAAGTTAATAAGAATGAATCTGAGGTGAGTGAAACTAAGTCTTCTGAATCAGATAAAATCAAACAAAATGAATTAGAATTTGAAGTTGATGGATGTGATGACTTGGATGATTCTGATGAACATGATGATAACTGTGCGGATCAACTGAATAATGGTAAGAATGTTTCAGTTGATACAATCATTCCCAAAGTACTTGAGCAAACAAAGTTGCCATATCCTCCTAAGCAAAGAAACATGTTGAAGACTATCTGCAAGAGAATAGCTCAGCTAAATGAAGGTCTTCAAGTTCTTCACCAGCAACAAAAACCTTCAACTGAAGTGATTGATAAGTGTACATCTACTATTCACAAATCTTCCTAAGAAACTGAAAAGAAGCGAGTATCAGCAGAACTTCTCTGGAAGAAGAAACACTCTTCAGTAGCAGATCTATGGAAAAACAAACCTACAGAATTAGTAGATGATCTACGGAAGGCAAAAGAAACGACCAAAAAGAAAACTCAAAGAGGGGTGAGCTCAAAGCAACAAACTTCAGCTGATAAACATGAACCTTTTGATATCATGTCAAGAAAAGGAAATGAGTCAGCTTTAGTAAAGTTTGAGGAGTTGAAGACTCAAAAATAGCAAAAGAAGAAGAAATTAATTGAGTCTGATACTGAGTCAGAAGAAAAGTATTACAAATGGTGTGATATGAAAAATCATAACACTGAAGACTGTTACTTCAGCAGCTATTGCTCCATCTGCAATATGAATAATCACATGACTTCAGACTGTTACTTCAACAAACACTATGCTATTTGTAACAAAAATAACCATTCCACCCAGGAATGCTATTTTAACAAAAAGAACAAGACAAAGAGCACAAAGAAGAAACAACCAGAGAAGGATGAATCAGAATATCAATCAAGTGAAGATCAAAAAGATTCAAGATTAAAGAAACAACAAAAACAAAAACAAAAGGTGACAAAATCACAAGAGAAACCATCAGTTGATAGTGAACCTTTGAAGAAAAGACAACCTAAACAGAAATCAATGACTCCTCAACAATCAAAGACACCTCACAAAAAGGTGGATTCGAACAACAAGAAGTCAAATGCTAAAGATACTTTCTTTGATAATTTTGAAAAAGGAACTCATGTTTCATATTCAAAATCAAAGGATGATGAAACTTTCAACAATCAAGGATCATCATCAAAGTCAAAACAGCAAACAAAGAAAGAGAAGATCCTTGAGGAAGAGTTTGAACAATCAGAACAAAATTCCACAAGTTCATCATCAATAGAATCATCCTCACCACAAACAACACCAAATGAATCAATTGAATCTAAAATTAATACTGAATCTTCAAGACTCATTCATGAGGAAGTTAAAATTTTAGACTCCACAGGATCACCCAAGATCATTAAGACTTGGGTTTCCAAATCTAATTGATTTCTTTAATTGTGCAGGAACAATCTTAGAGAGCTGACAACAAGTTGTATGTTGAAAGTGGTTGTTCCAGACATATGACAAGAAACTATTCTCTTCTCCATGACTTCAAACATAAAAATGCTTCTTATGTGGCATTTGGTGGGGATAAGAAAGGGAGGTAAAATAGTTGGTGAAGGAATGGTAACTAATGGTGTGCTCAAATTTGATAAAGTAAATTATTGTGAAAACTTGCAATATAATTTATTGAGTGTGTCTCAAATTTGTGATCAAAATTATACCACATTATTTGATAACACTAATTGTTACATTCTTAAGCCAGGTTTTACAGTTCCAGAAGATTGGATCCTTCTTAAAGCATCAAGAAAAGGAAACACATATGTTTTGGATATGAATAATACAGAACTCACAAACAATGAAACATGCCTGCTATCTAAGTCATCAGAAGATGAATCTCAGTTATGGCATAGAAGGCTTGTTCATTCCAACTTGAAGAACATGAATAAATTGGTGAAAAATGACTTAGTCATTGGATTGCCAAAGAAAGAATTTTCTTGTTCAAACCATTGTTCCTCATGTTATAAAGGAAAATAATATAGAGTGTCAAATAAATCCAAAATAATGAACATAAACACTACACCACTCAAATTGCTTCACATGGATCTTTTTGGTCCAACTAATATGATGAGCATTGGAAAAAGGCAATATTGTTTACTGGTTGTGGATGACTTCACTAGATTCATATGGGTCTTTTTCTTAAAACTAAAGAGTGAAACATCAGAAACATTAATGGAGTTTGTCACTAAGATTGAGAATCAACTTGATTTAAAAGTTAAAATTTTTAGGAGTGACAATGGGACTGAATTTGTTAGTACTGTCTTAGATTCATTTTGCAAGAATAAAGGCAAAGCAAGGCAATTCAGTTCACCAAGAACTCCACAACAAAATGGAGTTGCTGAAAGAAGAAACAGAACTCTCATTGAAGCAGCAAGAACAATGCTAGCTGATTCACAATTGCCAATCACCTTTTGGGCTGAAGCAGTGAACATAACATGTAATGTTCAAAACAGGATATTAATTGTCAAAGAACATAATAAAACACCTTATGATCTTTTATTCAAAAGTAAACCTTACATAGGATATCTTAGAGCTTTTGGGTGTCATGTATCTGTTTTAAACACAAAAGAACAATTGGGAAAATTTTCAGAGAAAGCCTATGATGGTTTCTTCGTTGGATATTCTTCAACATCTAAATCATATAGAATTTACATTCCATAACAAAACATTATGGAAGAAACTCCTAATGTGTCTTTTGATGAATCCTTATTTCCTAAATCTATAAAAGGATCATCATGGTTGTTTGATATAGATGCACTCACAAACTCATTTAACTCTGGTTATTTGAATGTTGCATGTACTAAGGATACATGCTATCCATTTGTTCCTCCAAACATGAATGAAGTGTCATTATCTGCTGATCCTCCAAGAATACAAACTTCAATTATCATGGAACAAGGAACACCAAATAATGTCAATAATGCAGCACAAGACCAAGCAAATGGATCTACATCCTCAGATGCAAACACTTCATCAGCAGCTGCTGACTCTGCATCCATAGATGAGTGTCCTACATCTGAAGAAGTGATTATTGAATCAGCTGATGTTCCATTCACATCAGTAGACGTTCCATATATTGGAGATGGTCCATTGCATTCCAAAGAGTCATTGTCAGCAAGTCAACAAAATACATCCATAGATGTTCCTGTAACTCATACGGAAGCACAAAATACATCCGTAGATGTTCCTATAACTCTTGCGGATGGCACTCACAATGCAGCTGATGTACAAAATGAAAATCATTCAGCTTCCAATGATGATCAGTTTGATTACTTCATAAATTCATCATGTTAGCTGGATATATCTACATCAATGCATATGACTAACTTGGAATCATCTATTCCAGTTGGGTCCATTCCAACAACAAGAATTCATAAGACTCATCCAATAAACAACATCATTGGAGATCTCAATGAAAGAACCACAAGAAGCCAAGGGGGAGATTCAAACATCTGTCTTTTCACTTGTTTTCTTTCACAAGTGGTTCCTCCAAACATTACAGCAGCACTAAAAGATAATAGCTGGATTGAAGCCATGCAAGAAGAACTTCAACAATTCAGAAAGCAAAAGGTTTGGAATCTAGTTGATCTTCCTGATGGCCAACTCCAATTGGCATAAGGTGGTTATTCAAAAATAAACTAGATGATGGAGGTATCATTGTGAGAAACAAAGCTAGGCTGATTGCTTAAGGATATACTCAAGAAGAAGGGATAGAATATGATGAAGTTTTTTTTTGCACCAGTTGCAAGAATTGAAGCCATTAGAGTATTCCTAGCCTATGCATCATATAAGAAGTTAACTATTTATCAAATGGATGTGAAGTGTGCCTTTTTATATGAGAAAATTGATGAAGAAGTCTATGTAGCTCAACCTCTAGGTTTTGAAGATCCTGATTACCCACATAAAGTATACAAGCTTGACAAAGCTTTGTATGGTCTTCATCAGGCACCAAGAAAGTGGTATGAAACATTATCATCTTTCTTGTTCAAGCATGGATACAAAAGGGGAACTATTGATCAGACTCTCTTTCTTAAACATGAACATCAAGACCTCTTAGTTGTTCAAATATATGTAGATGACATTATATTTGGATCAACAAATAAGAGACTGTGTGAAAGCTTTGAAGAGTTGATGAAATCTCAGTTTCAAATCAGCTCAATGGGAGAATTAACTTTCTTTCTTGGACTACAAGTTCATCAGAAAATAGATGGCATATTCATCAATCAAGAAAAGTATATTCATCAAATATTGAAGAAGTACAATCTTGCTAATACATCTTAATGCAAAACACCTGCTTCAACAATTGACAAAATTGTACCTGATCCTGCAGGAGAATCTATTGATCAATGATTATATAGATCAATGATATGATCTCTTATGTATTTAACTGCGAGCAGACCTGACATAATGTTTGTTGTATGTGTGTGTGCTAGGTACCAAGCAGATCCAAAAGAGTCCCATCTAAATGCTATGAAGAGGATTTTCAGATATCTCAAAGGGAAACCAGCCCTTGGTGTATGGTATCCAAAAGATGGAGACTTCTCTCTCTACTCTTATTTAGATAGTGACTATGGAGGATGCAACAACAATAGAAAATCCACAACTAGTGGATGTCAATTTTTAGGACCAAGACTTGCTTCATGGCAGTGCAAAAAGCAAACAAATGTATCTGTATCCACAGCTAAGGCTGAGTTCATAGCTACTTCAGCTTGTTGCTCTTAAGTCCTTTGGTTGCAAAACCAATTACTTGATTATGGTTACAATTTCCTTCAAACTCCAATTTATATTGACAATTCAGCTGCTATGTTTATCACTGCTAATCCAGTTCAACATAGTAAAACAAAGCATATTGAAATCAGATATTATTTTCTGAGAGATTGCTCAGAAAAAGGTTTAATCAAGTTAGTCAAAGTGGATACAACAAATCAGCTTGTTGATCTATTCACTAAGGCCTTTGATTCAGTTAGATTTAATTTTCTAATTGAGTCTTTGGGCATGATTAACTTAGATTAATCATCGTTAACAAAGAAAAGCATATGTCTATCCTTGTAAATAGTAATAATAATAATATCTAAAAAAACATTTAGAAAAACATACAAAATTCAAAATATTGTCTTTATTTATTGTGTCTTCTATTTCTGCATGACATATGTTTGGGAAATGATAGTACACTGTGCCTTTGCTTGCTTCCTGAGTTCTTAAATTTCTTTAAAAACTGATCAAAAGTTCTTTGATATGTAAGTAGATTCAACTTGAGTGAAAATAATACTAAGAGCATGCTTAACATAATAAAAAGGTGACTGTTTATGAGAAGCTTCATTTTGTGGATCATGCAAGTAAGTTTTATCCTGATGTGATCAATTCATTCACCTAAGCACACTACGTAAAATACCTTATAACTTCTATCTTTGCAAATCATATTCCTTCTGTTTTGTGTGAACAAAGACCTTCGGTTTATGAACACCATGAGATACATATGTATTCAACTGGTGAAAAGATCATGATCCTCATCATCCCTCTGTTTTGTGTAAACAAAGACCTGGGTTAAAGACACCTTTGTTTTACGTAAGTAAAGACCTGGTGACCTGGTGATGATCATATCTAAGCTCTTAAAAGAATCCATAGTGATCAACTGTAAATTTTCATAAGAGCTTTTGTAGCAAAGCATTTATGAGACAACTCATATGTCTCAAGATAGAATTTATAACTTAATGTACATAGTTTCTAAGTGTGAAAAAGTGATGAATTGACTCACAAACGGAGGAAAAACTCTAATGTGAATTGAATGTGGAGCCCATAACAGTTTATCACTAATAAACATGAAAACATGATAAACAACATGTCTAGTTGATTCCATACTCTTGTTTGGATTTAAGTGGACAAACATACTTGCAATCAGGACTAGAATCAGGTCACAATTCAACAATTAACTCAATCAAGAAGAAGTTTAGTGTCATAGTATGATCCCATTATATGTTTTTATATGCATGTACATATTTTTAATTCAATTTTGTTACTTTTAGTTTATTTATTGTATGTAATATTTGGACTGTCATGTGCCTTTCATGCTATTTACTTCATAAATTTATGATGAATGCAACACTTTATCATTAATCACAAATTTAGGGGGAGTAGTTATTGCTTGAAATACATGAAACATAAAAGCTGAATTCAATGATCCAAATTCAAATGAAGGAATTGGAACTTGAGCACTAACTTGGCTGAAGGATACATGAAGTTTTTCAAATTATAATTCTTGTGCACAAATTGTCATGCAAACAAAGTCAACAAGGTCTAATAGCAATAAATGGTTTTATCAGTTGATTAGGACCATACAATCAATGAAATTTCAACCTTGCATCTTCAGCATCAGCAGAAGCTACAATACATTTTCCTATTCAGTAGATGCTACAGTGCGAAAAAAAGGAATATGACCATCCGTAGATTGGTAACCTACGGATGTGGTAGTATTTAAAAGTGTAATAGTTCCATAGACTGGTAATAGTTCCACAGACTGGTAATCTATGGAAACTCAAATTATACTTCATCAAAAATCAGTTTTTAATTCTAAGTCATCCGTAGAAGATCTACGAAAGAACTAAAATCTGCGGAAACAATAAAATTGGTAATAAGGATAGGGGGTCCCACCTCATTTAATAAATGAAATTAATATATCCGAGGGAGTATAAATGATGTTTTTGACTTGTCATTTCTATTCACTTTTTCAGAACATCTTTTTCAACCTAGAAAAACGTTCAGATAAACCCCCGTCCGACAATATTCAAAATTGCCAATAACCTTTAAACCTTGCTTGATTCTTGATCTCTGTTCATTACAAGTTCAATAATATCAAGGTAAAATATATCATAATCCGAAATTATGAACTGATTGATTCATCATTTCTGTGTCTAAACTCTTCGTGTTCCAATTTTCTATCATGTTTTTAACAAATTATACTTCATCAAAAATCAGTTCTTTAATTCTAAGTCATCCGTAGAAGATCTACAGAAGAACTAAAATCTGCGGAAACAATATAATTAATAATAAGGATAGGGGGTTCCATCTTATTTAATAAATGAAATTAATATATCCGAGGGAGTATAAATGATGTTTTTGACTTGTCATTTCTATTCACTTTTTCAGAACATCTTTTTCAACCTAGAAAAACGTTCAGATAAACCCCCGTCCGACAATATTCAAAATTGCCAACAAACTTTAAACCTTGCTTGATTCTTGATCTCCGTTCATTACAATTTCAATAATATCAAGGTAAAATATATCATAATCCGAAATTATGAACCGATTGATTCATCATTTCTGTGTCTAAACTCTTCGTATTCCAATTTTCTATCATGTTTTTAACAAATTATACTTCATGAAAAATCAGTTCTTTAATTCTAAGTCATCCGTAGAAGATCTACAGAAGAACTAAAATCTGCGGAAACAATATAATTATTAATAAGGATAGGGGGTTCCATCTCATTTAATAAATGAAATTAATATATCCGAGGGAGTATAAATGATGTTTTTGACTTGTCATTTCTATTCACTTTTTCAGAACATCTTTTTCAACCTTGAAAAACATTCAGATAAACCCCCGTCCGACAATATTTAAAATTGCCAATAAACTTTAAACCTTGCTTGATTCTTGATATCCGTTCATTACAATTTCAATAATATCAAGGTAAAATATATCATAATCCGAAATTATGAACTGATTGATTCATCATTTCTGTGTCTAAACTCTTTGTATTCTTAAGTGTGATGATTTTTTTTTTCTAAAATAATTTTCTTCATTCTTGTAAACAGATGGCTAATCATTTTGCAAGAGAGCACAATGTATGTGCATTCTTAAATCCTGACGACCCTGTAGCCGAAGGATGTCAAGATATCATCAGATACTTATGACGATCCATGCTTTTCTATGCTTTATCAGCAGAGCCTGTGATTCATCAAGCACACATCATTGATTTCTGGAATTCAGCTCGAATAGAGCAAGTTGGAGAATCTGAGGTGATAGTTGCTGAAATCAAGAATGAAAGGATGAGAGTTGATGAACAAACTATTAGAAGGGGACTTGAGCTGGGAGAACAAGAAGTTGGTCACCCGGATGTATTTGAGAATGAGTACATAGAGAAAGTGTTCTATCTGATGGGATATGATAGTGATTATGACAAGGGTGAGATAAAGAAAGGGAGATTGTGCAAGCCATATAGATTCTTATGTCACACATATCTAAAGTGCATCTCTAACCGGAAGTCTGGTGTTGATAGATTCTCAAGGCACATTTCATCTGGCATTATTGGCATTTTTTAGAGAAGGACATACAACTACTCAAAGTACATTTTTAGTTGTCTGTGTGATCATATCAAAGTGCAAAAGGATGATAAGATGTACATGTTCCAATGTTTATGCAACTGATCATTAATGGTGAATTGCCTGGGATAGCAAGAGAAGGTGATGTGTTTGTTCAAGCACATCTGGGAAGATCTGTACTGAATAAGATCAGTGGAAAATATGAAGGAGAAGATATGCCAATGTTTGCACATGTGGCTGATGCTAATGCCAACATTCCACCAGAACTGATGTGGGAAGATCAGTAAGTTAGTCAATCTACTGATGCTGAGCCAGACATACCTCAACATTCCACTCCTCAATCTCCCATACACCACCATCATCAATCTCCACAAATCCAATCTCCAGTAAGTCAACACACCCAACCAATCTCTCCAATTTACCCTCAATCACCCATTCATCAACAACCTCTAACTCCACAAAATCTATCTCCTGAGAGTACTCATACAGAAACCATCTCAGTTACTCAATCTCAAAACTCAGTACACACTGGTGAGACTGAGTTAGTATCTCAAGCAAGTACCATTCCACTCACAATAACCAGCCCACAAACCCCTATCATGTCTGACCAAACTAAACCAATATCTCTAAACATTGATCCTCAACAACAACAACAACCTCATCAAGAGAAAACAGATCAAGCAGTTGAGTGTATTTCAAGCTTAGCAAGTATAGCTCCTGCTGTAGGCAATGAGGTGGAGATTGCTGGTAAACATCAAGAATGTGAAGAAGAAGCTAACTATGTTGATGTTATAGCCTATCATGAAGATGACCTGGAAGATGATGATATAGATGTGAGCAAAAGTTATCTGGTTGCTGAGTATAACAAACTTATCATCAAATGAAACAAGAGGTTGGAAAGAATTAGAGAGTTCAAAGGAATGTTAAAAGAAAAATAGGAGCTGATGAACAAACAAGAATCCAGACTGTCAGATTAAGAGAAGATGCTCAAACCAACAATGAAGTAACTGATGCATTGCATGAGCTGGTTAAAGAACTTAAAGACTCTGTGAAGCATGAGAAGACTGAAAAAGAGAAACTCATATTGGAAGTTGAACAAGCAAACAACTCTCTTACTGCTCAGTCTATTTTGTTGAAAAGGAAAGATGAACAAATTGATGAGCTCAAGATGAAAATTTGTGCACTTGAATCGAATGCTGCTCCATCAACAAAAATAAAAGAATCTACTGAAGCTTCAAAGCAAATCATTCAGTACTCAAGAAAGAGGAAGTATTTGGGGTATGTAGAGAAAGAGGTGATTAATGTTGAGGATTCACCAAAAAGATCAAGGCCTACATCTCTAGAGCACACTTCTTCAGTGAATGTTTCCAATTTAAAGCCTATATCTTATGCTAAAACTGAGAGTGATGTTGAATGGGATGAGCTTACTAAAGATGAGTCTCCCAAAGAACAAAAAGAAACAAAGACTGATGACCTATTGTCCACTAAAGACATATTGGAAGAGAGGCCTGAATCATCTATGTTTATGACCCTGATCAATCATGGGTTTCCCTATGACATAGTTGAGAGAATGAACATGACAGAAATGAAGGAAGCACTGAAGGAATTTGAGCTAGCAAGCTTCATGATCCCAGATTGCAATTATGAAACACTCATAACCTTCCAATCAATTCAGAGAATAAAGAAAGAGCTAGGCCCTTGTGATACAGCCAAGCTGAACAAATAAAATATGACTTGCTGGTTACAAGGTTACAATTATAAAATGCATGAGTTAAAAGGGAGGTCAGTGGGAGAGCTATGAAGGATGATGGAGCATGTAATGAAGGTGGAATTGGAAATTAGAGTAAAATTCAGAACTGAAGCTCCAAATCCTTCCTATGAACATCAATTAAAAACTCCTGCTGAGCCTGTCACTGTTGAATGTAAAGACCAGCAAAAAGTGAAAGATAAACTGATTAGAGAACCAAGAGAAGTGATACCTAGCAAAATATGGCCACTTGGAACAACAGTCAGAGAAATAACTAAACAGAAGTCTACCTTGATAGAGTTGTTTGATCACCTCACAACTCCCAACTTTGTGGAAGACAACAGGATTATTGCCTGGAAATATGATCAAGAGTGGGATTGTGCAGTCATAAAGAGATCATCTGGAAGGGTGCAGTACTTTCAAGATTTCGAACAAGTCCTATGCATGCCTGAACGTGACATCAGATATCTACAAAGCCTAATCATTACTAAGTACCTAATTCACCTAAGAGGGAGAGACTTCTCTGTATTTGTGGGTAAGTTAAAGACAAAGTTCAGAGATGATGTGCTAAAAGAAGATAGGAGAGAGGATGATGAGCACAAAAGAAGAATAGAGAGAATAAAAAGATCAAAATCCAACTCCTCTACATTAGTAGATGATAAGTTTCAAAAAAGGGTTGGATACCAAAACAGGAAGGAAGCAACTACTAAAAGCTTTGATGGTAATCAATATACATTACCCATAACTGAATGGGGATATGTTGAGAAAACAAAAGAGTTGGTACTGCTGAGGAATGCAGAGAACAAGAGAGCTGATCGAATCAGGATCTTTGACCAAGTGGAAATCAAGCTACTCCATCCCAGCTACACTTCATACTTACATGACAAATTCTTCCTAAAGTTGACTGATGAAAGAGCTGGGAATGATCTATGCCTACATGTTCATATGATTCAAGTGATTGATAAACTGCATGCCAAGGCTTACAAGAGAAGAAGATATGAGGCAGGGATTTTGAGAGGATCAAACATCAAGGAAGTGAGTGAGCTGAGGATCTCAGAGCAAGATGAGTTAGAGATAGTCCACAATAATAATGTTTTGGAAACTCTTACAACTGAAGAAGATGTTCTGCGTCTCAGTTCTGAAACATTACAAAAGATTAGCAAAATGAAGAACAACTACAAGTATGATAATCAGAAGACTGTTGTCTCATACTTCTATAACAAAACTATAGCAAGAGTAAAGGAGCTTTCAGCTTAGAAGAACTGATTACAAGATTCTAAGCCTAAGGGGGAGTATTGTTGGATCTTGGAATAATAGGTCTAGATCATTTTGTATAGGCTTAGAACTTTAATCAATACATGTAATGAACATTTGTAATTCATTATGTATATATATAGGTTAACCCATATGTTCATTGATTTATGTGTATGATTACAGGTACAAACATTATACTTGGTCAATTTCTGAAATTGACTAAGTGTAAGAAACATCTACGGATGAACATTTTAGTTCTTCCGTAGATATCTTTCTTACAAGACATTCATGAGAAGATCTTCTACGGATGAATATGGGTATTCACTGATTTACACACGAACAAAGTAACTGCGAAAGATCAAGTAGCTGCGGAAGAACAAAGTAACCGCGAAAGACCAAGTAGCTGCGGATGAACAAAGTAACTACGGAAGAACCAGACACGTAAATCATTCAAGTGTTTCTAGTCAACAAGTCAACAAGTCAATCACAGACTCCAAGAGATTCGCTGTTTCCTTAACAAAAACATGCGTGTCTATAAATATGAGTCCTAGGTTTCAAATCAATATACTGAAATAAAAGGCAAAAAACATACGATCACATCGTTTCGCACGATCAACACAAACCCTAGCAGCCGTCACATCAACACACCAAATATCATAAACACAATCATAGCATAGAATTTTGTTAGCAATTATTTGATTCTTTGTAATCATTTATCGGTTTTAATGAATTACGTTTGAATCAAATCATTATTCTTTGCATATTGTTGATATCGTTTGATCATTTATTGTTTATTTTCTCTGGCATCGATATTTATTTGTTAATAAATTAAACAACGATTAATGGTAATTCCGCGATCGTTAATTCAAAACCAATCTAGCTCTAGGTTTACTTTAACAAAACTGACTCATACAATAACATCATAAAATTTTTAACCTCGTTCATCATCAACATCATCATCGAACTCGTTTGATAACCAAACTTTAACGTTAGCTTTCCCTTTATCATTTTCTTTATCGATACGTTACCCTCACATTATCAATTACTTTAGCATCGTGTTACCCATACTTTAACTTTTACTTTAGCTTAATCGTTTACATTATCTTTTAAACTTAGCACGAAGCTTAGTTCCTTACCAGGTGAGAACACAACAAATGTCATTTTTCCTTTAGCTGCACGGGCATACCCAAAGTATACCCCTATGTGAGCACATCAATGTGTACCTCATATGCGAGAATGCACCCAGAATATCTCCTTTAACGGCACCAGCATACCCAAAGTATACCCCTATGTGAGCACACCGATGTGTAGCTCCTATGCGAGAATGCACGAAGCATATCTCCTTTAACAGCACGGGCATACCCAAAGTATACCCCTATGTGAGCACACCGATGTGTAGCTCCTATGCGAGAATGCACCAAGCATATCTCCTATCAGTTGCTTGCAAGACTTCTTTAGCGCTTTAACATTTTCACAGCTGTGCTATACAAGGTAACAGGGTAACCTATTCTTTCGCATTTCACATGAGAATTATCATCGTTCTTTAGCCTTTTACTATCATGATATATATATATATATATATATATATATATATATATAATATATCTACATACGTAGTTTAATAATTTAGCATTAAGTTCAACATTGAGTCATTATCAACGCACGCTCATGGGGTAACATAACACGTAACAGTCCAAAGTTTTCGCGCGAGAACTTCTCACTTCGGGCGACAAATCCTTCTTTGTGCGAGAACATCATCATTATTGCAAGAACTTCATCATTCGCGCGAGAACATCATCATTCATGCGAGAACTTTCAAAAGATAACCGTTAGCCGCCAAAATCACATTTCACGCGAGATCTTACCTCTCGCACGATAACTTTTTGTTGTACACAAATTTATCCACAAGTTATTGCTCCTTAACCACTTTAACACCCAAAACATGCAATAACAGTTATAAACATCATTCCTTTACAAAACATTCATTTGGGTATGCATATTAGCCCTAAAACATGATAAAACACATAAAAGAGGGGACTAGAACTCACCTTACATAATCATTGTGCAATATCATTACATACGGCTCATACATGCATAAATATATCAAATATTGACGAATACATACCTTAGACACCACCTAGCACCAACTCCTTTTTCACAAGCACAACAGCAGGACTTTTCGCGTGAAGTAGAGAAGATTGGGTGCATGGGCCTATCTATAGTGTCTCTCTCTCCTCGCAGCTATTCTCGCGTGTGAACTTCTATTCGCGTGAAAACTGTCTCGATGCGAGAACTTTATCACTCGAGTGAGAACTCTTTCGCTCGCACGAGAACTTCGCCTTCAATCGAAAAGTTAGGGCGTTACAAGTCCACCCCCCTTATTTGGGTTTCATCCCCGAAACCAGTCATTCCTCAAATAACTGAGGATAATGCTATTTCATCTTATATTCGGACTACCAAGTGGACTCCGACCCCTTTCTATGCTTCCACTGCACTCGGACGAGTGGACCTACTTTATTCCTCAGTCGCTTCTTCTTTCTGTCTATTATTGCTACGGGTTGTTCCACGTAGTTGAGTCTTTCATCAATCTCCACATCTTCCAATGGAACATGAGCGTCTTCGTCTGCTAGACATTTACGCAAATGTGATACGTGGAAGGTAGGATATATTCCACTCAATGCATCAGGTAATTCCAGCCTATATGCTACTTCCCCCACATGGGCTATGATCCTGAAAGGCCTAATAAATCGAGGGCTCAACTTTCCTATCTTTCGGAATCGAATGATTCCTCTCCAAGGCGACACCTTTAGCATCACTCTATCACCGACATTAAACTCAATCGGTCTTTGACGTTTGTCGGCATAGGATTTTTGTCTATCTTTAGCGGCTTTCATGTAGGCTTTAATCCTATCCAACTTCTCATTGGTCGTCTCGATGACCTCAATACTCCCTAATTCCTGCTGACATATCTCTCCCCAGCATATCGGGGTCCTACACCTCCGGCCATACAACATCTCATACGAGGGCATACCAATACTAGCATGGTGACTGTTATTGTATGGGAACTCTGCCAACGGTAGATGACTATCCCAGCTCCTGCCAAAGTCTATGATGCATGCCCGAAGCATGTCCTCTAAGGTCTGGATAGTTCTTTTGGATTGGCCATCCATCTGTGAGTGGTATGCTGTACTATTGTGCAATCTAGTTCCCATCGCATCATTGAACTTCTTCCAAAATTTGGATGTAAACCACGTATCCTTGTCGGAGACAATCAACACTGGCACACCATGACGGGCAACTATCTCATTGATGAACACTTCGGCAAGCCGCTCCGAGTTATACGTCTCTCGGATGGGTAGAAAGGGAGCACTCTTATCAGTCTGTCCACTATGACCCATATGGCATCATAACCTTAAGCTGTACGAGATAGCTTCGTTATGAAATCCATAGTAATATGCTCCCACTTCCATTCAGGAATTTCCAAGGGTTGGATTTCCCGTATGGCTTCTGATGCTCGGCCTTAACCTGGAGACAGGTCAAGCAACTTTCTACATACCTTGCTACGTCGGCTTTCATTCTCGACCACCGGTGATTCTTCTTTAGATCATGGTACATCCTGTTGGTTCCCAGGTGAATAGAGTAGTGAGTCTTATAGGCTTCATCCAACACTTTCTCTCGCAAACCTCCATGTCTAGGAATCCACATGCGCCCAAACCTAGTTTGACACCATTGGTGTTTTCTTCCAGGTTCGCGTTTTGGCCCTTCATCCTTTCTTCATTAACGTGCTCGGGCTTTAGAGCTTCGTTCTGAGCTTCACAGATTTGCCTTATCACATCAGGAGTCAAAATCAACTGGTAAGATCTCTCCTAAATTGGTTCCCGGTCCTCTTTCAGGCTTAGGGCATCAGCTACCACGTTTGCCTTACCAGGGTGATAATGAATCTCACAGTCGTAATCCTTTATAAGCTCCAACCATCGTCTCTGCTTCATATTAAGATCCTTCTACTCGAAGAAATACTTTAAGCTTTTGTGGTCCATGAAAATCGTACATTTGACACCATATAAGTAGTGTCTCCATGTCTTTAACGTGAATACCACAGCATCCAGCTCCAGATCATGGGTAGGGTAGTTCACCTCGTGAACCTTTAACTATCAAGATGCGTATGCTATGGCTTTACCTTGCTGCGTTAGCACGCACCCTAAGCCCTTATAAGAAGCATCGGAATAGATAACCAAGTCCTCATTCCCTTTCGGTAATGTTAGCACTGGGGCTTGTGTCAATCTTTTCTTTAACTCCATGAATGCATTCTCTTGTCTGTCGCCCCATTCAAACTTCACGTGCTTCCTTGTCAACTTGGTCAACGGCGAGGCAATCTTGGAAAGATCCTGGATGAATCTTCGGTAATAACCCGCCAATCCGAGGAATCTTCGGATTTCAGATGGCGTTTTAGGCGAATTCCACTTCATCACCGCCTCCACCTTAGCAGGATCAACCATGATTCCTTCTAGGTTAATCACATGACCCAGAAACTGCACCACGCGTAACCAAAATGCACACTTGGAGAATTTCACATACAACTTCTCCATTCTTAGAGTTTCCAGCACCTCGCGAAGGTGACAAGCGTGGCCTACCTCATTCTTCGAGTAGATCAGGATATCGTCTATGAACACTATCACAGATTTGTCAAGCATCGGTCGACAAACCCTATTCATCAAGTCCATGAATGCTGCAGGAGCATTGGTTAGACCAAATGACATCACAAGAAATTCATAATACCCATATCGCATCCAAAACTCAGTCTTTGGGATATCCTATTCCCAAACCTTTAGCTAGTGATAACCAGACCGAAGATAATCCTCGAGAACCAACTCGCACCTTGCAGCTGGTCGAACAGATCATCTATCCTAGGCAACGGGTATCTATTCTTCACCATGAGCTTATTCAGCCTTCAATCGAAAATTCAGGGCGTTAAAATAACAATCAAGAATCAAATTACACTGACGAAATGAAAGTAATAATAAATCATACACAAGCGTAATAAGTGATTAACTAGTTAGATCGATGAAAGTTAGATCGATGTAGTATACCAAATTTAAAAGTATAAAATTATCGATTTAATGATGATCGAAAGCACATTAAAGACACTATATGCACATTCAAGCACATTGACATTACTTCTCGAACTCATTATAAAACCATTATCTTTATGGCCCAACAATATTACAATTGAAAGATAGAAAAAAGAGAATGATATCGGTTCTCGAAACATATTCTTTTATATTTTGTTATGATACATGCACATACAAGAACTAATCGACTGTGGTGTAAGAGTAATAAAACTGTAAGGCTTGTATATACGATTAAAACCTAACAATCATATTTGACAGATGATATGGAATTAATAAGAACTTTAGTTTAACATAATAAAAAAAAATCAAGATATGATGCTTTAAAAGTATTTATAGAAGTAAACTAATAATTTTGGATATTATAAATTATAAGAACAAAAAGGTTTTTTTGTTCTTGAAACATTATATGAAATAGTTCCAAAACACAAAAGGAGCACTAGAATCATGTGTGGAAATGATTAGCAAATATATAAGAGGATCTACACCCATATGATCAAACATTAGAGGGTTTATTAAAAGTTTATCACTCATCGTATAGGAACGTTATTGTTTTGTTTATGATGATTGAGATCACCTATGCTTTAATATATGTTTGATATTTTACTAATTCATGTTATCGGTTATTTATATTGCGTTTAGCTTATTAAAACTCTAAACATTCTCTAAATAAAGGGCAAGAACAAACAAAAATAATTATTAAATTGAATCAAAACAAACCTCATGAGAATTTACTCATTTCACAACCAACTAATAAATTACAAATTAAGGTAGATCAAATAGTGAATCTCGAATGTAAGGAATTCAGATAATCCGGTCCTTGAATGAACGACTTAGCAATTGTAGAAAAATCAATACTCTCAAAATAGGTTTTATGATAAAAAGAATAAGTTACGAGTTATCTACCCGATATAAGATTAATTATATTTGGATAGATTTATGGTAAAAATAGTATTTAATCTAAAGAGCTAAGGAAGGATTGTGGGTTTCACATGTGTCCTTTTGTTGGTTTAAAGAGGATGACATTTTGGTTATTGTGTCAAATATATCAATTCATTGTGTCATGTATGTTCAATGTGCCAAATAGAGGTGGGCATAAAAACCGGGTTCGGACCCGACCCGGAACCGGGTACGGGTACGACCCGGTGTATGTATACCCGGTTTGGACCCGAAAAAAACCCATAGGGTTGGAACCGGGTATGATTTTCTAGAATTTCTTAGAACCCGACCCGACCCGACCCGACCCGAACCGGTTGGACCCGGTTTTGACCGTTTTTTTTTTAAAAGTAGCCGTTTTTTAACGGCTATATAGCCGTTGGGATCGATTTTTGGCCGTTTTTTTTGTCACTTTTAGGCTTATAAGTTAGTATAAATAGGTGTGGGTTGATATGGTTTAGTACCCAAGACTCAAACGCAAAAACATACGCAAAAAACGGAAAAAAAATTAAAAAACAATAGTTCTCGCATTAATAGTTTTTTAACTTTCAATACAACCTCAAATGCTATGGAGTTTTGATTCTCATGCCTTGTAAACACACTCGTGAGCTATTCTAATCAAATCTAACTATACTCATCATTTCAATCATACTAGTCAATCACAAATGGAACATAGGATTTATTGTTTGAATCAAAACCAAAATCGAACACGAAAACACATGAATGAACCTTGAAATCAATCTACTCCCACCCAAAACACATCAAGAACAATTCACAACTAACTTCAAACACTCTTGCCTCAACAATCCACCAAATCAATCAAAATGAAAACTATGGATCCATAAAATACTTTATTAACAATCTAGGCAAGGAAAAAGGTGCAAAGGATCAAGGAACTACTCGTATTCACTCAATAACAAACGAGAATCAAATTACACTGACTGAATGAAAGTAATAATAAATCATATAGAAGCGTGATAAGTGATCGATGAAAAAGAAAGCAGATCAAGTTAACATGACCAATTAAATAAGATTTACATGTATTTTAATAAAAATTTTGCAACTACATATTGGTGCATTAAAGTATTCACGAATGCTTAACTAAATAAACAGGAAATGACCTACTTATACAAAAACAGTAAACAACAATAGTTTTCGCATGGATACTTTTTTGACTTTTAATACAACCTCTAATGCTATTAAGTTTTGATTCTCATGCCTTGTAAACACACTCGTGAACCAATTTAATCAAATCTGATTAAAATCATCATTGCAATCACACTAATCAATCATAAATGGAACATAGGATCTATTGTTTAAATCAAAACCAAAATAAAACACAAAAACACAGGAATGAACCTTTAAATCAATCCAAAACACATCGAGAACAATTTATAACAAACTTCGTACACTCTTGCCTCAACAATCCACCGAATCAATCAAAATGACAACTATGGATCCATAAAATAATTATTTAACAATCTAGGCAAGGAAAATGGTGCAAAGGATCAAGAAACTACTTGTATTCACTCAATAACAATCTAGAATCAAATTACACTAATTGAGTGAAAGTAATAATAAATCATACAGAAGCGTGATAAGTGGTCAATGAAAAAGAATGCAAATCAAGTTAACATGACCAAGTAAATAAGATTTACTTGTATTTTAATCAAAATTTTGCAACTACCTATTGGTGCATTAAAGTATTCACGAATACTTAACTAAATAAATGGGAAATGATCTACTTATACAAAAACACTAAACAACAATAGTTCTTGCATGGATACTTTTTTGACATTCAATACAACCTCCAATGCTATGGAGTTTTGATTCTCATGCATTGTAAACACACTCGTGAATCAATCAAGAATCAAATTACACTGACGGAATGAAAGTAATAATAAATCATACAGAAGCATAATAAGTGATCGATCAAAAAGAAAGCAAATCAACTTAACACGACCAAGTAAATAAGATTTACTTGTATTTTAATCAAAATATTGCAACTACATATTGGTGCATCAAAGTATCACGAATGCTTAAAAAAATAACTGGAAATGAACTAGTTATACTAAAACAATAAAAACAATAGTTCTCGCATTGATAGTTTTTTAACTTTCAATACAACCTCCAATGCTATGGAGTTTTTATTCTCATGCCTTGTAAACATACTCGTGAAGCAATTTAATCAAATCTGATTAAAATAATCATTGCAATCACATTAATCAATCACAAATGGAACGTAAGATTTATTGTTTAAATCAAAACCAAAATTGAACACAAAAAACGTGAATGAACCTTGAAATCAATTCACTCCCTCCCAAAACACATCGAGAACAATTCATAACCACCTTCAATCGCTCTTGCCTCAACAGTCCACTGAATCAATCAAAATGACAACTATGGTTCCACAAAATAAGTATTTAACAATCTAGGCAAGGAAAAAGGTGCAAAGGATCAAGAAACTACTCGCATTCACTCAATAACAATCAAGAATCAAATTACACTGACGGAATGAAAGTAATAATAAATCATACAGAAGCGTAATAAGTGATCGATGAAAAAGAAAGCAAATCAACTTAACACGACCAAGTAAATAAGATTTACTTGTATTTTAATCAAAATTTTGCAACTACATATCGGTGCATCAAAGTATCACGAATGCTTAACTAAATAACAGGAAATGAACTAGTTATACTAAAACAAAAAAAACAATAATTCTCGCATTGATAGTTTTTTCACTTTCAATACAACCTCAAATGCTACGGGAGTTTTGAATCTCATGACTTGTAAACACACTCATGAACCATTCTAATCAAATCTGATTATAATCATCATTGCAATCACACTAGTGAATCACAAATGGAATGTAGGATTTATTTTTTAAATCAAAACCAAAATCGAACACGAAAACACATGAATGAACCTTGAAATCAATCAACTCCGCCCAAAACACATCGAGAAAAATTTAAAATCAACTTTGAACACTCTTCTCTCAACAATCCACCGAATCAATCAAAATGACAAGTATGGATCCACAAAATACTTGATTAACATTCTAGGCAAGGAAAAACGAGCAAAGGATCAAGAAACTACTCGTTTTTACGCAATAACAATCGAGAATAAAATTACACTACCTGGATGAAAGTAATAATAAATCAGACAGCAGCGTGATAAGTGATCGATTAAAAAGAAAGCAAATCAAGTTTACACGACCAAGTAAATAAGAATTACTTTTATTTTAATCAAAACTTTGCAACTACATATTGGTGCATTAAAGTATTCATGAATGCTTGACTAAATAAACGGCAAATGACTTACTTATAGAAAAACAGTAAACAACAATAGTTCTCACGTAGATACTTTTTTGATTTTCAATACAACCACAAATGCTATGGAGTTTTCCATATCATGCCTTGTAAACACACTCATGAACCATTCTAATCAAATCTGATTATAATCATCATTGCAATCAAACTAGTTAATCACAAATGGAACGTATTATTTATTGTCTGAATCAAAACCAAAATCGAACACGAAAACACATGAATGAACCTTGAAATCAATCCACTCCCGCCCAAAACACATCGAGAAAAATTTAAAATCAACTTTGAACACTCTTCTCTCAACAATCCACCGAATCAATCAAAATGACAAGTATGGATCCACAAAATACTTGATTAACATTCTAGGCAAGGAAAAACATGCAAAGGATCAAGAAACTACTCGTATTTACGCAATAACAATCGAGAATCAAATTACTGTGACATCCGGTAATTTTCCGTTACCAAACTCCATTAGTTCCGTTAAGTCTTGCATACACGTGTCGGGAGCACACACTAGTTGTCGTTGAACGTTGGTGACTTAATATTAATTAATAATGTTAAACAAATAATTATTATGTTGATTATTAGTCGTGATTATGTGATTTAAATGTTTATTGTAAATTTTATCGCATAACGTGGAAACGTGTGTATTTAAGTCGTGCATTGTGTGACTAGTAAAGATAAAGTATATAATTGTTATTATTAGTTCATATGTTTATTATTGTGGTTATAAACATCTTAAAAGGGTGTTAAAAGCTTAATCTTTATAAAATACAAAGTGCAAGGGTTAAAAGGTAATTATGCATAACTTTGTTGATTAAAACACAAAAACCCAACCCTAAACACCCCATTCGGCCGCGACCTGCACTCCCTCACCCTCACCATCGCGAATTCAGCCCAAGAACAAGCAATCACCTTCGAATTTGATCGATTACAAGGCATACAACAAGTTAGAATCATCAATTGCAAGCCATTACACGTTTAAAGGTTAGATTTTTACATGTTTTTGATGGTTTTTCATGGTGGCCGAACCCTAGTTCGAAAATCTGCAATTGGATGTTAATTCTTGTTTGTTTGGTGATGTTATGATGTTAGTTAGGTTGTATTGATGCTAGTTAACGTTGATAATGCAAGAAAGTTTGGATTTTGGTTGTTTGTTCATATGATCATCTTGGCCGTGAGTTTGAGGCGATTTTGGATCAAATTGGATGTTGAATGATAGTTGTTTGATGTTGTTATTATATTAGTTGGATTGTATATATGCTAGTTAACGTCGATTATGCAAGAAAGCTATGATTTTGATACATTGTTCATAGGTTACTAATAATAGTAACTTTATTTTGCATGAATTGATGATTGGTTGATGTATGAATGTTATGAATGTGTTTGTAATGATGTTTAGATGCTAGATGGTTGATATGAATGTTAGGAATTCAAGAATGCATGTTGTAGTTCATACCTTACTAAAGATAGTAACTTTTGGGTATGAAAGTTGATGAATCATGATGATTAGGTGTTGTTGATCATGTTTAGATGTTGTCATGGACTTGAATTGGTATATAATTGATGAATTCATGAACGTAGTGGGAGTTTGATGAATTTGGGATGAACTTTCCCAAAAGGGAAACTTTATTGGTGCAAATCCTTGAATTGGATGATTTGAGCATGTTTGGGATATTAGGACCATGCTAGTGTGTTCATGGATGGTTTCTAAGGTGATTAAATGTGTTGTTTAGGTTATATGAATGGTGGTTTGGTTTGTTACCTGTTTTGGCCTGCTGTGGTTTGCATGACTTGTATGATATCTAGTTGTATGATGATCTAGGTAGTACATGTGGTGGTGATGTGCTATATGTAATCAAGTGGTATGTTGAACATGTATGATATGCTGTTATGTTAGTATTAACGAATTATCACCTATAATGTCACCAACGGGTCAAACGGGTCAACTGGGTCAAATGTGTCTTGTCTTTCTAAAAACCTTGAGTTCCTTGGTTTGTAGAACACTTAGGGTTTCATGTTGATTTTGTGTACACGTGCTTATGTACTCTTGTATTCTAGGTGACCTTTGAAGGTTGTCTTTCCCTCTTTCTTTCAAGTTAAGCTCTAAGTTAATTCTTGCGCGTATCAGGTGAGTTCTTGCCCCACTCTTTTACATAATCTCTTTTGGGGGAGATAGCATACTGTTTACAAACGCTTTTATATATGAGTGTGTATAATATTGATATAGTGTTGTTTACCATGGAAAGTCCTCACACTTTCGGATTGTTAATATTGACTAGCGGGGAAATTTTGGGTAGTACTACTGGGTCTGACGAGCCCCACCTGTTTGACTCGAGGTCAAACGGGTGCAATTTTGTCCTAACACATTCGTCACGACCCGGTAAGTCGTGACGGGAGGCAACAAACGTAACACAGTCAGCTTCGATCGCGAAATCACTATGATTAATATTTTTATGTTAATAGACTAGCTATCTATTGCAATACACTACTTATGCTCTGGAAACTGTTGATTGGTTTATATTTTAACGCAAACTCTTGAACTCACCAACCATGTGTTGACTTGTTTAGTATGCTATTCTCAGGTTAAGGTTGCCAGTTGCCTAGGAGCACGCACACCAGCATCGTTGAGTTGTCTACATTGTTTGTTTACACATTTGGGTTTATTTTCCTATTAAACATTTGTGTTTGGGGCGCGTATGTTTTGCGCATTCTCTTTACATACTACTTGTTTTGGGTTTTCTGTTTTAAAAACGCTTCCGCAGTATTTTAAACGTTAACTCTGGTTTTGTTTACTAATCATATAGAGTCGTTCTTGGTAACTAATGACTGAGATCCTGGTATGTCACGCGCCTCGCGGTAAAACCCCGCACGCGGATTTTGAGGGTGTGACAGATTGGTATCAGAGCCATTGGTTATAGGGAACTAGGTTGCATACACACACTAGACTATAACCGCACAGTTGTTAGTTACTCATCGTTTACTCTCCTTACTGTATACTCATTGGCATACGCAACACGTACTTCGCAGCATGGCATCGTCGTCCAGAAATTTAGGCAAGAGACCTGCACGATCTGAGTCACCTCCTACTTCTCCCGTACCGGATAGGGGATTTAACTGGCCACGACATCCTTACCCTCCTAGTGAGATAGACTGGGATCAGCCTTTCATACCTCCTGAGCTCGATCCTCCGCGTAACTGGGATTTTTACCCCACTTACATAAACTGTATGGCTTATAGAGAACGCGTACCACCAGTAGCACCTACACGACCTAGGACTAGGTCATCGACCGCCTCTACTTTGCCTACACTTCCTACTTTGAGCATCCCTCTGGAGCAGGCATTTGCAGCCCTAGTAGCCACACTGGACACAGAGCGACAGCGGATTAGAGGACTCACTGATGAGAACTCTGCATTACGATCTGAGATGCGTCAGCTGCGTTTCCAGGTAGAGACGCTACAGGAGCGACTTTCGATGGCCATTAGTGGACATCATACTCTGGAAGGCAACGTGGTAGCACTTAGTGGGCGCATGGACGCACAGGATCACTATAACATAGTGATCGATGATAGGTTTGCTGATTTAGAGGCACAGCTAACAGCACTTCAGGTTGCTGAAGCCCATGCACCTTTGGTGGACCCTGATGAGGAAGAATACTGCCCCCGAAATGAAGTGCAGAAACTGGAGATTGAGTTCTGGCAACTCAAAATGCAAGGCTCAGAAATTGAAGCCTACACGACTCGTACTCATGAGTTAGCCACTTTATGCCCAGGGATGGTGAATGAAATGCACAAGAGGGTGGAGCATTATATACGGGGATTGGTGCCTGAAATTCAAAGTATGGTAACTGCTTCTAACCCCACTACCATCCAACAAGCTATCCGAACCGCCCACAGGCTGACTGACCAGGCAGTTGAGCAAGGTCGGTTACCTAAACGGGGTGCGGTGGCAAGCGTGCCCGACCAGAAACGCAAGTGGGATGGTTCAAGCAACAAGGGATCGTCATCCAGTAGCCAATCTCAACCTCAACAACAGCAGCAAAGTCAGCAACAGCAACGGAAGTTCGATAACAACCGAAGCTTCAACCAGGCGCACTCAAATCAAGGACCCGGCGGGTATGGTGGAAGGCTGCCGAAGTGCAACCGGTGTAACTACCACCATGTGGGTCGGTGTGATAACTTCAAGTGTCAACGTTGTGGGAAGATTGGTCATGCAGCCAAAGACTGCCGGGGTGAATTGATGAAGAAGCCACAACAATCACAAGAAACTCCGAAAGGTTGTTTTGAGTGTGAAAAAGAAGGCCATTACAAACGCAACTGTCCCCAGCTTAAGAGGAATGGTAATGGCAACAACAACAATGGGAACAACAACAATAATAACAATGGCAACAACAATAACAACAACAATGGTAATGGCAACAACAATGGAGGCAATAACAACAATGGAGCCAAAGGAAGAGCCTTCGTCATTGGCTCAGGTGAGGCTATAAACGATCCTACAACAGTAACTGGTAAATTTTCGGTTAATGGTTGTTTTGCTACTGTATTATTCGATACCGGGGCCGATAGAAGTTTCGTGTCCACTAGGTTCTGTAGTCTTTTAAGTGATATGCCCTCAGCCTTAGAATCTGAATACACCGTGGAGTTAGCTAACGGCACACAGATTTACGTAACGCATATTCTTAGAGACTGCAAGATAGAGCTTGCTGGTCATACATTCACTACAGATCTCATGCCTGTTACACTAGGAAGTTTCGATGTGGTAGTAGGCATGGATTGGCTTTCTGATAAGCAAGCGGAAGTCATATGCCACGAGAAGATCATACGGATTCCCATTGGTGAAGAAGTCCTTACGGTCAGATGTGATAGGAGTGGTGCGGTGATAGGCATCATCTCGTTTATGAAGGCACAAAAGTTGTTACGAAAGGGTCGACTAGCCATATTAGCACTCGTCACAGATAAACAGACTGAGGAAAAGAAGATAGAGGATATCCCCGTAGTTCGTGAGTTTCTCGAGGTGTTTCCGGAAGACCTTCCTGGATTACCGCCTCATCGTCAAGTTGAATTCCAGATTGAGTTGACTCCAGGAGCCGCTCCAATTGCGAGAGCACCGTACCGGTTAGCTCCGAACGAACTGCAGGAATTATCCGCTCAACTACAAGAGTTGTTGGATAAAGGGTTCATCCGACCGAGTTCGTCGCCCTGGGGAGCGCCAGTTCTATTGTGAAGAAGAAGGACGGTACATTTCGAATGTGCATTGACTATAGGGAACTGAACAAGGTTACTATCAAGAATAGATATCCGTTACCTCGTATCGATGATTTGTTTGATCAACTACAAGGATCAAGCTATTACTCTAAGATTGATCTGAGGTCTGGGTATCATCAGCTGAGAGTTCGAGAAGAGGACATCTCGAAGACTGCTTTCCGTACACGATATGGTCATTATGAATTTTTGGTCATGCCATTTGGGTTGACGAATGCACCAGCAGTATTCAAGGACCTCATGAATCGCGTGTGCAAACCCTATCTTGATCAGTTTGTTATCGTCTTTATTGATGACATACTGATATACTCAAGGACTGAGGAAGAACATGGAGAGCACTTACGTCTGATCTTGGAATTACTTAGAGAGGAACAACTGTATGCAAAGTTTTCTAAGTGTGATTTCTGGATACGTGAGGTACAATTCTTGGGTCATATTGTCAACGAGAAGGGAATACATGTTGATCCTGCTAAGATTGAAGCGATAAAGAATTGGTCTGTTCCTAAGACCCCAAGTGAGATACGACAATTCCTTGGATTAGCGGGATATTATCGACGATTCATTGAAGGATTCTCTAAGACTGCACAACCTCTCACAGCCTTGACTCACAAGGGAACGACGTACAAATGGGGTGAGAGTCAGGAATCTGCTTTTCAGTTGCCGAAACATAAATTGTGTAGCGCACCAATATTAGCGTTACCGGATGGTAGTGATGATTTCGTAGTCTATTATGACGCTTCTATTCAAGGACTTGGATGCGTCCTGATGCAGCGGGATAAAGTGATAGCATACGCCTCTAGACAATTGAAGATTCATGAGAAGAACTATACCACCCATGACTTGGAACTGGGTGCTGTAGTTTTGCCTTAAAGATCTGGAGACATTACTTGTACGGTACCAAATGCACCATCTACACCGATCACAAGAGTCTTCAGCACATCTTTGAGCAAAAGGAGTTGAACATGAGACAAAGACGCTGGCTGGAATTGTTAAACGACTATGATTGTGCTATTAAGTACCACCCGGGGAAAGCAAATGTAGTTGCTGATGCGTTGAGTAGAAAAGAGACTGCTAAACCTCGACGTGTGCGAGCTCTGCAACTAACGATTAGTACGCAATTACCTGAACAAATCCGAGAGGCTCAAACAGAATCTTTGAAAGCAGAAAACATTGGGTCTGAATCGTTAAGGGGTATGGAAAAACAATTGGAAGTAAAAGCGGATGGGATTCGTTATTTCATGGACAGATTATGGGTACCTCTACACGGAAATCTGAGAGATTTGGTCATGAGTGAGGCTCACAAGTCCAAGTATTCTATACATCCTGGATCTGACAAGATGTACCACGATTTGAAGGCGCACTATTGGTGGCCTAACATGAAAGCAGATGTAGCTACTTATGTGAGCAAGTGTCTGACCTGCTCGAAGGTTAAAGTGGAGTATCAGAAACCATCTGGTCTGCTACAACAACCCAAGATCCCTATGTGGAAGTGGGATCAAATATCAATGGATTTTATTACTAAGTTACCTCGCACTTCTACGGGTTGCGATACAATATGGGTTATCGTGGATCGATTGACAAAATCTGCTCATTTCCTAGCAATAAAGGAAACAGATAAGATGGAGAAGTTAACCCGACTCTATTTGAAGGAGATCGTTTCGAGGCATGGAGTACCAATCTCAATCATTTCTGATCGCGATTCTCGTTTCACATCACACTTCTGGCAGTCGTTGCAGAAAGCTTTAGGTACACGATTGGATATGAGTACTGCTTATCATCCATAGACTGATGGTCAAAGCGAGCGTACTATACAGACTTTGGAGGACATGTTACGTGCTTGTGTGATTGACTTCGGGAATAACTGGGAAGTTCACCTACCATTGGTGGAATTTTCTTACAACAACAGTTATCACACTAGCATAAAGGCAACACCTTTTGAAGCCATATATGGGAGAAAGTGTAGATCACCAGTTTGCTGGGCTGAAGTTGGTGATAGTCAATTAACGGGTCCTGAGAAAAATTTAAAATCAACTTTGAACACTCTTCGAGAAAAATTTAAAATCAACCCGCAACGTCCGCCTTGACAGGGCGGTGCTCTTGCCTATTGAACTACAATCCCAGTGAAATAAGAAGAGATCTATCAGAAATTTTGGATTCTTTTTTCTTCTCTCGTATCAGGTATTTCTTAAGAACAAGAGGGTTCTACGAATAAGTAATAATAAATCATACAGAAGCGTGATAAGTGATCGATGAAAAAGAAAGCAAATCAAATCAATCCACTCACGCCTAAAACTCATCGAGAACGATTCATAAACAACTTCGAACACTCTTGACTCAACAATCCACCGAATCAATCAAAATGACAACTATTGATCCACAAAATACTTTATTAACAATCTAGGCAAGGAAAAAGGTGCAAAGGATCAAGAAACTACTCGTATTCACTCAATAACAATTGAGAATCAAATTACACTGACGTAATGTAAGTAATAATAAATCATACAGAAGCGTGATAAGTGATCGATGAAAAAGAAAGCAAATCAAGTTAACATGACAAAGTAAATGAGAATTACTTGTATTTTAATCAAAATTTTGCACCTACATATTGGTGCATCAAAGTTTTCACGAATGCTTAACTATATAAATGGTAAATGAACTAGTTATACTAAAACAATAAAAAAAAATTTCTCAGTAGGATAGTTTTTTGACTTTCAATACAACCTCCAATGCTATGGAGTTTTGATTCTCATGCTTTGAAAATACCCTCGGGAACCATTCTAATCAAATCTAATTATAATCATCATTGCAATCACACTAGTCAATCACAAATGGAACATAGGATCTATTGTCTAAATAAAAACCAAATCTAAACTCGAAAACACATGAATGAACCTTGAAATCAATCCACTCCCACCCAAAACACATCGAGAACAATTCATAACCAACTTCGAACACTCTTGCCTCAACAATCCACCGAATCAATCAAAATGACAACTATGTATCCACAAAATACTTTATTAACAATCTAGGCAAGGAAAAAGGTGCAAAGGATCAAGAAACTACTCGTATTCACTCAATAATAATTGAAAATCAAATTACACTGATGGAATTAAAATAATCATAAATCATACAGAAGCGCGAGATGTGATCGATGAAAAAGAAAGCAAATCAAGTTAAGATGACCAAGTAAATAAGATTTACTTGTATTTTAATCAACATTTTGCAACTACATATTGGTGCATCAAAGTATTCACGAATGCTTAACTAAGTAAAAGGGAAATGACCTACTTATCCAAAAACACTAAGTAACAAAAGTTCTCGCGTGGATACTTTTTTGACATTCAATACAACCTCCAATGCTATGGAGTTTTGATTCTCATGCTTTGTAAACACACTCGTGAACCAATCTAATCAAATCTAATTATAATCATCATTGTAATCACACTAATCTATCACAAATGGAATGTATGAATTTTTGTTTAAATCAAAGCCAAAATCAAATACAAAACCATATGAATTAACCTTGAAATAAATCCACTCCCGCCTAAAACTCATCGAGAACAATTCATAACCAACTTCGAGCACTTTTGACTCAACAATCCACCGAATCAATCAAAAGTACAACTATTGATCCACAAAATACGTTATTATCAATCTAGGCTATGAAAAAGGTGCAAAGGATTTAGAAACTTCACGCATTCTGTAATGCCCCAAATTTTTGAATAAAGGCAAAGTACTCGCATGAGAGGTTGAGTTCTCGCATGAGTCATGAAGTTCTCGCGTGAAGGACGGTTCTCGCGCGACTTGAAGTTCTCGTGGGAGAAGTCTGGCGAAAAGTTTGAGCTGGGTATAAATAGCTGAGAACACCTAGCCAGACCCTAGTTTCATGCGAGAAGTACTGCTGCTAGAGAGAGAAAGTGGCTACGTAGAGAGAGAATGTGAAGAAACGAAGTGTTTAAGGTATGTAACTCGTGTAGTAACTTGTGTTATGTACTAAGGATGGATTATTGATGAATAAAACGCATGATTATTTAGTTTTTGCTTGGTAAAAGCTTCGGGAAAGTTATGGTTGTGCTAAAACTTCAAGAGGTGAGTTCTAGAGCCCTCTTTTATGTGTTTTATCATGTTTTGTGGCTAATATGCATACCTAAACGAATGTTTTGTAAAAGAATGATGTTATAAACTGTTATTGCATGTTTTGGGTGTTAAAGTTGATAAAGGAGCGATAACTTGTGGATAAAGTTGTGTACAATAGAAAAGTTATCGCGCGAGAAACGAGTTATCGCGCGAAATTTAGTTTTCGTGGCTAACAGTTATCTTTTGAAAGTTCTCGCACGAACAATGAAGTTCTCATGCGAATGATGATGTTCTCACGTGAATAATGAGTTCTCGTACGAAGGAGGAGTTGTTGCTCTAAGTAAGAAGTTCTCACGCGAATGTGGGTTCTCGAGCAAAAACTTTGGACTGTTACGTGTTATGTTACCCCCGTAAACATGCGTTAATAATGAGTTAATGATGAACTTAATGTTATAGAATTAATGTGCATATGTAGATATATTATATATATCATGATGGTTAAAGGCTAAAGAACAATGATAATTCACATGTGAAACGCTAAAGAACAGTTACCCTGTTACCCGATAAAGCACAACTATGAAAAATGTTAAAGCGCTAAAGAAGTCTTTGTTGGAGCTGTACAAGATAGTCTATATTATCAACATAGTCAAAGTCAACAAAAGTCAACATCTCAGCAAGGACAACGGAAAAGTCAAACGTCAAGTTCGTGATGAAGAACCGAGTGAAGATATTGAAGATATATTGTGTTTGAGACTTTATTGTATTAAATATATTTTGTGTGAACAAAATATATTTTATCTTGTTTTAGTCTTGTTTTAGTCAAGTTTAATAGTCTAGGGGGCTAAATGTAAATAGTGAAAGTTAGTCTAGACTATAAATAGGTTAATTGTAATTAGAGTTGGTTAATGGTTGCATGACCAATTGATTGAGGGATTTACTTGTAAACAATATTATTAGCAATCTAATTGAAGATCAAATGGGTTTTGATTGTGTTTATCATATTTTGATCAATAATCTTCATGATTTGATTCAAGTGTGCTCAACCTAGGTTAACAATCTTACAAGCACTTGATAGGAGATATGCTTCGTGTATTCTCACCTGATAGGAGTTACACTTCGGTATGCTCAACTGATAGGAGACATGCTTCGTGCATTCACACCCCATAGGAGTTACACTTCGGTGTGCTTAACTGATAGGAGATATGCTTCGTACATTCTCACCCGATAGGAGTTACACTTCGGTGTGCTCAACTGATAGGAGATTTGCTTCGTGCATTCTCACCCGATAGGAGTTACATTTCGGTGTGCTTAACTGATAGGAGATATGCTTCGTGCATTCTCACCCGATAGGAATTAAGCTTCTTGCTAAGTTCAAATGATAAAGTAAAGTATGGGTAACGTAATGTAAAGCGAATGGTAAAGTAACGGATGGGTAACGTGACGGTAAAGTGTAAAGTAATGTAAAGCAAAGTAAAGTAATGAATGGGTAACGTAACGGTAAAGTGAATGGTAAAGTAAAAGTTAAGGTTTGGTTATTGAATGAGTTTGATGACGATGTTGATGATGAACCAGGTTAAAGTTTTTATGATGTTAATGTATGAAGCAGTTTTGTTAAAGTAAACCTAGAGCTCACTCAGTGTCGCTGACTTTTGTATGCATATTAGATTGATAGGTATGTTATACATTTTTAGGGGTGAGATTGGCATGGATGGGAGAGAGCTATATGGCACAAGTTTGAGACTGACATCTTAGCATAGAGCATTAGATAGATAGCTAAAGTGATCTTTTGATGTAAATGTTAAACGATAGAAATTTTTGTACATTCCGCTGCATATATTAATGAAATTTGATGTTCGAGAACTTGTGTTTCTGATGTCCAAATCTAGCTGTGGGGTTTCCTGGAACGAGCCTTACAAGTTGGTATCAGAGCCATAGTTTGAGAGATTTAAACCCTTTGATGTCTAGACTCGAACTGAGAATGGGATCAATTAAGGGATGCCAGTGCCAGTAGCTCCATGGTAGGAAGGTTATGACTGTTAAGGGTTCCTTGAGGTTATAGTGCTCATAGTGAGATTAAGAGATGATGTGACTCAGGATAGGAAATGTTTAGGGCATGAAGAGTAAACTAAGTAGTTAATTACAACTGGCCACTATTATTAGAAACTTACATTACTTGACATGATCTAAACTATTACCTGGAATGATAATGTTAGCCTTTTGTATCTTATAGCAAGCTATGGCTGGAAGAAAAGCTACTCGAGGAGGTGCTCGTGGTGGTAGAGATGACCAAGGAGGTGCATGCGGACTCTGTTCACACTGCTAGTGAGGAAAACTCTTATCATTCGGAAGAGAGGATTACCTTGGAGCCTGTTGTTAGAGAGACTATCACCAAAGAGGTCCACAAGATCCTTCAGGACATCATGCCTTCGATCATGACTGAGGCCATAAAGGAGGTAACCATGGAGTGTACGTTGGAGGCAAAGAACAAAGCTAGCAAGAAAGATAGTAAAGGTACCAGGGAAGGATGGGAAGGACGAGGGGATGAAACTGATGGGGATTTAGCCAAAGGGTGTTCGTATCGCATCTTCAAGGGGTGTAATCCTCCATCCGTGGACGGCAAGGGTGGTGCTATTGCCACTCTCCAGTAGGTGTCTGAGATAGAAGTGGTGATTGAGATCAGTGAATGTAAAGCTAACCAGGCTCTAAAGTTCGCATCTCACTCATTTGTTAACAAAGCTATTCATTGGTGGAACACCATCAAGCAGACTAAAGACACTTGTGAGTTCAAGAACTTGAAGTGGAATGACCTAAAAGAGATGGTAATGAGGAAGTTCTACCCTTCAAATGAGATTGACAGGGTGGAAAGGGAATTTTTGGGTTTTAAAACTAGAAGTATGACCCACAGGCAGTAAACATCTCGCTTCAAAAAGATGGCCTGGTTGGTGCCTCACCAGGTGAGTACTGAGGAGAAGAGGATGAAGTATTATATGCAGGGTTTGCCTTCAAAGGTTAGGACATATGTGAAGGCAAGCGAGCTGAAGACCTTCGAGTCTTTGGTGGAGTTGAACTGGATTGTGTATGATGATGTGGTGGTTTATGAGCCCATTGAGGAGGCGAAGAAGCAAAGTTGGTCGAAGAATGTGAAGCGGGAGAGAAATGAGAGGTCTGCTGTTCAGGACAAAAAGATAAAGGTGGAGTTGTCAGGTGATTACCAGAAATATGGGAGGAAGCATGCCGGTGAATGCAGGCTCGGTTTGAGTCTTTGTTACAAATATGGGAAGACGGGGCATTTCTCTAAGGATTGCCCTAGTGCGGGAAAGTGCTACAACTATGGTAAGTTGGGGCACTACAGCCGAGATTGTAAAGAGGCGTGAGTGGTTGACTCGGCCAAGGGAAAGGAGTCTGGGAAGGAAAAGAAAGCTGCTGACAAGCCAAGGGCCAAGGTAGGGCTTTCATGATGACCAGGGAGGAGGCTAGAGCGGAACCTGATGTTGTGTCAGGTCTGTTTCCAGTTAACAACATACTTGCTTCTGTTCTGTTTGATTCTAGCGCAAGAGCTTCATAGCTGCTACCTTCTGTAATGTGATGAATCCTATGGCCAAAGAAATAGATCATGTGTTTGAAGTAGAAACTACCATTGGAAAGACTACTAAGATAACTAAGGCCTTAGAGGATTGTAGCATATAATTAGAAGGTCATAGATTCCCCGCTAGGTTGTTTGTTATGACCTTAGGAGGATTTGACGTCGTGTGGGTATGGACTGGTTAGCCACCTATGAGGCTAACATAGTTTGTTAGAGGAAGATGATTCAGATGAAAGCGCCTGATGGTAGCTTAGTCACGATTTATGGCGATAGAATCTGCGAAGTTCCGAAGATGATTTCTATGATAAAGGTAGAGAAGTTTATGAGATGAGGGTGCGGAGCATTCTTGGCATACGTTAAAGATGTTAAAGCTGAAACTGTAAAGTTGATAGATGTACTCGTAGTGTGTGCCTTCCCGGATGTGTTCCCTGATGACTTGATAGAGGTACCACACAATCGGGAGATAGAGTTTCAGATTGACCTTGTACAAGGAGCTCAGCCTGTTGTTAAAGCACCGTATCATCTGGCTCCGTCAGAGTTGAATGAGTTGTTAGCCCAACTACAAGACTTTTTCGATAAAGGATTTATCAGACCGAGCATTTCTTCTTGGGGTGCTTCGGTGTTGTTCGTGAAGAAGAAAGATGATAGCATGCGAATGTGTATAGAATACAAGGAGCTGAATAAGCTCATAGTGAAGAATAGATGCCCGTTGCCTCGAATAGATGATCTGTTCGACTAGTTTCGGATGTGATATGGGCATTATGAATTTCTCGTGATGTCGTTTGGTCTAACCAATGCTCCTGTAGCATTCATGGACTTTATGAATAGGGTTTGTCGACTGATGCTCGACAAATTAATGATATTATTCATAGACGATATCCTGATTTACTCAAAGAATGAGGGAGACCATGCCTGTCACCTCCGCGAGGTGCTGGAAACCCTAAGAAGGGAGAAGTTGTATGCGAAATTCTCCAAATACGCATTTTGGTTATGCGAGGTGCAGTTTCTGGGTCATGTGATTAACCGAGAAGGAATCATGGTTGATCCTGCTAAGGTAGAGGCAATGATGAAGTTAAATTCACCTAAAACGCTATCTGAAATCCAAAGCTTCCTCGGATTGGCGGGTTATTACCGGAGATTCATTCAAGATTTTTCCAAGATTGCCTCGCTGTTGACCAAGTTGATGAGGAAGGATGTGAAGTTTGAATGGGGCGAAAGTCAAGAGAATGCGTTCATTGAGTTAAAGAAAAGATTGACACAAGCTCCAGTGCTAGCGCTACCTGAAGGGAATGAGGAGCTGGTTGTCTACTCCGATGCTTCATATCAAGGGTTAGGGTGTGTACTAATGCAGCGAGGCAAAGTCATAGCATCTCGATAGTTAAAGATTCATGAGGTGAACTACCCTACCCACGATCTGGAGTTGGCTGTTGTCGTATTCGCATTAAAGATATGGAGACACTACTTGTATGGTGTCAAATGTATGATTTTCATGGACCACAAAAGCCTGAAGTATTTCTTCGAGCAGAAAGATCATGAGAGAGACGATGGTTGGAGCTCATAAAAGACTACGACTGTGAGATTTATTATCACCCGGGTAAAGCTAACGTGGTATCTGATGCCCTAAGCCGGAAGGAGAGCCGGGAACCAATTCAGGTAAGATCTTACCGGTTGATTGTGACTCCTGATGTGATAAGGCAAATCTATGAAGCTCAGGAAGAGGCTCTAAAGCCTGAGCACGTTAATGAAGAAAAGACGAGGGGGAGATCGCTGTAACACCCCAAATTTTTATTTAAAAGAAGAGAAAAGAAAAGTATCCAGAAAGAAAGGTAAATGGACACAAGTGGAGGGGCTAAAGTTGTAAATGGACAAAACTCCAATATTTTATTATTAAAATGGGTATGGCCACCCACTTTAAAGCATATCTGCTTTCTGTTCTCGGTCAAGAAGAAGAAGAAGAAGAAAAGGGTGCCGGTTTTGGAGAAGAAGAAGGAAGGAAAAGCTGCAAAAGGTGAGTTTCTTGAGCTTATATTCAGGTTTTAACTTGGTTTATAGCTTGTAACCGAGTTCTTGATGTTTTAAGAAGGTTGTTCTCAGAATTTTGAAGCAGACATCACAGGAGAAAGTGTTTGGGTTGAAGAGCTGCTTCAAGGTTAGTTTCTAGAACCCCTGTTTTATAGATTTTAAAGTATTTGGGCTATTATGCATACCGGGTAAAAGGTTTTCAAAGATAACCATATGTTTCAGCTTATTGTTTGATGTTATGTGTTGTGGTTGTGTGTCTTAGGCTTGTTATGGGTTAGTATTGTGCTTGGTAAGTTTTAGATGCCCCTAGTATGCTAGATCTGTGTTTGGGTTATGTTGGAATGATGTTCGGGTGAGTTTGGTGGTGTTAGGTATATTTTAGAATGTTCTCAGGCGCCCAAGCGTTATGTGCTTAAGTGTCCTCATGCGCCCAAAGTTGGTGCGCCCAAATAGTGCTAATGCACCCAGGTCATGCGCCTGAATAATGGTCGTGCACCTAGAAAGTATGAAAATTGGCTAAGTGTGGGTCATGTGTCTGCATAGTGCCCATGCGCCTAGAATGGTTTCTGTGGCTAAGTGTTGAAACGCCCAAATAGTGTTGAAACGCCCAAATAGTGCTGATGCGCTCAAATAGTTCCCATGCGCCCAGGAGCTTTTATACTTAGAATTTTCTCCTGATGCGCCTAGAATGACTTGTTGTGCCTAGTTTTGGACTTAGGGTTTTCTTAGGGGCTTTAAGAGGTGATGTTTGAGATAGGTCCCATTGGGATGTGATGGTTTACGCTTGGTGTTGTGTTGTGGTTCCTGGTGTTGTGTGTGGTGTGGTGTCTTTCTTCATTAAACGGTTTTCAAAACGTATGTATTCTGTTATATTATACTTTATGTATGATGTATGGCTTTGCGTGGTGTGATGTATGATTGATCGAAAAGTATTATGTAACGAAGTGAAAGACAATAATAATGAAAAGTGGAACGTAAAGAACGAAGGGAGTCTTTGTGACTCGAAGGGAGACTTTGTGGCTCGAAGGGAGTCTTTGAGACTCGAAAGGAGTCTTTATGACTCGAAGAGAGTTTTTGTGACTCGAAGGGAGTCTTTGTGACTTGAAGGGAGTCTTTGTGACTCGAAGGGGATCCTTGTCGCGTACCCCGGTACTGTCAGTCTTCGGACATAAGTCAGGTATTGCATGAGACATGATCCATATTGAAGTGAAAGAATGGGGTCTTTGTGACTCGAAGGGGATCCTTGTCGAGTACCCCGGTACTGTCGGTCTTTGGACATGAGTCAGGTATTGCATGAGACAGGATCCATATTGAAGTGAAAGAATGGGGTCTTTGTGACTCGAAGGGGATCCTTGTCGCGTACCCCGGTACTGTCGGTCTTCGGATATGAGTCGGGTATTGCATGAGACAGGATCCATATTGAAGTGAAAGATAATGATGAAAGTACGAAACGTACGAAATGAACAATGATGAAGATAATAATTATTATCAATGTGTATGTATGATGAGTGATCGCATACGATTACAAAGGATATGTTTTAACAAAAGTAAAGTATTTATTCATAAAACTAGAACTCACTAAGCGTCACTGACTTTTTGTATGCATGATAGTTGGCAGGTATTGCCAAGGAGTTGTAGGCATGGATGCATACGCTACTGGGAGTGTTTCGAAGACTGGCATTCATATTTTGACATGTTATTGTATTTTGATATGTAAATGATTTATGTAACGAGATAACATGTTTTAATTATTATGAAAGCTTTTGAATTCCGCTGCAAAAGTAATGTTTGTTTTAAATAAATTATGCGATGACGGTCCAGCTGTAAGCATCCCGGGAACGGGGCCTTACAATCGCAAACCTGGAAGAAAACGCCAATGGTGTCAAAACTAGGTTTGGGCGCATGTGGATTCCTAATCATGGAAGTCTACGAGAGAAATTGTTGGATGAAGCCCACAAGAGTCGCTACTCCATTCACCCGGGAACCAACAAAATGTACCAAGACCTAAAGAAGAATTATTGGTGACCGGGAATGAAAGCCAACATGGCAAGGTACGTAGAAAGGTGCTTGACCTGTCTCCAGGTTAAGGCTAAGCATCAGTAGCCATACGGGAAATCCAATCCTTAGAAATTCCAGAATGGAAGTGGGAGCATATTACTATGGACTTCATAACGAAGCTACCTTGAACAGATAAAGGTTATGATGCCATATGGGTCATAGTGGATAGACTGACGAAAAGTGCTCAGTTTCTACCCATTCGAGAGATGTATAACTCTTAACGGCTAGCCGAACTGTTCATCAATGAGATAGTTACCCGTCATGGTGTGTCGGTGTCGATTGTCTCTGACAGAGATACGCGGTTTACATCTAAATTTTGGAAGAAGTTCAACGATGCAAAGGGAAGCAGGTTGCACATCAGTACAACATACCACCCACAGACGGATGGCAAATCCAAAAGGACTATCCAGACCTTGGAGGACATGCTTCAGGCATGTATATAGACTTTGGTGGGAGCTAGGATAGTCATCTACTGTTGGTAGACTTCTTATACAATAACAGCTACCATGCCAGTATTGGTACACCCCATATGAGATGCTCTATGGCTAGAAGTGTAGAACCCCAGTTTGTTGGGGGGAAATCAGACAGAAGGAGTTGGGTAGTATCGAGGTCATTGAGACGACCAATGAGAAGCTAGCTAGAATTAAAGCCTACATGAAAGCTGCTAAAGATAGGCAGAAATCCTATGCCAACAAACGTCGAAGACCGATCGAGTTTAACGTCAGTGATAGAGTGATGCTAAAGGTGTCACCTTGGAGAGGAATCATTTGATTCCAAAAGAGAGGAAAGTTAAGCCCTCGATTTATTAGGCCTTTCAAGATAGTAGCCCGTGTGGGGGAAGTGGCATATATGCTGGAACTACTAGATGAGGTGAGTGGAATTCATCCTACCTTCCACGTATCATATCTGCGTAAGTGTCTAACAGACAAAGACGCTCATGTTCCACAGGAAGATGTGGTGATTGATGACAGACTGAACTATATGGAATAGCCCGTAGCAATAATATATAGAAAGGAGAAAGGATTGAGGAATAAAGTAGTTCCACTAGTGTAAGTACAGTGGAAGCATAGAAAGGGGTCGGAGTCCACTTAGGAATCAGAAGATGAGATGAGACAGAGAACTATTGTTGTTGTTAGCGAGATCTAGGGTTTGAGCGATTAGGGATTCTTGGTTCTTGATCTTGTCTTAGTTCTTGGTTCTTGATCGTAATTCTTAGTTCTTAATCTTGGTTCTTGGTTCTTGGTTCTCGTTTCTTCCTAATCATCGATCTTGAATCAAGTAGTTAGCAAAATTGATTAGGGTTTAGTCTCTTTGCCTCTCTTGTTCATTGATTGTTAACCTAAAACATCTTCTACATTTCCTGATTGCTTAGCAGGTCTGTGATTGGTTGCGGCTATTGAATATAGTTAAGCTTGACTAGTACGAATCTTGTTAACCTTTTAAGGGACCATGAAGAGTGTTTTGGGTTGTAGGGCTCCATGTGCATGCTTGTGTCTTCATCCTGGACGGATCTAATCTTGCTGCGAAAATTGATGGTAATGTGTTACCAACAAAAGGCATTCTGAAGAAAGCTAACAAATTGGATGCAACCATGTCAGTCTCGAATGCTATGAAGGGTACTGCCATGCAAACCCCTAGGGTTGGCAATTCTAAGGCTCATGCTGGTGCGGATCGTATGGATGTGGGGTCCTTTAAGGAGAGGACTGTTCCTTGTGATTAATCTTCTTCTTCGGTTTCTTATGCGCATAAGGTCAAATTAAACGCCAAGGGTCTGTATAGGGTGGTTAATTTTCATTTTTTGGACTCGAAGGGTACCAATGAAGGGGTTGATGTGGTTATATCGAAATATTCATTTAGGGATGTTCAGGTTAAACTTGCGAATACTTTGTATAGATATTTTCTTAGTGCCCGGGAAGCCTATCTAGTTGTGGAGTATTTTGTGAGGAATAATTGGAAGAAGTTTGGGTTACAAAAGGTTATGATGAATGCATATGGTTTTTTCTTCTTTCAATTTGTTGATGAAAAAGTTATGCTGAAGGTTCTTGATGGTGGTTCATGGTTGATTAAGAATAAGCCTATATTTCTTAATATTTGGACTCCTGCTACAAAACTTACTAAGGAGGATGTCAAGAATGTTATGGTGTGGGTTAAACTTCTTGGGGTTCCTATTGCTGCGTATACAGATGATGGTTTTAGCATGCTTGTTTCTAAAGTGGGGTCTCCTAAAAGACTTGATACATAAACGACTGCTATGTGTTTGGAGGCATGGGGAAGAAGTAGTTATGCGAGTGCTATGGTTGACACTTCTATGGACTTTGATTTTAAGGAGGTATTAACTTGTTTCTGAAGTGGGGTCTCCTAAAAGACTTGATACGTACACGACTGCTATGTGTTTGGATGCATGGGGAAGAAGCAGTTATGCGAGAGCTATGGTTGACATTTCTATGGACTTTGATTTTAAGGAGGTATTAACAGTAGCGATTCTATCTTTGGAGGGTGACACGTTTATTATGGTGAAAGTTGGAGTAGAGTATGAGTGGTAGCCTCCTAGATGTGACCAGTGTTGTGTCTTTGGGCATGAGTCTATTTCATGCCCAAAAAAGTAAGTAAAGAACAACACCGCTTCTAAGGTTGATACTGAGGTGTTTGTTGATGTTTCGAGAAAGAAGAGTGCTAAAAAGGTGGGGTTTCCTGTTCCTAAACAGAAGCCGAAGTTTGAATATCACCCGGTTAATGACAAAAAGAAACAAGTGGGAGATCAGGGCGTTTCATCAAGTGTTAGTGGTAATGTTTTGGATACTATTAGTGTTCAAAACTCCTTTAGTGCTTTAGTAAATTTGACTAGCGAGATGGCTGGGAAAGCGAAGGGTGGTGATAAGAATTCGGGGGATTGTAGTTCTGATAAGGATGATGTGGAGGATGTGTATAATGAGACTGTTGATTTCTTGATTTCAGATGTGAATAATCCTAAAGGGGCAAGCACTCTTACTACGGTTATCAATGGTTAGTTTTGCATCTTGGAATGTAAGAGGTTTGAACCACCCTCTCAAGCAGAAAGAGGTTCAACTGGTGGTCAAGGAAAATTATTTGAGTATGGTGCAATTCTAGAGTCTCATGTACATATGGAAAAGCTAGCTAAGGTTTGTAAAAATGTTTTTTAAAATTGGGAGTGGGTTTCTAATGCTAGTTCATATGCCAAAGGTTCTCGGATTATTGTGGGATGGGATACTTCGGTGGTAGATGTCATGGTTTTATCGCATATGGATCAGGTTATACATCTACAGGTCTTCTCTAAATTAGTGCAAAAGAAGATTTATTGTTCTGTTGTCTATACTGCTAATTACTATGTTACTAGGAGGTTGTTGTGGCAGAATATTTGTGCTCATAAAGGACTTGTGAACGATAGTCCTTGGATAATAATGGGTGATTAGAATTCTGCTCTTCATTTGGAGGATCAACTTGCAGGGTCTTCTTCTGTTACTGTTGGAATGAGGGAGTTCCAAGAGTGCCTTAATCAAGTGGAGGTGTTTGATGTGAATAGTAAGGGGTTTCATTATACATGGAATCAAAAGCCGGCCACGGGGATTGGTATTTTAGAAAAGCTAGATAGGATCTTGGGCAATGCTGCTTTTATTGATATGCTTCCATTGGCGTGTGCTATATTCAAACCTTATAGAATTTCGGTCCATTGTCCGTGCATTTTAAACATGCCGAATGATGAAAAACCGAAGCCTAAACTTTCAAGTTCTCTAATTTTCTTATGCATAAACCTGATTTTCTTGATATTGTTTGAAATGGTAGGAGCTTGAATGTTCCAGGAGTGGCGCAATTCAGGGTGGCTAAGAAGTTAAGAGGTCTCAATCCTAGATTACGTTCTCTATTATTTAAACATGGTAATTTACAAGCTAAAGTCTCTTCTCTTTGGGTATTATTGGATGATCTCCAAGTGCAGTTAGATACAAATCCATTTGATTTAGATGTGTGTGGGAGGGAAGCCAAATTCCTTAAAGATTTTCAGGAGGCTTGTTTGGATGAGGAGAGGCTTTTGAAACAGAAAGCCATGGTCCATTGGCTTGTGGCAGGGGATGCTAATACGGCGTTTTTTCATAATTCTTTGAAATGTCAGAATCATAAAAGCCGTGTTAATTCGATTAAAGATGCTAATGGTGTTGTGTATGAAGATGCTAGTGTAGCTCAAGCTTTTGTTGCTTTCTATGACCTATTTCTTGGATGCGAAGGTGGTATTACTCTTCATCCACCGTTAGACTTGTTTTTGCATTCGTTGGATCCGGTTATTACTAATAATATGGTGCGCCCAGTGACCAGGGAGGAAATTAAGCACACTATTTTTTCTATGAATGATGATAAAGCCCCGGGTCCAGATGGTTATACTTCTGGATTTTTTAAGGAAGCTTGGGAGGTTGTTGGTGATGAGGTGGTGGTTGTTATTCAGGATTTCTTTCGTACCTGTTGTCTATTGAAAGAACTGAATCATACTCTTATTGTGCTCATTCCTAAGGTAACTACCCCTAGTAAAATTACAGATTATAGGCCTATTGCTTGTTCTAATGTGTTGTATAAGTGTATTAGTAAGATTATTACTAATTGCTTAAAGGAGGGGTTAGCGGGGGAGGTTAGTGTTAATAAGTCTGCTTTTGTTCCGTGTAGGAAAATTTCGGATAATATTTTGCTTACTCAAGAGTTAATGCATAACTATCACCGGAATGTTGGTCCTCCTAGATGTGCCTTCAAAGTAGATATCCAGAAAGCATATGATACAGTTGATTGCAAGTTTCCAGAGAAAATTCTTGTGGGCTTTGGATTCAATCCTCAGATGGTTAAGTGGATTATGGTGTGTGTTTCTTCGGCTTCATTCTCTATATGCCTTAATGGTGATGTTCATGGTTATTTCAAGGGGAAGCGGGGGCTTAGGTAGGGGGAACCACTGTCTCCATATTTATTTACTCTAGTCATGGAGGTTTTTACCCTGTTGTTTGGTAAATCGATTGTGGGAGATTCGTTTAATTATCATCATAAATGTGATAAGCTTGGGATCATCAATCTTTGTTTTGCGGATGATTTATTTTTGTTTGCTAGAGGGGATGCGAAGTCAGCTGGATGTATTATGCGTGTTCTTAAACACTTTTCTAATATGTCAGGTTTATTGCCTAGTAATCATAAGAGTACAATATTTTTTTGTAATGTTCCTGAGACTGTGAAAAGGAATATTCTTAGGATTATGCCTTTTGAAGAGGGTAAGCTTCCTGTGCGTTATTTGGGGGTTCCGTTGGTTTCTACGAGATTGCGTTATAAGGATAGGCTTGTTCTTATGGAAAGGATGGATCAACAAATATCTCTTTGGATGAATAAATTTCTATCGTTCGCTAGCAGGATTCAGTTGATTCGTTTTGTTCTGTCAGCTATGCATATGTATTGGTCGTCGGTATTTATTCTTCCGACTCGCCTTATTTTGGAGTTCAAGGCCAAAATGCGGGGTTTTTTATGGAGCCCGGGGGCGTTGCAGAAGGGGAAGGCTAAGGTCTCTTAGAAAACAATATGTGTGCCCAAGTATGAGGTGGCCTTGGAATTAGACGGATAAGCGATATGAATAAGGTGTTAATGGTTTCTCATATATGGAGTATTCTATCAAATCGGGCGTCTTTATGGGTTCAATGGATTCGAACTCATAGGTTGGGTAATCAAAATTTTTGGGATGTTCGAGTTCTGTCAAACTGTACTTGGAGTTGGCGGAATATCCTGCAGCTTTGTGAGATTGTTAAAGGCGTATTTGGAATCGAGTTGACAATGGAAAAAGCACTAATATATGGTTGATTATTGGTGTGAGGCTAGTCCATTGGCTATGTTTATATCTTCTAGAGCTATTCGGGATGTGGGTTTTTCTTTGGGTTCTACTATTGAAGATCTTTATGTTAATGGCTCTTGGAATTGGCCCACGGCTTGGTGGGATCTTTTCCCGGTTTTGATAAATTTAAACAATATACAGGTTGAACATGAGGTGGAGGATATGTTATGCTGGAAGGATGGTGATGCTTTGGTTCCATACTCAGCTACGATTATGTGGAATAGTATATGATCCTGTAAAATGCCTGTTAGCTGGGTGGGATGTGTCTGGTTCGCCCAGTGTATACCAAAGCATGCGTTCTTGATGTGGTTGGTGATCCGGGGGAAACTGCAGACTCAAGATACAATCCTGAAGTGGGATAATTCAAGGAGACCGAATATGAATTTAATGTGTTGCTCATTATGTCTATCTAATTATAATTCACATAATCACATGTTCTTTGAGTGTAAGTATTCGTCTTAGGTTTGGAGTTTGATCCTTGAAAGGGCTTACATGCAAGCTACGCCTCGAGTTTGGCAACATATTCTGCATGACTTGATTGCGCGAGCTACGTCAAAAACTATGGTTTCTATTGTTCCTCGATTGCTAGTTGCTACTTTTGCATATTTTATTTGGCAAGAGAGGAATTCTAGATTATTTAATGACAAACCATGACCTCCAGATGTACTTGCAAAGGTAATTCTCAATGTTGTTCGGTACAAGCTCATGGGATTGAAGGTTAAGATGACAAATCAGGTTATAGAGGTGTTGAAGGATTGGGATATCCAAGAAGATTGGCAAAAGGATTAGGTTGAGTCTTCTTGTCGTCAATATGTCCACCTAGATGTTAGTCTAGGTTGTTTGATTTGGTTGTGTTATTTTGGTGTTTTGATTTTTGGTTGACGGTCTTGGGGCATGTCCCAAGCCTGAACTAGTGTGGACGCTTCTCACTACTTGTTCTTTACTAGTTGTGTTAATATATAGAATCACCGGGGTAACCCTTTACCCAAAAAAAATATGAGATGAGATAGCATTACCCTCAGTTGTTTAGTGAATAAAGGGGATGAAACCCAAATAAAGGGGCTGGACTTGTAACGCCCCAAATTTTTGAATAAAGGCGATGTTCTCGCACGAGAGGTTGAGTTCTCGCACGAGTCATGAAGTTCTCGTGTGGAGAAGTCTGGCAAAAAGTTTGAGCTGGGTATAATAGCTGAGAAACCCAGCCAGACCCTAGTTTCACGCGAGAAGTACTGCTGTTAGAGAGAGAAAGCAACTGCGTAGAGAGAGAAAGTAAAGAAACGAAGTGTTTAAGGTATGTAACTCGTGTTATGTACTAAGGATGGATTATTGATGAATAAAATGCATGATTATGTAGTTTTTATTTGGTAAAAGCTTTGGGAAAGTAGTGGTTGTGCTAGAACTTCAAGAGGTGAGTTCTAGACCCCTCTTTTACGTGTTTTATCATGTTTTGAGGCTAATATACATACCTAAATGAATGGTTTACAAAAGAATGATGTTATAAACTGTTATTGCATGTTTTGCGTGTTAAAGTGGTTAAAGGAGTGATAACTTGTGGATAAAGTTGTGTACAACAGAAAAGTTATCTCGCGAGAGGTGAGTTCTCGCGCGTAATATAGTTTTCGCAGCTAACGGTTATATTTTGAAAGTTCTCGCGCGAACGATGAAGTTCTCACACGAATGATCGCGCGAATAATGAGTACTAGGCAAAGGAGGAGTTGTCGCTCGAAGTGAGAAGTTCTCGTGCGAATATGGGTTCTCGCACGAAAACTTTGGACTGTTACGTGTTATGGTACCCCCGTAAAGGTGCGTTAATAATGATTTAATGATGAACTTAATGTTAAAGAATTAATGTGTGTATGCAGATATATTATATATATTTCATGATAGTTAAAGGCTAAAGAACAATGATAATTCACATGTGAAACGCTAAAGAACAGTTACCCTGTTACCCGATAAAGCATAGCTGTGAAACATGTTAAAGCGCTAAAGAAGTCTTGTAAGCACTTGATAGGAGATATGCTTCATGCATTCTCACCCGATAGGAGTTACACTCCGGTGTGCTCAACGGATAGGAGATATGCTTCGTGCATTCTCACCCGATAGGAGTTACACTCCGGTGTGCTCAACTGATAGGAGATATGCTTCGTGCATTCTCACCCGATAGGAGTTACACTTCAGTGTGCTCAACTGATAGGAGATATGCTTCGTGTATTCTCACCCGATAGGAGTTAGACTTCGGTGTGATTAACTGATAGGAGATATTCTTTGTGCATTCTCACCCAGAGATATGCTTCGTGCATTCTCACCCGATAGGAGTTACAATTCGGTGTTCTCAACTGATAGGAGATATGCTTCGTGCATTCTCACTCGATATGAGTTATACTTCGGTGTGCTCAACTGATAGGAGATATGCTTCGTGCATTCTCGCCCGATAGGAGTTACACTTCGGTGTGTTCAACTGATAGGAGATATGCTTCGTGCATTCTCACCCGATAGGAGTTAGACTTCGGTGTGCTCAATTGATAGGAGATATGCTTCGTGCATTCTCACCTGATAGAAACTAAGCTTGGTGCTGAGTCCAAATGGTAAAGTAAAGTATGGGTAATGTAATGTAAAGCGAATGGGAAAGTAATGGATGGGTAACATGACAGTAAAGTGTAAAGTAATGTAAAGCAAAGTGAAGTAATGTATGGGTAACATAACGGTAAAGTGAATGGTAAAGTAAGAGTTAGGGTTTGGTTATCAAACGAGTTTGATGACCATGTTGATGATGAACGAGGTTAACGTTTTTATGATGTTCATGTATGATGCAGTTTTGTTAAAGTAAACCTATAGCTCACTCAGCGTCGCTGACTTTTGTATGCATATTAGATTGACAGATATGCTATACATTTTTGGGGGTGAGCTTGGTATGGATGGGTGAGAGCTATATGGCACATGTTCGAGACTGGCATCCCAGCATAGAGCTTTAGATGGATAGCTAAAGTGATATTTTGATGTAAATGTTAAATGATAGAAATTTTGTACGTTCCGCTGCGTATATTAATGAAATTTGATGTTCGAGAACTTGTGTTTCTGATGTCCAAATCCAACTGTGGGGTTTCTCGGAACGGGGCCTTACATATTCACTCAATAGAAATCGAGAATCAAATTACACCGACGGAATGTAAGTAATAATAAATCGTACAGAATCGTGATAAGTGATCGATGAAAAAGAAACCAAATCAAGTTAACATGACCAAGTAAATAAGATTTATTTGTATTTTAATCAAAATTTTGCAACTACATATTGGTGCATCAACGTATTCATGAATGCTTAACTAAATAAATGGGATATGAACTATTTATACTAAAACAATAAAAAACAATAGTTCTTGCATTGATAGTTTTTTAACTTTCAATACAACCTCAAATGCTATGGAGTTTTGAATCTCACGCCTTGTATATACACTCGTGAACCATTCTAATCAAATCTGATTATAATCATCATTGCAATCACACTAGTGAATCACAAATGGAACATAGGATTTATTGTTTGAATCAAAACCTAAATCGAACACAAAAACACATGAATGAACCTTGAAATCAATCCACTCCCGCCCAAAACACATCGACAACAATTCACAACCAACTTCGACCACTCTTGCCACAGCAATCCACCGAATCAATCAAAATGACAACTATGGATCCACAAAATACTTTATAAACAATCTAAGCAAGGAAAAAGGTGCAAATGATCAAGAAACTTCACGCAACCAGAAAGCACACTTAGAGAACTTAGCATACAACTTGTCTCTCCTAAGTGTCTTCAATACCTCCCGAATGTGGTCGGCATGCTCTTCTTCGCTCTTCGAATAAATCAGGATATCATCTTTGAACACAATCACTGATTTATCCAACATCGGCCGACACATCCGGTTCATCAAATCCATAAAGGTAGCTGGCGCATTAGTTAGACCAAATGACATAACAAGAAACTCGTAGTGTCCATAACGAGTGCAAAAAGCTATTTTGGGAATATCTTGTTCCTTCACCTTCAATTGATGGTAGCCAGATCGGAGATCTATTCTCGAGAACCAACTGGCACCTTGGAGTTGATCAAACAAGTTATCTATTCTCGGTAGCGGATATCGGTTCTTCACCATCAACTTGTTTAACTCACGGTAGTCAATGCACATTCTCATACTACAGTCCTTCTTCTTTACAAACAAGACCGGAGCACCCTAGGGAGAGATACTCGGTTGGATGAACCCTTTGTCCAGCAACTCTTGCAACTGAACCATCGAATCCTTCATTTCAGACGAAGCCAATCGATACAGTGCTTTAGCAACAGGGTGAGCACCAGGTATCAAATCGATCTGAAACTCGATCTCGCGATCCGGTGGCACACCTGGTAAATCCTCTGGGAACCCGTCTAGAAAACCACACACAACTGGTACGTCGGACAATTATGGTACTGACACATCCACATCTTTCACGTAAGCCAGGTAGGCACTACATCCCCGTTTCATGCACTTCTCGTCCACCACCATCAAAATCACCTTCAGAATCGTAGTAACTCGTTCACCTTAGACCGTTACCGAACTTCTATCGGGTGTTGTCGGATGGATCATCTTCTTGCGACACATAATATTTGCCTCATAGGTTGCTAACCAATCCATCCCTAGAACTACATCAAATCCGCCTAGGGGCATCACGTACAATTAACCAGAGAACCTATAGCCTTCCAATTCTATGTCATAATCTTCTATGATCTTAGAAATTCTGGCAGACTTACCAATAGCAGTTTCAACATCGAAGGGCTCATCAATATTTCTACTACTAACAGGCAACTTAGCACAGAAAGCAACAGAAATGAAACTCCTACTAGCACCAGAATCAAATAATACAGAGGCACAAGTTTGGTTTACTAGAAACGTACCTGACACGACGTCGGGGTCTACTCTGGCCTCCTCCCAGGTCATCGTGATTGCTCTAGCGCTTGCCCTTTACCCTTCATTCTCGATCCTCTTCTTCTCCCCATAACTCTTGGCCCTCGGTTTCTTACAATCCCTACTCACATGACCCACTTCACCACAATTATAACACCTCAACACCCTACAATCCCTTGCCATATGACAAGACCTCCCACACTTGAAGCAGACATTCGATCCTCACTTACACTCTCCAGTATGCTCCCTTCCACATTTGCCACAGTTCTTCATCCCCGTGACTGCTGACACTACCCTTCGATCATCCACCTTCGCCCTTTCGTTGTTCGGAGTGAACCACCACATCCAAACCGCTTTCCATTCTAGTTACTGTCGCCACCACTCTTTTTATTCACCTCTATTACCGCCACCTCTTCCCTTTCATCATACAGCATCCCTGCCAGATCGAACACCTACCTAAAAGTACTAGGCCGGGCGGCGATCATGTGCCTATGAATATTCGTCGGCAATCCCAGAATATACCTCTTGATCTTCCTCGACACCGGCGTCACCTGACATGGCACTAATCTTGCCATCTCATTAAACTTCATGGTGTACTGCTAGTGTGTCATGGTTCACGCCTCTAACTACAAGAAATCTCTGTCTATCTTGTCCAGCTCCCGGTGAGGACAAAACTCCACGATCACCATTTTCTTCAGTTCTCGCCACCTTTTTTTTCCAATAGCCCTGCTGCCCTCAGCTTGGACAATATTGTCCCACCAGCATAAAGTCGAGTCCACGAATGAGTGAGTGGCAAACTTCACCCTTTGGTCCTCCCTACATTCGCTGATTTCCAACACAGCCTCCATCTCTCTCACCCATCAGTGAGCAGCAGCAGCGTTACCATTGCCATCAAAAGTTGGGTGTTTGCATCGTTGGAATGCCCTATGGCTGCACCCCTTCGCGGTTTCTCGTACTACTACCTCCTCCTCATCACTAGAGGCCGCCATCTCAGTGTTTAGTTGCTCCCCCTTCGTACTGATCTCTATCATCCCTTCTTCTCCCAACAGTTTTCTTTCTCTCCTCCTTCATCTCCTTTTTCTCATCCTCTCTCACCGCACGGATGACCTCGGTCACCACAGATGGCAGGATTGTTTGTATGACCTGATGCACTTCCTCTACAATTGCATCCTTTACTGAGGCTCTCAAGTTAGCACTCTCATCACCGCCCTCATGGTGATAAAGCTTGGGCTCATAAGGAGCCGTCTCAGCAGTCTTGGTCTTGTTCCTCATGACATGTGGCCCAGCACCACGGCCACCCTTTGTTCTTCCTCGAGAAGCTTTTGTCGATTTACCACCAGCCATCCTCTAAACACTATAAGATTCAAACACTAACACGGTCATTCAAGGTAATAGCTTAGTTTATGTCAAGTATAGTAAGTCCCTAATTATAGTGGCCAGTTGTGATTAGCCACTTACTTTACTCTTCATCCCCCAAACATTTCCTATCCTGACTACATCAGTATCCAAATCTACTAAGGGCACATAAATCTGATATCATGCGCAGATAATATCGGTTAACATTTAAGAAAACGAATTACCTGATGGCACGTAGCTACTTGGGCTGGCATCCCTTCATTCGGTCCCATTCTCAGTTTAAGTTTAGGTTTTAAAAATATTTTACCCATTTCTTTTAAGCTTTGGCTCTGATACCAACTTGTAAGGCGCCGTTCCCGGAAACCTCACAGTTGGTCAATCACTACATTAGTTATATATGTTGGGTTCAACAATTGATAAACTGAAGCTTTCCAAACGACAATCAAAGCTAACTAAAGATCTCATTATACAAGTTCAGAGACCAAGTTGATAAACAGAACAAAACAAACACAAGACAAAGTCAACATGAAAAAGTCAACATCAAGACCACAAGAAAAGTCAAAATTAGGTCATGATGTAAAAACATTATAAATAGAACAACTAGTGCCACTTGTAATGTGTGGTTTTTGCAAAGTGTGTGAGTGGCTTGTAATTCTTAAGTGTATGTTTTTCATGGTGTAAATCACCACCCATGGAGAATTTCTCTCCTTTGGGTGGGTTTGATGTTCATCCATCTTCGTATGTGTTTCTTCATTGTAATTTGTTATTCAACATCAATGAAATCATAACAATATACATTACATACAAGCTTGTTCTTCGATTCACACACTTCCACCCATCCTTAATTTTGAATTTTCGGATCTGAAACTGATGAATCCTAAGATCCAGGCTCAACGAATCTGAAATTTTGATTTAGCAAAATGGTATCAGAGCTGTTGATTGCTGGGTTCATGTATGTTTCAGGTCTGTTTTTATCTTTAAAGGTGTTTACAAAAAGAAGAAAATCAGAAAAAGGAAGAACAAAGCATCTGTTCATCAAAAACTCATCTGTTCATCAACAAAACACAAACAAAATCAGCAAATCTGTTCTTGTTTGCTTCGAATTGAAGTTGAGAAATCATTCCTCACATTATCACTTCAATTTCGAAGCAATTGTAACAGATCCAAAGCAAAATCAATGAAGAACATCTATTTGAGCAGAAGAATTCAGAACCGAACATCTCGGGTCGATGATGAACTGTTTCAGACTTCGAACAAGGGGTAATTGATGCCGATTCTAATGTTTATCCGAGATCTTAGGTGTTCAGTTACATGACTTCGAGGCCATCTACAAAGATCTCTAACAAAAATTGATTCAGATGAAGCTGAAATCGATATCGATGAACAGGGAACACTAATGCGGATGCTTGGGATAAATGCGGATGAAGTATCTGAAACAAATGCGGATGATTTGTGCTAAATGCGGATGAAGTGTTCTTCAGCATTTGGAACAGTAAAACTAATGCAGACAATAAAGTGTTCTTCCGCATTTGAAACAGTAAATGCGGACAGTTCACCCGCATTTACTACAGTAAATGCTGATAAGTTAACTTTGTTCACCGCCTTTGCTACAGTAGAAGAAATGCGGATAAACATCAGCAGAATTCATCAGCAGATATATTGTATCGAGTGAAAGAAATATAGATAGAACTTAATGCATCTGCATTTCTTCAAAGAAATGCGGTTGTGAACCGAGCAAATGCTGATGTTACACAACCAATGCGGTTGTGTAACTCAACCAATGCGGATGAGTTCCAAATACGGCTGATGAGAATCTTCAAATGCGAATGTGTTAACTACACAAATGCGGATGAAAGTTCAAATTTAATGCTGATGAACAAAAAGAAATGCGGCTATGTAAACAAATATGGATGTGGATTAAAAAAATGCGGACGTTGAACATACTAATGCGGATGTTTAACATACTAATGCGGATGTTTCATGTGCAACTCTACAAATGCTGATGTTTCATGAAACTAATGCGGATGTTTTGGCACTAATGCGAGTGTTGAGCTGACATGCTGATGTGTTATCAAAAAAATGCGGATGTTAACTAATTCAGATGCTTATCACACCAAATGCGGATGATCAACAGAACTAATGCAGAAAATGGGCAAAACCTGGGCTACGAGCCTCCGTTTCTGACGTGCTACTAGTCAAAACGACCGCGGAAACGAGGGCTACGTCATGGTAACCGGTCGTAGGCGGGTTATCGAGTTATTTTTTAAAAATAAGGCTTCTAAATGGGTTTTTGGTCCACTTTTGTGTTTTTGAGCTTTGATTTCCTTTCGTGCATTGCATCACAAATGCTCATGTTTTGAGTAACTAATGCAAATGTTAGCTTACTTAAAACAAATGCACATCCAACAACATCATCAACGACATCGACATCAACAACATCAACAACATCATCAACAACATCAACATCAACAAAATCAACAACATCATCAACAACATCAGCATCAACAACAACATCATCAACAACAACAACATCAACAACATCATTAACAACATCAACAACAACATCATCAACAACATGAACAACACCATCATCAACAACACTAATATCAATGAACAGATGATGAACAGATGACTACAACAAACAAGAAAACAAGACACATGATGAATACGAATGATTGCAACCAACAGGCACATCCATTTTCTCATTCAACAGAAATGAAGAAATCAACCTTGGTCACATAATCATTGATCCAATGAAGGATTTGTACAACTATTAGAAACTCTTTTTGAAGTACTTGGAACCATCCATTATCAAGTTAATTCAGAGATTCAAAGAGTTGAAGTGTCTTCAAGACTGACTTATGTTCCTGATGTTGTTCATTGAAGTTCAAAGCGTCATCATATGCCTAATACATTCTATTCCTTTGAGTGTGATATGAACAAACAGTAATCCAAAAGTGATACACCTCATATCCAATACGTTAAGTATTCTCAAAGTGATTCTATCCTTTAGCAGAAATACATTAGGAGAAGCTTAATCTAAGGGGGAGAACTACAGTGAACTGTGTTAGAACATCAGTTGATCAAGAAGACATGTGGCAGAGAAGATCTTCAAGTCAAAGTTTGGCAACCATCAGTTTAGGGGGAGCATTATTGGGTTCAACAATTGATAAACTGAAGCTTTCCAAACCACAATCAAATCCAACTGAAGATCTCATTGTACAAGTTCAGAGACCAAGTTGATAAACAGAACAAAACAAACACAAGACAAAGTCAACATCAAGACCACAAGAAAAGTCAAAATCAGGTCATGATGTAAAAACATTATAAATAGAACAACTAGTGCCATTTCTAATGTGTGGTTTTTGCAAAGTGTGTGAGTGGCTTGTAATTCTTAAGTGTGTGTTTTTCATGGTGTAAATCACCACCCAAGGAGAATTTCTCTCCTTTGGGTGGGTTTGATGTTCATCCATCTTTGTATATGTTTTTTTATTGTAATTTGTTATTCAACATCAATGAAATCATAACATTATACATTACACACAAGCTTGTTCTTCGATACACACACTTCCACCCATATTTAATTTTGAATTTTCAGATCTGAAACTGATGAATCCTAAGATCTAGGCTCAACGAATCTGAAATTTTGATTTAGCAATATAAAAATACATACATATCATAGAACATAGCAGCGGATTAATTTTAACAAAAGCCACTCATGCATTATTATATAATATTGCCAAATAATACATCATTATGCACAAATTGATGCCAGTCTTACTAGCCAAGTAGCTTCACCAGTGTGCCATCCCTAGCAACAACTTACCTGCCAACTGAAAATGCATAAAAGTCAGCGTTGCTGAGTCAGTTCTAGTTTTTAGAATATTAAAATACCTTGTTTAAATATATAAAATATCTTTTTCTTAAAATACTTCCTTCCGTTACTTCCGTACGTGATCACACATCATACGTACAACAAGATAATATTCATTATTATCTTTCATCATTCTTCACATTCATTTCGTACTTTTATCATTGTCTTTCACTTTCTACCAAACCAATGTTCAATACCCCGAACATTGTGCACGAAGCGGGTACTGGGCCGAAGTCTATAAATAGACCCCTAACAATGCGCAAGAAGCCTGACCCAGTACCTAGGGCAAGCAACAAGGGTCCCATCAATCTCAAAGATTGACCCTGCATGCATCCTCATGGGGTAGCTAACCCGCACACAGTTGAGCTGACAACCCGTGGCTATGAACCTCCTTTCATTTTGCTTGCAAGTCTTTCATTCATTCGTTAAGTTTCACTTTTCATTATCAAATCTTTCACTTCATTTATGATAATACTTTACGTATACGAGTATAAACACACCACGTAAAGTCATATAATAATACATAATATGGAACATAAGAACAGGCCATAAACAAGCATAACATCAACAAACATAACCACCAAAACATCCCAGGGTTAAGTCTTAAAATTTCAAATTTCTAAAATTCCAAAAATTTTCAAGGCAATTAGGTGCATTAAAACTATGTAGGCGCATGAGTACTATGCAGGCGCACCAACACTTAGGCGTATGAGAAAACTTAGGCGCATGAGCACTGCTTGGGCGCATTAGTACTGCTTGGGCGCATGAGCACTTAGGCACATGAGAAGTGGGCGCATGGGCACTTAGGTGTATGAGGTATTGTTTGGGTACATGAACCAACACTTAGGCGCATGAACAATTTTCTGGGCGCATGGGTACTATTGGGGCGCATAGGCTGGTACTTAAGCTTTTTGGGCAAAATTTTCAGGCGCATGAGCCCTTTTTGGGAGCATGACAAGGGACATAGGCATCTGAGCTAAATTGCAGGAGTATGAGTAGCAGTTATATTAAAACTTATAAATTTTCAGTCCCAAATCATCATCCTAACATGTCTGTAACTTAAATCAAGCATTTTAGGCACCTAAAAAAAGCATAACCCCACACCATAAAAGAATCCATACATACATACATACGGTTAACATACATATAAGTTGTAAAACGTTTTTACATGCATTTTCAGCCCCAAAAGAAGTTTAAAACACAAAACTAGGGATCTATAGCTCACCAATTGCAGCCTTCAAGTAAAACTCCACCGAACTTGAGGGCACAACGAGTTCAAACAACCTAAACACACCAAAAACACATAACCAAGCACAAAAACAAATAAGAATCGGTCCACAAGCTGAAAATTCAACTGAAACCGAACGAAAAACACAAGAAAATACCTACCTTCTAAAATTTCAGCTTCTTCTTCTTGAAAAACCAGAGAGAACTGCTCTTCCTTCTTCTTTCTTATTTCCAGCCGAAAGTGGGTGTAGAAAAAGCAGATGCATGGGCGACCATACCCTTTTAAACATAAAATAATAGAGTTTTGCACCTTGTTGGACCCTGAAAGGATCATACATGCCAATTCAATTGGTGGATTGATAGTTGTTCTGCTGAAATCTCCCCAAGTCCAAGGTCTAATGCGGATGAAGAATTTGCATCAACAATTGAAACCAAGTGTCGGCTATCCGCATTTGTATATGCGGATGACCATAGAACAAATGCGCCTGTGTTTGTTCTTTCGCATTAACAAATGCGGATGGTCATCAACAAATGCGCAGTGTTTGTTCATCCGCATTCTTCAATGCAGATGACCAAACACCAATGCTCATGATCAACTCAACATCCGTATTTGTCAATGCGGATGACCAAGAAGAAATGCTGACAACATTAGAACATCCGCATTAGTCAATGCGGATGTAAAGAAGAAATGCTGATGAAGACTTTTGTACTTAGACTAGTTCTGATGTATAGGTCAGGGTTAGTTTAGACTTTTGTTCAGGCATATGTCAGCCTATAAATAGAATAGAAATCCTCGTATGAGAGGTGACTGAGACAGACTGTTGTTAGACATTAGACAATCAGAATATTTTTGCTTTGTAATATTTCAAGGTGTATCATTACAGTTCATGCTGAAAACCCTAGCATTCATTGTAACCGTTTTTCACCTTCTTTAATACAAAGAGCATTTATGAGTATTATTCAGCATTCAATGTTCTGTGATTGTTTGATTCCGCCTTACAATCATTGACTCAATCATCATATTCGATCCTTGTTGATTCACATCAACAGAGAATATCATTCTCAAACCCAGTCACACCTTGTACACTTTACCCTCCACTTGTGCCTATTATCTTTTCTTTCAAGATTCTTTTCTTTTCCTTTATTTTAAACAAATTTTCTGGTGTTACATTCTTTATTAACAATCTAGCCAAGTTTTTAGTAAAGATTCAAATTGATAAAAAAAGAAGTTCAAAAGTCAATTTTAAGGTTCATTAGTTTCATTTTTTAATTTGATTGTCATTATTTCTGGTTTATCTGATTTCATAAATTTGAAACAAAAAAATAAATTTTCTCCATGAATTGAAAATATGTCTATTTTGGATTACTCCAAATTGACACATTTTTTGTACATAATATTGCAACAATTAAGTTCTTATATTGATTGGGCTGAAAATTCGAGATTGCTACTCACGTGAGCGGGCATCTACTGATTCACTTGATGACTGATGCTCGGCCGCTGCTGCTGCTACTACAAAGTATTCTTCTCCTTGGTTCCTCTTGAAGCTTGGGGATGTAGTTACATGCTCATGAGACAAACTACTCGTATTCACTCAATAACAATCGAGAATCAAATTACACTGACGGAATGAAAGTAATAATAAATCATACGGAAGCATGATAAGTGATCGATGAAAAAGAAAGAAAATCAAGTTAACATGACCAAGTAAATAAGATTTACTTGTATTTTAATCAAAGTTTTATAACTAGATATTGGTGCGTTAAAGTATTCAGGAATGCTTAACTGAATAAATGGGAAATGACCTACTTACAAAAAAACAGTAAGCAACAATAGTTCTCGTATGGATACTTTTTTGACTTTCAATACAACATCCAATGCTATGGAGTTTTGATTGTCATGCCTTGTAAACACACTCATGAACCAATCTAATCAAATCAGTTTATAATCATCATTGCAATCAAAATAATCAATCACAAATGGAACGTAGGATATATTGCTATATCAAAACCAAAATCGAACACAAAAACACATGAATGAACCTTGAAATCATTCTAATCCCGCCCAAAACACATCGAGAACAATTCACAACCAACTTCGAACACTCTTGCCTCAACAATCCACCAAATCAATCAAAATGACAACTATGGATCCACAAAATACTTTATTAACAATCTAGGCAAGGAAAAAGGTGCAAAGAATCAAGAAACTACTCGTATTTACTCAATAACAATCGAGAATCAAAATACACTAACGGTATTAAAGTTATAATAAATCATACAGAAGCGTGATAAGTGATCGATGGAAAAGAAAGCAAATCAAGTTAACATGACCAAGTAAATAACATTTACTTGTATTTTAATCAAAATTTTGCAAATACATATTGGTGCATTAAAGTATTCTCAAATGCTTAACTAAATAAACGGGAAATGACCTACTTATACAAACACACTAAACAATAAAAATGACCAAATGAAATTACAAAGACCAAATGAAAGTAATAATAAATCATATAGAAGCGTGATAAGTGATAATAAATTACAATCGAGAATCAAAGTAATAATAAAGGATCAAGAAACCACTCGTATTCAGTCAATAACAATCGAGAATCAAATTACAATGACCAAATGAAAGTAATAATAAATCATATAGAAGCGTGATAAGTGAACGATGAAAAAGAAAGCAAATCAAGTTAACATGACCAAGTAAATAAGATTTTCATGTATTTTAATCAAAATTTTGCACCTACATATTGGTGCATCAAAGAATTCACGAATGCTTAACTAAATAAACGGGAAATGAACTAGTTATACTAAAACAATAAAAAACAATATTTCTCACATGGATAGTTTTTTTACTTTCAATACAACCTCCAATGCTATGGAGTTTTGATTCTCATGCCTTATAAACACATTCGGAAACCATTCTAGTCAAATCTGATTATAATTATCATTGCAATCACACTAGTCAATCACAAATGGAACGTAGTATCTATTGTTTAAATCAAAATCAAATCTAAACACGAAAACACATGAATGAACCTTTAAATCAATCCACTCCTGCTCAAAACACATCGAGAACAATTCATAACCAACTTCAAACACTCTTGCCTCAACAATCCACCAAATTAATCAAAATCACAACTATGGATCAACAAAATACTTTATAAACAATCTAGGCAAGGAAAAAGATGCAAAAGATCAAGAAACTACTCGTATATACCCAATAACAATCAAGAATCAAATTACACTAACGGAATAAAAGTAATCTAAATCTTACAAAAGCGTGATAAGTGTTCGATGAAAAAGAAAGCAAATCAAGTTAACACGACCAAGCAAATAAGATTTACTTGTATTTTAATCAAAATTTGCAACTACATATAGGTGCATTAAAGTATTCCCCGAATGCTTAACTAAATAAACTGGAAATGAGCTACTTATACAAAAACTTTAAACAACAATAGTTCTCGGGTGGATATTTTTTTGACTTTCAATACAAAACCTCCAATGCGATGGAATTTTGATTCTCATGCCTTGTAAACACAATCGTGAACCATTCTAATCAAATCTGATTATAATCATCATTGCAATCACACTAGTCAATCACAAATGGAACATAGGATCTATTGTTTACATCAAAACCAAAATCCACCGAATCAATCAAAATGACAACTATTGATCCACAAATTACTTTATTAACAATCTAGGCATGGAAAAAGGCACAATGGATCAAGAAACTATACGTATTCACTCAATAACAATCAAGAATCAAATTACACTGACGGAATGAAAGTAATAATAAATCATACAGAAGCGTGGTAAGTGATCGATGAAAAAGAAAGCAAACCTATTTAACATGACCAAGTGTAACACCCGAAAGTTTGTTAAAAATAAAAGAAGAAGAAAAGTATCATGAAAGAAAGGAAAAAGAACACAAGTGGAGGGGCCAAAGTGTAAAAAGTACAAAATGCCATTATTTTATTATATAATGGGTATGGCCACCCGTTTTATGTTTTACTTTCTGCTCTTCGACTGAAAAAGAAGAAAGAAGAAGATTGAGTTTGTTTCTCTTGGTTATTCAAGAAGAAGAGGCTAAAATTCGCATATTGGTGAGTGTTTTATGTGTCCTTGGTTTGGTTTTGTTGGGTTTTCATCCTTAAAACCGATTTTTATGTGTTCTATGTGTTTGGTTGTTTATTTTGGTGTGTTTTTAGGTGTTTGAACTCTTGTGCACTCATGTTTGGAGGAGTTTTACTTGTTGGCTGCATAGGTGAGTTCTAGACCCTGGTTTTTATGTGTTTTAAACCTCTTGGTGCTGAAAATGCATGTTTAAAAAGTTTTTACAACTGTTTTATGTTTACCCGTATGTATATGTGTGTTTATGTTTGTGTTTTATGGTTGATTTTGTGTTATTGATGCTTAGAATGATAGGAATAAGCTTCGAACAGGTTAATATGCAGATTGGGTTTGGAAATAAGTCTGAAATTTGCATAACTGTTGGTCATGCGCCCAAATAGGGCTCATGCGCCTGAAATTTTGACTTAGAAAACTTAAGTGAAGCTCATGCGCCCCAATAGTTCCCATGCGCTTGGAATTTTTGCCAAATAGCCTAAGTACCAGCCCATGAGCCCAAACAGTGCCTCATGCGCCTGAAAATTTGCCTAGAACACCCAAGTGTTTAGTCATGCGCCCAAACCGTACCTCACGCGCCTACTGACCAAACATCTCTTAATTCTTCATTCAGTAAAGTAGCAACATTGTGTTTAGGCTCGAATTTTAATTCAGCCATCTGCAAAATTAAAACAAGAAATTTAGAAACTTGAATATTATCAATTTAAATCAATTGATGTTTGTTAAAATTTAAAGAATTAGTATGTTTTAAAACATTTTTGACTAACTTGCACTTAAAAATTCTAAGTATTTGACATTCTGTTCAAGAACAAATCATCATTCAAGTTAGATTGTTTATGATTTATACACACTTTAATCCTCAAATTTATCTCACAAAACAGATTTGTAACATGAATTTTTTGTTAATCAAATTTTCATTTAAAAAAAAAAATTCGAACATGACTGTTCATCATACGACTGATGAAAAATCATCACAGATTGAAGTTGAATGAAAAACAAATTTAAATGCATTAACAAGGTCACAATCATGTTTTTATTAACATTTAATCATCAATTTCAGTTCATTATACTCATTTCATTCACAAGTTTAACAGATTCAATCAACTAGAGTTCGTGCGCCTGAATAGGTTCGATACGCCCAAATCAAGTCAACATGAAACTGAAATTCCTGTGATTTTGATCATAAACTTACATTTATAATCTGATATAAAGACTATTGAATGCAAGACAAGATCAGAAATCAATTGAAATGAGTGAATCAGGGTTCATCGAGTGTCTGGGTTTATGAGTGTTCAGGGGTTTTGAGAATGAAATGTCTAAAATCACAAAGTGTTGCTTTTATACTAAGTGAAATTTTAAGGCGCATGAGCACTGTTTATGCGCATGAACACTGTTTGTGCGCATGATAATGAATTTTACACTAAGTATTTAGGCGCATGAGCACTGTTTGTGCGCATGGGCTTAGCTGTTCAGATGCATAAGCATTGTATAGAAAACTCAGCTGAAACCGAACAAAAACACAAGAAAACACTCACCTTTTAAGCTTTCTCTCACTAGAAACTGATGAAGCTCTATGTTTCTTCTTCTTTTCGCAGTCGAGCAGTAGGAGAACCAAGTAGTGGGCGGCCATGCTTTTTTAAACACAAAATAATAAAGTTTTGTCCTTTACACAACTTTAGCCCCCCCCCTCCCCCCTCACTTTGATAATTCACCTTTCTTTCTTTACACTTTCTTTCCTTTTTGTCTTTAATAAAATTTCGGGTGTTACATTTACAGATCCATCATAGGCTCCTTGATGTACCTTACTTCAAGCAGACCAGACATCATGTATGCAGTTCGCATGTGTGCAAGATACCAAGCAGACCCATTAGGATCACACATCAATGCTGTAAAGAGGATTTTCAAATACTTGAAAAGCAAAACTAGCACTTGGCCTATGGTATTCTAAAGATAGAGATTTCTCTTTTTTTGCATACACTGACAGTGATTATGGTGGATTTAACAACAACAAAAAATCCACAACAGGAGGATGTCAGTTCCTTGGATCAAGATTGATCTCTTGGCAGTGGAAGAAACAAAACAAATATGTCTGTGTCAACAGCTGAAGCAGAATACATAACTGTTTCTGCCTGTTGTTATTAAGTGCTTTAGATTCAAAACCAAATGCTTGATTATGGCTTAAATTTTCTTAAGACACCTATACACATAGACAATTTTGCTGCTATGTTCATAATTGACAATCCTATTCAACATTCAAAAACAAAGCATATAGATATTAGATATCAGAGAGATTGCTCAGAAAAGGGTCTAATAAAGTTGATCAAGGTCCATACTAACAATCAATCGGCTGACCTGTTTACAAAACCATTTGATTTAACAAGATTTGAATTTCTGGTTTAGTCACTTGGTATGATCAACTATGAACCAAACAAGTAATGTTTTCAAAATATTAAATTCATACAAGCTTGATTTTGTTAAAGTCCAAGTTTATTATCAAACATTTCTCTTTTCAAAATCAAGACATCTAACAAACATTCATATTTCAGAATAACAAACAAGTTTGAATCACACATGACCACTCATAAGACATGATAGTACACTAGATTACTTCTTCATTTGAGTCATTTTCTACCAATAAAGACTAACAATACTTTGTTTGATGTGGGACACCTAACATCACATACAACATTGAAGAACTGACCGGGTCCGAGATGTGAATCTGAGTTGATGTGACTCAACTAGGATCAAATATGATGATTAAGTTAATGATTATATAGCAAAAATACAGAATCAAAGAACATTTAATGCTGAAAATACTAATAAATGCTTTGTATATTGATATTGGTAAACAAGATACAAAGTGTGCTAGGGTTTGCAGCACAATAAAGAAGCTTACAATCAACCTCTTAATAAAGTATATACTATGCTATTTATAGGCTGATACAATGCCTATACAAAATGACTAAACTTCCCTGACAACTGGACATCAGAATACTAGTCTAAGTACAATATGCTGATCAGCATTTGTAATGAACATCAACATTAGTTAATGCAGATGAGATATTCTTCATCAGCATTTCTTCAGTTGTCCATCAGCATTAAGTATGCATCCGCATTGACTAATGCGGATGACCAAAAACATGGTCGCATTTGGTTCTGCTTATCCGTATTAGTAAATGCGGATGAACAAATACTTAGCCGTATTTTTTCTTGCTCATCCGCATTGGCTAATGTGGACATTCTTTTTCTTCTATTGTCTTCACCCGTATTGGATCTTGGACTTGTGCAGATTTCTTCCAAACAGAACAACCTTCTACCACCTCTTGAATTGGCATGTATGATCCTTTAAGGGTACCATAATACTCCCCTAAGGATTATACAGCCTATGTACTTTAAGGGTTTGAGGGTAGTGGAGGTTGTGAAGATTCTGGATATGAATCCAAGGATCGAGTTAGGAATTATCAATTTGATTGAACAAATAAAGATCGTTGAATTATCAATATTTGATTTTTAATTCAATTTTTTGTGAAATTGAAATCGACTAACAAAATATAAAACAAATTGAAAACAGAACAATATAATGCAACAGAAAGATTGTTTCAATTGTTTTTCATTCATACAAAATCTATTTCAATGACTAATGATGCTTTGGTGATCTTGTGATCTCCAATGATGTTCTTGATGTTTTGTTATTTTTTCTATATTGATTGAATAATTGATTGATATCGTTTCTATGAATAAGTAACTCACTATTTTAGTATCGATATCTCTCAATCATGTATTCAATCACCTATTGATTGATTATGAATCGACTATCAATAGTGTATATATTCTCTCTTACTTTTAATGAGTGCATCCTTGCCTTATATTTATAGGTTGAGGGATTCACGGTTTACAATGGAAACTGTAATTTCCTAATTGTGAAGGTTATAGCTGTAACATTCCTAATATGACATCCTAAGTCCTCTGACAGAAAGCAAGTATTCCGTAGATGTTGACTTGAAGACATCACTTCAGGTAGCTTGACTTGTTAATCATGTGTTGGTACTTGATTAGTGCTCATGCAAGTTGTTTTTCCATAGGAAGTTGGTCTTCTGTAGGAAATTGGTCTTCCATTGGAATTTAGTCTTCCATAGGAGTTGATCCTTTGTTCTTGAACTTCTTTCTCAGGAGCAGACTTGCTTTTTCCAAAGTACCAACAACTTAACTTCAGAACTTGTTCTTCAGTAGATGTTGAGCTTTCGCAGGAGATGTATAGATGTACATCACTTGTTCAGATATGCTCTGGAGAACATCTATGGAAGAACAAAATTATTCATCCACAGTTGTTCTTGTATTTGGTTAATTTTTCCAAATTGACCAAGTATGATGTTTTTCTGCAGTTACAAGAAATACACACAAATAATAATATGGGTTAACTTATAATTCATGCATTATATTATGATAAAGAATTACAGAAGTTTATTACAAGAAACGATTCATCATCTAAACCTATACAAAAGATCTAGACCTAACAATGCTCCTCTTAGGTTTAGATTCTTGTAATCATCAGTTCAGAGCTCTCAATTCTTGAACTCTTTTCAAAATTCTTGTTTAGAAGTATTCAATCGCATTCTTTTGATCATTATATAAATACTTGATCTTCATTCTCTTCATTTTCTTTAGAGTGTTGTAATTCACCCCAAAGATGTCTTCTTCTATGGTCAGTGTTTTAACAACACTGTTGCTTGACACACTTCCAATTCATCTTGTTCTGACATTTTGAGCTCAGTGATTGATGGAATGTCAGATCCCATAAGCTGACCTGCTTCAAATCTTCTTCTTTTGTAAGCTTTAACATGCAGCTTATCAATCACTTGGATGATATGGACATATAAGCATAAGTCCTCTTGAGCTACTTTATCATTCAATTTTGGGAAATACTTATCATGCATATAGGATGTGTAGTTGGGATGGAGCAGTTTGATCTCCACTGGGTCAAATAGTCTTATGCTAGAAGCTTTCTTCTGAGGATCATTCCTTCGTGGCACAAGCTCTTTTGTTCTCTCCATATTTCCCCATTCTGTGATAGGGGTTGAGTACTGATTTCCTTAAATGGTCTTTACATATGCTGAGGTTTAGTCTTCATATCCAACTCTTCTTAAAAATTCATCATCAACTAAAAGAGATGAGCTGGAATGAGACCTTTTTTGCATCTATCTTCTTTGATTATGTTTAGCATCCTCTCTCTTTGATTCCTTTAACACATCACCTTTAAACTTGTTTATGAGTTTTGCAATGAGCATAGAAAAATTCTTCCCCTTGGACTGATTGGTTAATTGATGATAAGGATGTTATGCCAAGAATACAGGTCTGCATGCATCTAGGAGTGATAGGATTGTCTCCATCCAATGAAAATATTGTACCATCCCAGATGCTTTCTTTATCACAGCATAATCCCATTCAGAATCAAACTTCCATTCTATAATTTTGTTTTCTTCTACTAATCTTGGGGTGGTCATGTGCACAAGAAGTTGGATCAGAGAAGATTTTTGTTCAGTTATTTCTCTCACAGTGGTTCCCAAAGGCCAGATTTTATTGCGGATTACATTCCTTGGTTCCCTGATCAGTTTTTCTTTTCCTCTGTGCATATCCTTGCTTTCTACAACTGTTGGCTCAGCAGGAGTTTTTTTTTATTGTTGTTTGTAAGCAGGATTGGGAGCTCTGGTTCTGAATCTCATACCAGTTTCTAGCTCAACCTTCATTACATATTCCATCATGGCTCTTAATTCTCCCACTGATCTTCCCTTAAGCTCATAAGACCCATAGTTATGACTTTGCAGCCAACAAGTCGTGTTATATTTTGTCAGCTTCTTGGGGTCACAGTGACCCAAATCTTTTCTTATCTTTTCAATGGCTTTGAACTTTGAGATTGTTTCATAGTTGCATACTGGCAGCATCAGTCTAGCAGCATCAAACTCTTTTAGCACTTGAATCATTTCAACCATGTTCATCTTCTCAACCATGTCATATGGGAAGCCATTGTTTATCAAATCCATAAACATTGAGGATTGGGCTCTTTCCTCAAAAATATCTTCAGTGGATAATAGCTCTTCATCAGATCTTGCTTTTTTATCATCCTTTTGAGTCTCATCTTTTGTTAAATCTATCCATTTAACATCACTTTCTTCTTTATCAGGTTTAGTTGGCTTGAGAGTAGAAAGATCAACTGATGGAGTGTGCTCAGGAGAGATGGATCTTGATTTCTTTGGGGTATCTTCATGTTGAGTAACTTCTTTTTTAGTTTTTCCTAAATACTTTCTTTTCCTATGATATTTGATTGTTGGTTCCTTTGATTTGATCATGGAAAAGATAGCAGTTTCTTTGATTGGCTTTTGCAGGCTAACTCCTTCTTGTTCAGCCACTTTCTTCTTTAATCCTTTTATCTCTTTATCTTTGGCTTTTCGTAGATCCAACTGCTTAGATATAGTTTGTAGTGCATTGTTGAGCTCAGCAGTTGCTTTCTCCTTTTCTTGTTTTTCTTTCTCAACAGATGCGTAGGACTCAGTTGCAAACTGATCCATCCAGTCAATCACTTCATTGTTAGATTCAATCTCCTCTTGTAACTACTTGATTGTAGCTCATAGCTTTGAGATTGTCTCATCTTTCTCAATTATCTCCCTTTTTATTTTTCTCAACTTCTCCAACTTTTTATTGCCTTTGATGATGAGATTGTTGTATTTGGCCACCAGAAAACTTTTGCTCACATATATCTCTTTATCTCTCAAATCATTTTCATCGTAAGCAACTATATCAATGTAGTTACTCTCATCTTGTTGTTCAACTACTTCATCATTCTCCCCTTCTACATCTAAACAAAACTCATCTGTAGCACCATCATTCACAGCATCATGCTCATCATCCTCATCAAGTTTGACTAGTTTAGTATGAGCTGGGCTTTCAGTAGGTGAGGTTGGTTCAGTAGGTGCAGGTGAGGAAGTTGGTTGTGTTATTGGATGAGATGGTGTTTGATTGAGATTGGGAGAGAGAGTTTCAGTGGCACCTGTGTTTAGTGATGATTGAGATTGGGCAGGTGAGATAGGTTGGGTATGCTCACTAGAAGATGATTCTGTTAAGTCTATCACAGAAGTTGGTGGAAGAGGCAGAGGTTCTTGTTGTGGTGTTGGGTGTGATGGTGATTGTTGAATGTCATCAAATGAGAACACTTCTATTTCAGCAGAGTCCATTGATGTTTGGGAAAGTGAAGTAGATAGTGGTTGTGTGTGTTCACTTGGAGGAGAGATGATATGGACAGGTGGTGATAACGTATGTTGGTAAAGGATGGTGGTGAAGGAGGATTGGGTTCTTGATGTTGTGGTTCAGGGGATTAAGCTGGTGGAGTTTGTTGTTGTTGTTGATTAGAAGATTCAGCTAATGATGTTTGTTGTTGCTGATCATCAATGTATTGAAGTTCTTGAGGAATGTTAGCATTCTCATCAACTACATATGCAAACATTTCCATTTCTTCTCCTTGATATTGCCCACTGATCTTGTTGAGCACAGATCTTCCAAGGTGAGCTTGAACAAACACTTCACCTTCTCTTTCAATATTGGGCGTTGCTTCATTAATGATCAGCTGATGAAACCTTGGAAACATTTACATCTTGTTTTCCTTCTGCACCCCTATGTGGTCACACAAGCATCCCAGAATGTATTTGGCATAATTATAAGTTCTCCCTTCAAATACACCAATGATTCCTGATGATATATGCCATGGAAATCTATCCAATCCAGACTTCCTGTTCGACATGCATTTCAAGTACGTGTGACACAGGAATCTATAGGGCTTGCACAACCTCCCCTTGTTGATTTCACCATTTCGGTAGTCAGCATCATAACCCATTAAGTAAAATACTTTTTGAATGTATTCACATCAGGGCGACCCTCTTCTTGATCTCCGAACTCCAAGACTTTCCTGATTGTTCGTTCATCCACCCTCAACTCTTCATTTCTTATTGAAGCAAAAATCACTTGTTCATCATTTTCTTCCTCAATCCTTGCAGAGTTCTAGAAATCCATAATGTGCGATTGATAGATGATAGGATCCGCAGATAAAGCATAGAATAATCTTGATCTGTAAGGCCCTATTTTCGGAACACTTACAAATTGGACCTTCATAGCATAAAACATTTTAAAACATACATTACTTTTGCAGCGGAAATCAAAAACTTTCATTTATAATTAAGACATGCCATTTCATTACATTACATCAATCATTTACATAACAAAATACAATTTCATGTCAAAATGTGGATACCAGCCTCAAAACGCTCCCAGTAGCTTATGCATCCATGCCTGCAACTCCTCAGCGTCAACAAAATACCTGCCAACTATTATGCATACAAAAAGTCAGCGACGCTGAGTGAGTTCTAGTTTTATAATTAAAATACTTTACTTTCTTTGGAAAACAAAACTTTGCATTCGTTGATGGTCACACCCACACGTACACATTGATAATAATTATTATTATCTTCATTACTGTTCATTCATTCCTTGTTTCATTCATTATTATCATACCTTCATATGGATCCTGTCACATGCAATACCCCCGTCTCCAAACAAAGACAGTACCAGGGTAAGCGACAAGGATCCCCTTCGAGTCAATCTCAAGGATTGAACTCCCTTCGAGTTAATCTCAATGATTAAACTCCCTTCGAGTCAATCTCAATGATTGATCTCCTTCGAGTCTACCTCAAGGATAGGCTCCCCTTGTGCATCCTTCGGGTTAGCTAAACTGCACATAGTTGAGCTAATGACATCATGGTCGTGCACCTCCCTTCAATTTGCTTGCAAGACTTTCATTCATTTGTTACATTCCGCTTTTCATTATCATTATCTTTCACTTTGTTACATAATACTTTACGTTCATTCATACATACATCATACCACGTAAAGTCATAACATAATACATACATTTTGAAAACCGTTTAAACATGGAAAGATAACACATACAACAGCCACAATCATATCATCAACATCATAACAAAACCTATCTCAAACAACTACCTCATAAAATCCTCAGAAAATCCAAATTCTAAGATGAAGCACATTTGCACATTCCAGGAGCATGAGTATAAAAATTCTAAGTAAAAAACAGTCTGGGCACTTTAGCACTATGCAGGCGCATGAGCCCTGCTTAGGCGCTTTTCCACTATGCGGGCGCATGAGCCCTACTTAGGCGTATTAACACTTAGGCGCATGAACAATTTCAGGCGCATTAGCACTATTAGGCCGCATGACCTTTACTTAGGCGCATGAGCAACACTTCTGGGTGCATGGGCACTATTTGGGCGCATGGCCAACACTTAGGTGCATGAGCACTTTTCTGGGCGCATGACCACTATCCGAGCGCATGAATACTTAGGCGCATGAGGTTACTTGGGTGCATGACTACTATTTGGGGGCATGACCTTGGGCGCATGAGAACATTCTGAAATTATTATCTATGCTACAAACAACACCCGAACACCAATCTAACACTTCCCAACACAGATTTATCATACTAGGGCACTTAATCATGCTAAACATCATGCCTAACCCATAAACAAACACTAAAACATACATATACAGAACATCAGTCGAACAACATGCTGAAACACATGGTAGTTTTTAAAAATCTTTTACTCGGTATGCATAACAGCCCCAAAACTTCGAAAATCAGTAAAAGAGGGGTTCTAGAAACTCACCTGTAGCAAATCTTAGAGCAACACACTTCCACCTGCAATTCAGCTCCTAAAACCCATGAAAACAAGCTCTAAACACCAAGAATCTCGGTCTAGAAGCTGAAAATTCGGTTGAAACCGAAGATATACTCAAGAAAACTCACCTTTTGCAGCTTCTTCCTCCATTCTCTCTCTATAACTGAGAGTTCTTCTTCTTTCTTCCTTTTCAGCCAAGAACAATGATGTGGAAGAAGAAGTGGGCGGCCATACTCTTTTTAAACCTTAAAATAATAAGGTTTTGTACTTTGTACACTTTACCCCTACACTTGTGTCCATTATCTTTTCTTTCTATTTACTTTCCTTTCCTCTTCTTTTAAATAAAACTCAGGGTGTTACATGATATTATCAAGTATCTGATAATATCCCTGCATCCATTGGCTATTGTATCCTCTGGATTAAGAAAAGCATAGATATTATGATCTTTTGCGAATCGATTGGCCATGTTGTTTAAGAGGTGATTTAGGTGAGGATTATTGTGTGGAAAGAAAATTTGATTGTTGGCGGAGAAAGGGTTTTTCTAGATCTAAGAAAGGGTTCCGAAGAAGTGAATAAAAATGACAACGGTCAGGTTATCATTTATACTCCCTCGGACACTTTAAAAACCTTTTATTTAATGTTGTGGGACCCTTAACCCTAATTACCCTTCCATGGTTATCAACAAGTTTATTCTTCCATAGATCATCTACATAAGGCAAAACTTCCCTTTTTGATTTGTTTTAATTTTATTCTTACGCAGCACATCTATGGAAGACAATTTTGTTTTTTTTGATGTAGTTAATTCTTCCACATAACATCTACGGAATGCAAAATTAATGTTTAGTTAATTCTTCCACAGAACATCTATGGAAGGAAAAATTTGTTATGATTTGGTTGTTTTCTCCGTCGGGTACCAATCTACGGAAATGCAATATTTTCTCTTTTTGATGTATGATCTTAACATCATGTTAGATCATTTGATGTTTTCTATTGGACCTTGTTGACTCTGCTTCATGGCAAATGTGAAATATTGATTTGGTTAAAAAAAACTTCAGATATCCTGCAGTCAAGTTAGTGCTCAAGTTTCAATTTTCTTCATGTACTCAGTTTTCATGCTGATGACTACTCCCCCTAAATTTATGATTAATGATGAACTTATGCATTTATCAAAAATTTATTAAGTGAATAGCATGAAAAGTAATTATCTGTCAATCTTATTAGCAAATAAAAGAACAAAAACAAAATCTTTTTTTATTTTTGTTTATAAGCAAAAACTTAAACTTATTTACAAGCATTTACATCATACAATGGGATCATACTATGACACTAACCATCTTCCTGAAACAGTTTTGTTTGATGATAGTAGATATAGATCTAGTGCTCTTTGCAAGTATGATGATCCACATAAATTCAAGCAAGAGTGTAGTTTCAACTTGTCATGCTGTTTATATCATGTTTTGGGACTGATTAAAGATAGACAAATATGGACTCCACATTCAATTCACATTAGAGTTTGTCCTCCGTTTATGAGTCAATTTATCACTTTTTCACACTTAAAAACTATGTTCTTTAAGTTATAAGCTCTATCTTAAGATTTCTTTGAAATCTTATTAATGTTGATATGATTTGTAAGCTCTAAATTAATATACAGTTGATCACATTGGATTGTTTTAGAGCTGTTCCTTTTTAGAATCTTTTTGATGATCATCAACAGGACACCAGGTCTTTACTTATGTAAAACAGAGGTGCCTATGAACCCAGGTCTTTGTTTACACAAAACAAAGGGTCCATGATGTGCAAAGATAGTGGTTATAAAGTTTCAAAACATAATGTACTTAGGTGAATAAGTTGATCACAGCAGGATAAGACTAGCTTGCTTGTTCCTCAAATTGGAATTTTCCATAATTAGTCATCTCGGCATTATGTTATGCATGAACTTGTATAGTTTCCACTCAAGCTGAACCTACTCACGTATCAAATCACATCTGATCAGTCTTTATTGTGTGATAAAATTCATGAAATTAAGCAAAGGTATAGTGTACTATCATTTCCCATCATATGAACTGCTTATTCAAGAAAACATGAAACTAAGACAATATTGTTGGAATTTTATATGTTTTATGAATGTTTTTGGTTTTTTTTCATATTAAGAAATTTAAGGACTGATCATGCTTTTCTTTGTGTTGATTATTTAATCTAAGTTGATCATGCCTAAGGACTCAATTAAGAAATTAAATATCACTGAGTCAGAGGCTTTAGTGAATAAATCAGCAAGCTGATTTGTTGTATCCACTTTAATCAACTTGATTAAAGCTTTTTCTGAACAATCTCTCAAAAAATTATATTTGATTTCTATGTGTTTTGTTTTACTATGTTGCACTGGATTAGCAGAGATGAACATAGCAGCTGAGTTATCAATATGTATTGGTGTTTGAAGAAAATTTAACCATAATCAAGTAATTGGTTTTGCAACCATAAAACTTGAGTGCAACCGGTTAAAGTAGCTATGTACTCAGCCTCAGCTGTAGATATTGATATATTTGTTTGCTTTTTGCACTGCCAAGAAACAAGTCTTGGTCCTAAAAATTGACATCCACCAGTTGTGGGTTTTCTATTGTTGTTACACCCTCTAAAGTCACTATCAGAATAAGAGTAGAGGTTGAAGTCTCCTTCTTTGGGATACCAAAGTCCTAGATCTAGATTCCCTTTGAGGTATCTGAATATCCTCTTCACTACATTCATATGTGACTCCTTTAGGTCTGATTGGTACCTAGCACAAACACACACAACAAACATTATATCAGGTCTGCTGGCAGTTAAGTAAATTAATGATCCTATCATAGATCTATATAATCTTTGATCAACAGACTTCCCTTTAGGATCATGTACATTCTTATCTATTATTGATGCTGGTGTTTTGCATGAAGAAGACTTAGCAAGGTTGTACTTCTTCAAGATTTGCTTCACATACTTTTTTTGATTGATGAAAATGCCATCTGGTTTTTGATGAACTTGTAAACCAAGGAAGAATGTTAATTCTCCCATGGAACTCATTTGAGACTCAGATTTCATCAAAGATTCAATGTCTTGACATAATCTTTTGTTTGTTGACCTAAAGATGATATCATCCATATAGACTTGGATAACTAAGAGATCTTGATGATCATGCTTCAGGAAGAGAGTCTGTTCAATTGTGCCCCTTTTGTAACCATGCTTGAGCAAGAAGGATGACAATGTTTCATACCATTTTCTTGGGGCCTGATGAAGACCATATAAAGCTTTCTCAAGCTTGTATACCCTGTGTGGGTAATCAGGATCTTCAAAGCCTGGTGGTTGGGCAACATAGACTTCTTCATTAATTTTACCATATAATAAGGCATATTTTACATCCATTTGATAAACAGTGAACTTCTTATGTGATGCATAGGATAGAAAGACAATAATGGCTTCAATCCTTGCAACGGGGGCAAAGACTTCATCATAGTCTATCCCTTCTTCTTGAGTATAGCCTTGTGCTATCAGCCTAGCTTTGTTTCTGATGATGATACCTCTATCATCTAGTTTGTTTTTGAAAAACCACCTTGTACCAATTGGATATTGGCCTTTAGGAAGATCAACTAGATTCTAAACCTTTTGCTTTCTGAATTGCTGAAGCTTTACTTGCATTGCTTCAATCCAGCTCTTGTCTTTCAATACTGCAGATATGTTGGGTGGAACCACTTGTGAAAGAAAACAGGAGAACAGACAAATGTTGGTGGCTCTCACTTGCCTTCTTATGGTTCTTTCATTAAGATCACCAATAATGTTTTCTTTTGGATGATACTTATGAATTATTGTTGTTGGTATTGATTCAACTGGAATAGATGATTCCAAGTTGGTTATGTTTGTTGATGGAGATGGATTCAGCTGAGATGGGGAATCAACAAAGTAATTAAGATCCTCATTATTTTGGTGTTCTGATGTTGAATGAAATCCATCTTCATGATTTTGTGTTTCCGCAGATGTTGGTATAACTTCCGCAGCAAGTACACGAACAACTACGAATGTTGTAGTTTGTGGATCTGTAGATGTGAATGTTGTTGGAATGTTCTCTGATGGATTGGGAACTTCAGTTGGAGATGAATCATCTCAGGAAGTAGGAACATCTACGAATGTAGAAGGAACTTCTGTTGATGTAGAAGGAACTTCTGCGGATGTAGATGGAACTTCTGTTGAGGTTGAATTTCCATTTCCATCAGAATTGTCATTGCTTGTTTGAGATGAAGGGCCTGGATCAGCAATATTTAAAGTATGTATCTGGGGTAGTCTTGGAGGATCAGCTGACAATGACACTTCACTCATGATTGGAGATACATAAGGATAACATGTATCCGCAGGACCTCCAACATTCAAATAACCAGAGTTAAATGAATTTGTTAATGCATCTATATCAAACAACCAAGATGATCCTTTTACAGATTTTTTAAATAAGGATTCATCAAAAGATACATTAGGTGTCTCCTCTATAATGTTGTGATGAGGAATGTCTACTTTATATGATTTAGATGTTGATGAGTAACTAACAAAGAAACCATCATAAGCTTTTTCATCAAACTTTCCTAATTGATCTTTGGTGTTTAAAATAGACACATGACACCCAAAAGCTCTAAGATAACCTATAAAAGGTTTTATTTTAAACAAAAGTTCATAAGGTGTTTTATGATGTTCTTTGATAATTAATGTCCTATTTTGTACATTGCATGTTGTGTTCACTGCTTTTGGCCAAAATGTGATGGACAATAACATTGTTCTTGCTGCTTCAATTAGAGTCCTATTTCTTCTTTCAGCAACTCCATTTTGTTGTAGAGTTCTTGGTGCACTGAATTGTTTGGCTATGCCTTTGTTCCTGCAAAAGGAATCTAAAACATGATTAACAAATTCAGATCCATTATCACTTCTTAAGATTTTGACCTTTAAATCTCGTTGATTTTCTATCTTAGTGATAAACTCCATTAATGTTTCTGATGTTCACTTTTATGTATTAAGAAAAAGACCCATGTGAATCTAGTTAAAACATCAACAATCACCAAACAATATTGCCTTTTACCAATGCTCAAAACATTTATTGGACCAAAAAGATCCATGTGTAGCATTTTGAGTGGTGTGTGTTTGTGTTGATTGTTTTGGACTAGTGTGACACCCTATGTTGTTTTCCTTTATAACATGATGAACAATGATTTGAACAATAAAATTCTTTATTGGGTAGGCCAATGACTAAGTCATGTTTGACCAACTTATTCATGTTCTTCATGTTTGAATAAACCATCCTTCTATGTCACAGTTGAGCTTCATCTTCTTATGACTTAGAAATCAGGCAGGTTTCATTGCTTGTCATAGAGGTGTTGTTCATATCCAAAACATAAGTGTTTCCTTTTCTTGGTGCTTTAAGAAGGATTCAATGTGCTAGGACTTGAAAACCTGTCTTAAGAAAGTAACAGAAAGAGTTATCAAATAAAGTGGTATAATTTTGATCACAAATTTGAGATACACTGAGTAAGTTGTATTGTAAATTTTCACAAAAATTAACTTTCTCAAATTTGAGTACTCCATTTGTTACCATTCTTTCACCAACAATTTTACCTCCCTTCTTATCCCCACCAAATACCACATATGAAGCATTTTTTTGTTTAAAATCATGGAGGAGTGAACAATTTCCTGTCATATGCCTGGAACAACCACTGTCAACATACCACTTGTTGTTAGTCCTCTATGGATGTTCCTCCAAAAATAATAAAATCAATTAGAAAGTGGAGCCCAAGCCTTAATGGTCTTGGGCTTGCCATTGTTATCTATAATAGTTACTCTATCATGAATGAGCCTAAATGACTCAAGATTGTTTTTAGTCTCAATTGATTCATTATGTTCTTTTTGAGGTGAGGATGATTCTGTTGAAGATGGACTTGAAGCACTTTGATCTTGATTCACAGTCACTTTCTCTGTCACTTCTGCATTGAGTATCTTTTTCTTCAAACTTGAAGATGACATTTTGTTAGAAAAAGTTTTAGCATCTTTTGTTTTTGACTGTGGTACATGGTTACCCTTTTTAAAGTGATCAAAGAAGGCTTCATCTTCCTGTAACACTACCTTCTTGTAAGGAGTCTTGCTTTGATAGTGTTGCTTCTCCTTCATCTTCTTTGTTTGGTCATCAGTAGATGTTGGCTTCTTGACCTTTGGCACATTTTGTTTTGGTTGCTGCTTCTTTTGTTTTGAGACCTTTGATTCTTCATTCTCAGAAGATTGTGAGTCTGTTCATCATTCATAGATTGTTGCTTCTTTGGCACTTTAGATTTGTTCTTCTTGTTGAAGTAGCATTCTTGAGTAGAATGGTTCTTCTTGTTGCAAATAGCATAATGCTTATTGAAGTAGCAATCAGAAGTCATCTGATTGTTCATATTGCATATGGAGCAATAGCTACTAAAATAACAATCTTCTGTGTTGTGATTATACATGTCGCACCACTTGCAGTATTTTTCTTTACCTTCACTATCAAACTCCATTGTCTTCTTCTGCTTCTTTTTCAATTCTCTTTTAATCTTTGCAGCTGTAGTATCTTCTTGTTGTTGTTGAGGATTCATATCTCTTTGTTGTTTCTTTACTTTCTTGACAGTTTGTGATTCAGCAAATGTTTTCTTCTTCCGTAGATCTTCTACGGATGACTGTTTTGATTCAGATGATTGCTTCTTTCGTAGATCTTCTACGAAAGTTGACTTTGAATCAGATGAATGCTTCTTCCGTAGATCTTTTATGGAAGTTGACTTTGGAACATTTTTCCTTTGCTTTTCTATGGATGTTTGAGGACCAGTCTTCTTCTTCCGCAGGTGTTCTGCTGAAGTGTTTTTCTCTTCTTCCTCCGTAGTTCTTTTTGCTGACTGACTTTTGTGCTTTTTGTTGAGCTCCTGAATTCCATCATTAAGCTGACCAATTCTTGTGTAGATGGTCTTCAACAAAATTCTTTGTTTTGGGGGATAGGGTAGCTTGATCTCCTCAAGGACTTTAGGGATTATAGGTTCAATTACCACTTTCTTTTCCTTACCCAACCCAGCACATTCTTGTTCATTAGGCTCATCAAACTCATCTAGATCATCACAGTCATCAAAGTCAAATTCTGATTCATTTTGTTTTGAAAATTCTGATTCAGATGAATCAATTTCACTGATTTTAATATCTTCACCATTTACCACTTCATTATTTTCAATTTTTGATTCAGTTTTGGTGCTTGACACAAAATGATTTGATAAACTGTTTGTCATTGACTCAGATAGTGTGGTGTAATTATCATTCACTGGTGGTGCAACAGCATTAAATCCCAACCCATACCTATTCTTTAATTCATTATGAGAATTTAATAGTTTCTCATATTACTGTAATGATAATTGGAAGTTCTGAAGTTTCACTTCAGTAGATGCATGATCAGACATGGACTTGGTTAAAGAGGTGGTCAGATGCTCAACTTGTTCTTTCAGATTATAGTTTTCAGACATAAGTTTATCTAAATCCTTTTGCAAGGAAGTGATTTTGACCTGATACAGTTTATGTTCTTTTACATGGGATTCATTTAAAATCATTGTTTCTTTGACTTTATCAGCCAATTATTGTGCATGGACCCCTTATCTCTCTACATCTTCAACACATGTTGGTGAACATAACCTGTCCCTTACCTCTCTGGCCATAGGTGGAACTTTGTTCTCCAAGTTTGGCATCAGTGCTTGATTTTCCTCCTGGACTTCCTTCTCATACATGCTCCAATCACAAGTTCCTTCCTACAAAATAATCAAACCAGTTTCTTTAGAGTTACTGGTACATGTTGAAGAACCTGTGGCTGGTGGGGATGAGTTTGTTAGTTGAGGTTGCTTGAAGCTTCTCTGATATGCTTATCTTGTGTGTGTGTTGTTGATTGCTGACTGTTGTTTCATTCCCTTGAGAAGTGACCATACAAATTATTTTTGTAACACCTCACCTTTATTTGTCATCACCAATCTTTGTTGTTCTTCCTGCAACAGATAGTCCTTTGTTCCTTCTCATGTACATCTTGGCCCTGTAAGCAATCATAGCCATTTGCCATTGTAGATCCATCTCTTCCACTTCATCAGGAAAAAGTTCTTCCAGGTCTTTTTGGTAGATGTGAGCAGGAGTCAGAGTACTACCCAAGTAAGCTTGAAAGCTTGAACTGAATGCTGCAAATGTTTCTTTCTGTTCTTCTATTTCTAGAACCATAGTGATTGGTTCAGATTTGCTATTGCTTTTGTTGTTTGATGATTCCTTTGCTTCTGAACTTTTAGAATCATCAGATATCCCTTTTGTTTTCTTGTTTGAACTACTTTGAAAGTTAGATTTAGAAGACTTTACTGCATAGAAACCATCTTCTACTTCATCATCACTTTCAGCACAAGAGCTTCCTTCATCCCCATTGGAAATAAAAGCACTTCCAATATTCTTAGCTTCTTTGAATTGATATGTGCAATAAGAGCTTTTGCACTCTTGTTTTTGGTTTTCTCATCCAACTCCAATGCTTCTACCTTGGCTACCAGAGTATCTAGTCCAATTGCCTTTAGATCAATGGTATTTTTGAACATACACATAGTTTGTGTCCAACTTTCAGGCAAGGTATGTAGCATCTTTTTGTTCAGTTACTCATTACTATACTTCAACTCAAGAATATTCATCTTAGTAACAAGTTGCATAAATCTGTGGAGTTTCTGAGGGATGAATTCACCCTGAATATGATGGAATGTTTCATACTGTGAATGCAGGGTATCCTTCCTGATGCTTCTGATTTCATCACTGCCTTCATACAAGGTGTGAAGAATTTTCCATATTGAGTAGGTTGTTTTGTATGCCTCACATCTAATTAGGAGGTCTTCAGGTAGAGCCATGGTAAGCATACTATATGCCTTGATGTCAACTTTGACTTTCTTGGCATCATCAGGAGACTGAATTTTCAGGCTTATGGGCTGGTTATTGTCATTATAATCAGGTCCTAAAGCAGGTGGAATGTAAAGACCTTCAGTAATGGACACCCATAAATGAGAATCTGATAGTTGACGTGGTTCCTGAATCTTGTTTTCCATGTTTTGAAATCAGATTTGTTCTCCAACTTCGGAGGTTGATAAGCTCCAACCACTGAATTGCTCATGTTGATTATCTGTGTTAATTATTAAACTTATCAGTTGATCTAATATCCTATGAATGTGTAAAAAACAATGCAAATACACTAATACGGCAATAACAAATCACTGATAATATTGATATCAAATCAACTAAGACAAAAATTCCTTGGAATTAATGACTTCTGTGGCGAACGAACTAATTAATAGCACACTCTTAATTAAATAAGAAGATGTCATCAAAATTAGACAAATCGCTCAATATATTCTCGGTTAATTTGAAATCAATAATGTTATATGATGATGGGTTTTGTTCAAACTTGATAGAACAGGCTTGAAATATCGCACAATAACACAAATCCACGAATCAAAAGCGATTCTGATACAAACTGAAATTAATCGAGCAATGGAATAGTGAATAATGATTGATATAACAAGATTTTGATGATTTTATAAAACAAACAATCAATTAAAATAATCAAACAGATAGATCAATTGATCTAAATCAATGAACACGAGGCTCTGATACCACCTGTGAATCCAAGGATCGAGTCAGGAATTATCAGTTTGATTGAACAAATAAAGATCACGGAATTATCAATATTTGATTTTTAATTTAATTGTTTGTGAAATTGAAATCGACTAATAAAGTATAAAACAAATTGAAAACAAAGCAATATAATGCAACAAAAAGATTGTTTCAGTTGTTTTTCATTGATACAAAATCGATTACAATGACTAATGATGCTTTGGTGATGTTGTGATCTCTAATGGTGTTCTTGATGTTTTGTTATTTTTTATATATTTATTGAATAATTAATTGATATCGTTTCTATGAATAAATGACTCATTATTTTAGTATCGATATCTCTCATTTACGTATTTAATCACCTATTGATTGCTATCGATTGCTTATGAATTGACTATCAATAGTGTATATATTCTCTCTTACTTTTAATGAGTGCATCCTTGCCTTATATTTATAGGCAGAAGGATTCACGGTTTACAATGGAAATAGTAACTTTCCTATTTTTGAAGGCTACAACTGTAACATTCCTTATATGACATCCTAAGTCCTCTGACAGAAAGCAAGTCTTCCATAGATGTTGACTTGATGACATCACTTCAGGCAGCTTGACTTGTTGGTCATGTGTTGGTACTTGATGAGTGCTCATGCAAGTTGTTCTTCCATAGGAAGTGGGTCTTCCGTAGGAAATTGATCTTCCATAGGAATTTATTCTTCCGTAGGAGTTGATCCTTTGTTCTTGAACTTCTTCCTCAGGAGCAAACTTCCTTCTTCAGCAGCAGCAGCAACTTGACTTTAGAACTTGTTCTTCAGTAGATGTTGAGCTTCCGTAGGAGATCTACGGATGTACATCACTTGTTCAGATATGCTCCGAAGAACATCTACGAAAGAACAAAATTGTTCATCTGCAGTTGTTCTTGTACTTGGTAAATTTTTCCAAATTGACCAAGTATGATGTTTTTCTGCAGTTACAAGAAATACACACAAATAATAATATGGGTTAACTTATAATTCATGCATTATATTCTGATAAAGAATTACATAAGTTTATTACAAGAAATGATTCATCATCTAAACCTATACAAAAGATCTAGACCTAACACTGGAGGTTCTTCTATTGCAGGTGCTTGCTTCTCAGGAACTTGGATTGTTGATGGAGTTGTTGCTGGTTCAGGCTTAGAACACTGTTGTGGTTTGGCTAATGAAGGATCCAGTTGTCACACCCTCGCTAAAGCGGAAACACGAGGATGCGACGGACGGGATCGTCATAACACATTGGGGGTTCAAGAGAATATCTAAAGGTATTCTCCGTACATGGGTCATGACGTCGCCCGACACATAGGAACACATGTCAAGGATAGTCACTACCAGAACGTCATACCAAAATGCATAATCATACCAAAGCTCCATACAGAAACAAATCAACACAATTGTCAAACAATAAAAATCTCAAAATCCTCAAAATTACAATCCATAAAACCCAACAATCCACAACATGTCCCAAAAGTCTCTTGAATGTCTAATGCTCCTAGTGGAGCGGTCTCGTCTAAGTCCACAGCCATACACCTAGACTTCATTACCTGAAAAGACATGCTCTAAAAAGGTCAACATACGTTGGTGAGTTCACAGGTTTATAAGTACAAATATTTTGCCGTGTAAAACATGCATAGAAAAGTGTATGTTAAAGAGATACATAGCAGTCAAGATATCAACATAAGTTCGAATGTAACCCAAGTCCAAGACATTCCAAAATTTGCACACAACAGGATTATATTCACCCAAGGGCAAGCCCCTGCCAAGTCGGTCTCGACTAGTATACCGACAAAATGGGTGGGGATGTCAACTCGTTAGTACTAACAATATCTCTCCATAATATCCAAGTACACAAGTTGAAGCACAAGCACAAGCACAAGTACACACTCATGATTGAATATCAAGACTCATACCATGACCCAAACCACATACAATATTTCAAAAGAAAATCAAACATGGCATAGTCCAAAACCATGAGCATGCTTTTCCCCCAAGTAAAATATATTAAAAAAAGGGCCGTGAAACTCACCTTGAAAAGTCACAGATCAAATTTCACAACACGCAGAGTAAGTACTAAAAATATATAATACACAAAAGGATTAATATATCACCAAATATCGATGACTAATATGGGTGCAATCCTGTTAGTCCAGCCCTTAACACTAATCAAGGTTTTCCATCGTCACACTTATTAATTTAATTATTTTGTAAAGAGTTTTAATCAATATTATATGCAAAACTTGTCTTAATTTAGACTATTTAATCCCAACCCTTATTTTTAAGTTTTAACAAAATAATTCAGCATACATATCTGATGGCGCATCAGTCTTGTATAAGCTGTTAGGAGGTCGACACGACCATGAAACATCGCGTACGAGGTGTCATTTGAAAGAAGAGATTTTAAATTAACTCCAGAAAAAGAATCAGGTTCATTTGACAAAATATGAGTAAGTTATGACACGAAGAATAAAGACCAATCTGCTGCCCAGATTCGTCAGTTTTGACCTTCAGTTTTGTTTGCTACGTTTGGAGGATCAAACGATGTTGAAAAGACATGAAACCACTTGGGTTAGTTAGAGGACTCAAAGAGCTTAAATTTAGACCCAGAGTTTGCTCCAATTGGGCGTGTTTCGACCAAGTTACCACACGAACAAGATGACCCATTTTTCAGACAGCAAGCTGCCCAGATTGTTAGTTTCGTTGTTTCGATTTGTTCAACACATCAATACTTTCAAGGAACAAGTCTAGTTATTTCAAAACGTTTTATAGGTCCAAAATCTCGATTAAGGCCAGGTCATCCAAGATTTCCACTCAATATCATGGATTCGATTACCATAAAATCCAAGAATTAGGGTTTCTTACCAAATGGCGAATCCGACGATCGTAACGCTTAGATTCTCACGATCTAGCACCAAAAGCTAAAAATGAAAGATCGTTAGATGAAGATTTCGAGTATAGATGATGAACATCACCGAGATTTGAGAAAAACAAGAATTAAAATCGTCAAGAAACAATTTTTGCTTACCGTAGATTCGAAGATGAACGAGTCTAGCTTAGTATAAGATGATGGATGTCGTGATTATCACAAAACTCGATGAATGGCACAAAGAGGGCAGAATTTTCGTGAAGATGGTGAAGAACAAGAGAGAATTGTGTTGTGGTGGCTAGGGTTTCCAAGGAGAGAGCTTTGGAGAATAATTTTTGCAAAAGTGAGAAAACAAGGGGGATTCCCCCTTTATGCCAAGGTTTGGCCGAATGAAGGGAAGGGCAAGGGCCTTCGGGCCCTTGGCCCGTCTCGTTTATTCCGTCTTGTGTCGAACCGCATGTCGACTAATTTTTACGTTTTCAAATTTCGCGCGAAATAACGGTTCCAACGAGCTATCACATGCCATATAAATCATTTAATTTTAAGTTTTTAGATTGAATTAAATGTATTTACTAGACTTTAGGCAAAACCCATTTTTGTAGGATTAGTTAGGTTTCGATGTGAATTTCGTGTTTCACCTTTTAGAAAATCCTTTATTAGACTCAGTACACAGGACCTCGTACGATTACAATTCCAATGGTCATCTTAATGATAGAACCCTAGGCCCAACACGAAGACATAGGCCTAATAAGCTAAAGTTTGGGCCCACCAAGTAATAAACAATAAATTAAGACCAAGCCCAAATATGACTAAAATCAAAGTCAATAAAACTTCTCACGTAAGGATAAGATTTAGGTTCTTGCTTTGAGTTCCATCTAGTCTTTACGATAAGGATTTCTACTAGCCTCTCAAAGTTTTAACTTCTATAACCATAATCCAAGCTAGCACATAGGCAAATTAAAATTTGCCGACCGCTCGAATTCCTAGGACCAACCAATAAATCACAGGACCAAAACTGTTCTGCAGTCTTAACCACACTTGCAATCTAGGTGATAATTTGCTCCTTATTACAAGAATAACAATGTCATTCCAAAACAATAGCTCGTGAATTGTCCATAAGAACAAAGTCTCTTGAGATGGCGCTTTAGGTTTTACAACCTATTTACTCATATCACCGGAGTATGGCTGTCGTCCAATACCAAAAACTAGATACCAATCTGGATTCCAACATCACATTCAAGATATCAATAATGTTTATATATAAGGTGTACCGCAGCTAACCCACCACACTGCTAACACCTTGATAGTGTACCAGTCACCAACCGTATCATTATTATCAATCAACCAACATCATAGAACATGTGCCTAAAGCAAGGGTTACTTTGATTGTTAGCGTGAATCTCTAACAATCCTAAATTACCTTTTGTCTGTCTGCAATCCAAAACCCCCGATCATTCGTCTCTTGAATGATTTACAGTCCATTCACCTAATTCTACATGTCTTCAGCCCATTACATCGGTGACCAACACTTACCTCTGTTTAGTGCCTCGAATGGATCAAGATGTCGTCGATGAATACTATGACAAATTTATTCAGATATGACATACACCTCTAATTCAACATGTCCATGAACTTCGAGGGTGCCATTGTTAATCCTATCTTCATAATTAGGAACTCGTAATGTCTACAACGAGTTCTAAATGTTTTCTTTGGTATCTCATCCACGTGTACTCTATGTAGATGATTTCCGAACGGAGATCCATACCCCCAAATAGTACGTCGATATTTGAAGCTAATAAAATGAGTCATTTATGCTTGGGCAAATGATGACGGTTCTTGCCCGCTAGTTTATTCAGCTTTTAATAGTCCGTGCACGTCCTGCTCGATCCATTCTTCTTCTCTACAGAAGGCACTAATGCCTCTTGGTGGGTGTGGGTCGTATAAAACTCTTACCAAACCACTCCTAAATTTGATTAGAATGGTTTTATAGCTCCAAGGGTGCTACGCGATAATTATTTACCAATTCAATCCAAAGGTCCACCTATTGTGAAGTCGACAGTCATACCAGATCCTTCGGATCACTTCTTAGAATTTTCGCACAATAGGTATATCATTTGACCCTTCTTCCTTCACCTTCATGCTCAAGATTTTCATGTTGTCCCCTTCTGATCTCTCGCCATATACGTCAAGTGTCTCACCGTTTGGCAACGGTATGCCAACAAACTTCTCACATCCGATGATCTCAGCACTATCCCTTGACGATCAATCCATCCCCGTGACCATGTTGAAACTTTCATGCCCAAATTGTACAGATGTATTCTTAAATGCATGATTTTCTAATAGCATGGTGTAGTCCCATATTACCTCTCTAGTGTTTACAAGTCTATATTTAGTCCATTAACAACACACATTCTTCGTGACTGGGGTTAAATCCAACTTAGTTACAAAAGTCAAAGTCACCACGCATGTATCCTCTTGGATATCATTGGCATCAATCCTGAATGCCTTTCAATGCGTAGGGTTGCCATTTTGCCTTACCCAAGGCTTGCCCTGGGATTGCACAAATTGCAGGCCAAATTTGTGTTGTTTATCCTTTTATTTTTAATTGATCTTTTGACCTAGAGCCTTATTTAACCACGCAAATGCATTTTGATGATGCTCCTGACTTCCGCACTCATAATGTCAGTGTCACACTCCTTCCGACCTGACCGTATTAATCAACACAACTGGGTTAACAAATACCCTAAAACTCTTCGACAAGCCTTCCAATTGCTTGAATTTGAACCACACAGGTCATGACCTCATAGTCGGGTGGTGTAGATTGCACCTATTACTCTCTGGACAAGTGCCAACATAACCTTCCATTGCCAATACGACAACCATGTATCCTTTCATGAACTTATCCTTCTTGTCTACTGTAACAATGGCTAGCTCACTCAATTCTTTAACATCCTTCTACATCTCACTAGTTTTCTCAAGGGTCTAATACGACCATCTCATCAACTAAAAAACAATTCTTCAGTATTGCACTCCAAATGGTTGGGGTGTAGTAGAGACCACCATTCCACGAACTATAGAACCAGTCCCCCTGAGGTAATTTTCCATTCGCTTTGATTTATGTATCACAAATATGACACCACTTTGCCAACTTATGGAATTGGTAGGGATAAGCGGCATGACTAGATCCCACCATTACTTGATTCCACAACTAACGATCTATATTTTGCAACTTGTCCATGAGGTAGTAACTCTCAGTTACTACTGCTTAGCCCTTCCAAAGTTCATGACGTGCAAGCTAAAAGAGTTCAACAGGATGTTGGAGCAATAGTTCTGACCCGTTGCATTGAGAAAACAGAAATGGATGTGGACATCAAGATCTGTGCTACTAATTAAAAGGCAAAGAGTATTATTCGGCCACTAGTGGGCAAAGCACTAATATGGTGCTTTGGGCACGTTCAACTAATCTTGCCTCCAGTGCCACTTTCTTTCAATTTATCAGTCTCACCATGTCCATCACTAATCCTCTCGGATCATCACATAGCCCAGTTCAGACACATCCCTAGCATAGCGAAGATGTTTATGTATAGGGTTCCCCGCAGCATTCCTACCACACCGACGATATACCAAGGACGACGTCTAAACTGGTTACATGACATCCATTTACTCCATCAAGTATAATGCTAGAATCTCTCGACAACCAATGCAACAAGTATTATGATTAGTTTGAACGAAGCAGCATAGGTACAAGGAGTCTTACTTCCCTACTTCAAATCTTCAAATAACAAGTACATTTTGAACATGTAGTCAATTTCCAAGATCACAAAAACAAGAGCAAGAGAAACGTCTCGTAGATACCGGGCTAAAAGGTCCAGTATGATTCCCATGAAGGCTCCAGATCTATTTGTACTTGTTCAAGGATAAATGGGACTGGTATTTCCACACTGTAGATTATCATAATAACAGGAACTCCACTGTCCCATGTATAAATGGAAGATTCGTACTAACTATGACTGTTATCTCACGAATAGGTTTGCCAGTTTTTGCATGCATTGCAAATTGCAATTACGTGTGCACCCGTAATGGTAATTTGCATTGCATGGTCACCACTAGCTCCTCCTACCAAAGTTAACATGTCTTGTTAAGTACATAGTGTTATCTATGATTGGAGAATCAAGGATATGGACACTAACCGAAGGTTAAGTAACCGAAGTTGTAAATAAGACCCCGTACAACATAGCCAACACCAGCAGATGCACATAATAAAGGTGGGATTAGAGCCCAAAGTCCTTTAAAACAATCCTTACACCCGCACTTATCAACCCAGACCAAATAATAATCAAGCGTACAATGGGAGGACATCCTTACCTAATGCTTTCTCAAGGCACACACGGATAACAAAACAACCAAAGTTCTCCTAATAAGAAGATTATAGATAACACACAAGGCAGGCAACACAGCACAACAGATAATGCACATAAAACATTCACATGTATAATAGTACACACATAATCCTATGATGCATACCACATGTGGTACTTAGGTTATAGTCTAGGTCGAATAATCCACCTAATTCTCTATAACCAATGGCTCTGATACCAATCTGTCACACCCTCGCTATAGCGGAAACACGAGGATGTGACGGACGAGATCGTCATAACACATTGGGGGTTCAAGAGAATATCTAAAGGTATTCTCCGTACATGGGTCATGACGTCGCCCGACACATAGGAACATATGTCAAGGATAGTCACTACCAGAACGTCATACCAAAATGCATAATCATACCAAAGCTCCATACAGAAACAAATCAACACAATTGTCAAACAATAAAAATCTCAAAATCCTCAAAATTACAATCCATAAAACCCAACAATCCACAACATGTCCCAAAAGTCTCTTGAATGTCTAATGCTCCTAGTGGAGCGGTCTCGTCTAAGTCCACAGCCATACACCTAGACTTCATTACCTGAAAAGACATGCTCTAAAAAGGTCAACATACGTTGGTGAGTTCACAGGTTTATAAGTACAAATATTTTGCCGTGTAAAACATGCATAGAAAATTGTATGTGAAAGAGATACATAGCAGTCAAGATATCAACATAAGTTCGAATGTAACCCAAGTCCAAGACATTCCAAAATTTTCACACAACCGGATTATATTCACCCAAGGGCAAGCCCCGGCCAAGTCGGTCTCGACTAGTATACCGACAACATGGGTGGAGGTGTCAACCCGTTAGTACTAACAATATCTCTCCATAACATCCAAGTACACAAGTTGAAGCACAAGCACAAGCACAAGTACGCACTCATGATTGAATATCAAGACTCATACCATGACCCAAACCACATACAATATTTCAAAAGAAAATCAAACACGGCATAGTCCAAAACCATGAGCATGCTTTTCCCCCAAGTAAAATATATTAAAAAAGGGGCCGTGAAACTCACCTTGAAAAGTCACAGTTCAAATTTCACAACACGCAGAGTAAGCACTAAAAATTTATAATACACAAAAAGATTAATATATCACCAAATATCGATGACTAATATGGGTGCAATCCTGTTAGTCCAGCCTTAACACTAATCAAGGTTTTCCATCATCACACTTATTAATTTAATTCTTTTGTAAAGAGTTTTAATCAATATTATATGCAAAACTTGTCTTAATTTAGACTATTTAATCCCAACCCTTATTTTTAAGTTTTATCAAAATAATTCAGCATACATATCTGATTGCGCATCAGTCTTGTATAAGCTGTTAGGAGGTCGACACGACCACGAAACATCACGTACGAGGTGTCATTTGAAAGAAGAGACTTTAAATTAACTCCAGAAAAAGAATCAGGTTCATTTGACAAAATATGAGTACGTTATGACACGAAGAATAAAGACCAATCTGCTGCCCGGATTCGTCAGTTTTGACCTTCAGTTTTGTTTGCTACTTTTGGAGGATCAAACGATGTCGAAACGACATGAAACCACTTGGGTTAGTTAGAGGACTCATAGAGCTTAAATTTAGACCCAGATTTTTCCCCAATTGGGCTTGTTTCGACCAAGTTACCACACGAACAAGATGACCCATTTTTCAGACAGCAAGCTGCCCAGATTGTTAGTTTCGTTGTTTCGATTTGTTCAACACATCAATACTTTCAAGGAACAATTCTAGTTATTTAAAAACGTTTTATAGGTCCAAAATCTCGATTAAGGGCAGGTCATCCATGATTTCCACTCAATATCATGGATTCGATTACCATAAAATCCAAGAATTAGGGTTTTCTTACCAAATGGCGAATCCGACGATCGTAACGCTTAGATTCTCACGATTTAGCACCAAAAGCTAAAAATGAAAGATCGTTAGATGAAGAATTCGAGTATAGATGATGAACATCACAGAGATTTGAGAAAAACAAGAATTAAAATCGTCAAGAAACAATTTTTGCTTACCGTAGATTCGAAGATGAACGAGTCTAGCTTAGTTTAAGATGATGGATGTCTTGATTATCACAAAACTCGATGAATGGCACAAAGACGGCAGAATTTTCATGAAGATGGTGAAGAACAAGAGAGAATTGTGTTGTGGTGGCTAGGGTTTCCAAGGAGAGAGCCTTGGAGAATAATTTTTGCAAAAGTGAGAAAACAAGGGGGATTCCCCCTTTTTGCCAAGGTTTGGCCGAATGAAGGGAAGGGCAAGGGCATTCGGGCCCTTGGCCCGTCTCTTTTATTCCGTCTTGTCTTGAACCGCATGTCGACTAATTTTAACGTTTTCAAATTTCGCGCGAAATAACGGTTCCAACGAGCTATCACATGCCATGTAAATCATTTAATTTTAAGTTTTTAGATTGAATTAAATGTATTTACTAGACTTTAGGCAAAACCCATTATTGTAGGATTAGTTAGGTTTCGATGTGAATTTCGTGTTTCACCTTTTAGAAAATCCTTTTTTAGACTCGGTACACAGGACCTCGTATGATTACAAGTCCAATGGTCATCTTAATGATAGAACCCTAGGCCCAACACGAAGACATAGGCCTAATAAGCTAAAGTTTGGGCCCACCAAGTAATGAACAATAAATTAAGACCAACCCAAATATGACTAAAATCAAAGTCAAAAGCCAAAGTCCAATTCAATACCAAAGTCAACATACCTATTTTGGTGACGGATGTCACACCAGTATTGCTTTGATCATATTAGAGAAGTCTTTGGCATCATTCATCTTGTCTCTATTAAGAACATGGATCTTCACTTGACTCATGGTGTGAATTGTCTCAATAGGCATCTGTCTAACAGATATAGGTTCCCACATAGATAGAGTGGATAGTCTATCTCTAAGAATCAGTAATGAACCATCAGCATCTACTTCCATCTTAATGATGTTTCCCAGCTGAAGAGGAACTCTTTTCTTTTTCTTTGTTCTTTCTTTCTATTGATTCTGTCATATGCTATCTTTAGTATCTTGATGCATTTCAAAAACAAAAACATATCAGCTTCTTCCAGGTTGTTATCTATTTCTTTGAAGTGTCTTGTGAATATATAATGGATAAAGGATTCATCTAACAATCTTACCACATATCTGCTAAATAGCCTAATCTTAGAACCTTCATTTCCTCCCTATTTTCTTTCAATTACCAACTCATATGTCTTCTCATCATAGAAAACATTAGAGGTTGGCTTGGACTTGTGGGTTCTAGCAACCATCTTTCTTTTTAGAGATTCAGTTGGTTTTACATTCAATTCTGGAAATACAGACTCTTTAGTTCCTTTCTTCTTCTTCTTCTTTTTCCATAGGATTGTTAAAAGATTTGTCTTTTCTTGTGCATATTGCCTTCAGAGACTTGATGTTGTTTGTTTTCTTAAGCATCTTCAATATATCTTCAAACTCATATCGTCTATATATAGCATTATGATTGATTAATTCTAGCTCAGCTAATTCTTTCAGATCATGTATATGCAGGGAGTTCACTAGAGCAATATATTCAGTGAAGAATTGAACTAGCCATGAGATCCTTTTCACCATGAACATATTCCAATCACTGTCATACTTCTAGGAAATTGTCTTCACATCCACCTTGCCTTCTGGAGCAGACACACCCCTAATCATTTCTGAAGTGGTCAACCCTTCTCTTAACTCCAATTAAGAGGGTTCAATAAACCATTCAAGGTTTTTGTGAAGCATGGGTGCCAAGACATCATGATCTTTGGTAGTGAATTGGATATCTTGAGCTGAAATTCTTGTTCTCGGCTTCCTTCCTATAACCTCGTATTCTATAGTCTTCAGTCTTTCTTTCTTTTCCTTGAATATTTTAAGGATTGCAGCCCAGAGGGAGTTTGTCTTCATGTTACCCATATTTCTTTTGGTAAATCTTTGATCAGATAGATAGTCTTTCATTTCCCTATCTGTCATGCTGTCGGGATCAGGATATTGGGATTGAGGCACTTGGGTCTTTTAAGGTTGTGTTGGACTGAAATAGATTGGGGATCTAACTGTTTTATCATGCCTTTTTAGCTTTGTTTCTTTCTCATTTTTCTTCTTTTCATACTCAGTCACAAAGTTAGGATCTACAAGTTTGTGCATTTTTTTCACTTCCTCTACCATTCCCTCATAGGTCATTCCAAACACTTCATCACCATCATAACCGTGATTAATCAAGAACATGGCTTTAACCATCAGATCATCAGTTTGTGCCTTCTCAACCATCTCCTCAACAAATGACTCCACCTTTGTGGGACTGTCCCAGATCAAAGGGTTATCAAGGATGCTTTCATCATATCCTCCCTTTATCTATCCTTCTTCTAGGACAATCACCTCAAGTTCATTTTTCAATTGTTTCTCAGCCTTCTCATGCTCCTCCAGAAACTAAGCAATAACAGCAAGGCTTCTAGGATCATCCTTTTGTCTTTTGTGAGCCTGTTCTTCTTTTACCATTGGCAGTTTGCCTTTGGCCTTCTCAGATAAATACTTTCTCTTCCTGGAGCATGTATGTAAACATGGACCAGAAGAAAAGGGTATAGAGGCTTCGACTTCCTTTTCTTTCCTTTCTCTTTCAACTTTTTCAATTTCTTCCTTTTGTTTCTCAGCAGTTTCTTTTTCTTTAAGCTCTTCACACAACTTTATGACAAGTTCCTTTTGTTCATGAGTCAAGGTAATTGCAGGAACAAGCTGTAGGCTTAATTCTTCTTCTAATGGCATAAGGTTAGGGGGAATTACAACTATTGGGTCAACTGGAGCTCAATGTTCTCTGATAAAATCCCAAAAGTCTTAATAAATAATAAACTCTCCAAAATAATACATGTCTAAGTATTCAATAAGCTCTTTCATCTCAGATCCCTCATCAATTCTTTCTTCAGAAGATGGATCAGAATAAACAACTATAGCTAATTTTTCTTCTTTCTCCTTAACCTCACTTTGTTGTGATTGCTGAACAGTTTCTATCATCTTTTGTCTCTTTGAAGGTGTAGAGCCATCATCATCATCGCTGCTCTCACCAGAGACATCTTTATCTTCTTTCGATTCTTTTTCTTTTTTACTCTCATCATCTTTGTCATTATCATTCTGATCATCTCCCTTCTTATCCTTTTCTTTTGCCAATTTTTCTTTTATCTTAATCAACATCTCAAGTTCAGACACTCTTTTTAGAGTTTCAATCTGCTATGGAGATCAGATATTATATCAGTTTGGACATCAAGAAAATCCTCTTGTTCTTCCATGGCAAGAGTTTGGATGTTTACAGCATCCAAGTGTCCACTGATTTCTTGTTTGGCTTGCTCTAAGGATGCTTTAAGTCTATCAATCTCTTTATCCTTTTCTTCTTTATTAGATTGATATTTGACTTTTAGTTCTTTTAATTCTTTCTCCTTTTCATCTTCAAGGAGTCTATCTCTTATGATACCAGATCTTCTATCCAAAAGTTTCTCCATTCTTGCTACTTTTAGTAATAGCTCAGAGATCATTTCATCCATAGCATTAGGTTGTTTGACTTCAGATTTTGCAAAGATTTCTTAAGGACCGCCCTCTGAGTGTACTTGTCTAACAGGCATTTGAAAACCTGAATGAGGATCCTCCTCATCTGAAGATGATTCAAACTTATCTGATGAACTAGTAGATTCACCAAATTTAATAGATGCAGTAGCAACATCTGGTGAAGAATAGATAGGAGATACATGATGAGATTAAACACGAGTCATTCTGAAAGGTGATGAAATATTAGCATCTTGAGTTGAAGGCACAGTGTGAAGATCACCACCTACATCAACCTGTGGTGACACTTGCCTCAGTTCTTCTTCTACTGGTTCAGCATGCTCTTCAACAGTTTGTTGATCATGAGCAGCTGTATGTTCCTCTATAATCTCATGCTCATTAGCAGGAAAATTATCATGAGCTTGTTCCACAACATTAGGAACAACTTCTTCAGCTTCTTCTTTATGAACTTCTTCTAGATTGATCTGTTGAAGCATCCATGGAAGTAAAGGAAAGAAAGTTCCACTATAAAAGTTCCTTGGATCTCTCTTCTTGATGTACTTGTATGATTTGGCATTATAGTGAGGAATGTCCATCACAGGGCCTTTTGGTACAAGATCAGGAAATGCTTCATTGATGAAGCATTGAATAAATCTGTGGTACATCATGAACATATGCCTTCTTCCTTCTTGAATGTTTGACAATAGGCCATTGAACACATAGGCAAACATGTTGAATTGTCTGTCAGTGAACAAGGCATAATGGCTGATGATGTACTGATGGGGATGTCATTCCAACCAGTCTTCCTTTTTGACAGGCAACGTCGGAATAGATGAATTAGGAATCTCAACTGCAAGTCAACTAATCCTTTGACAATCTTTTTTCCTTCAAATCCACCTTCATAACCAATGTTGGCAAAGAAGGTTAGAATGTCAACTTCTTCTAGTTCTTGTGTAAGGCCCCGTTCCCGGGACACTTACAGCTGGACCGTCATCGCATAATATATTCAAAATAAACATTTCTTTTGCAGCGGAATTTAAAAACTTTCATTAATAATTAAAACATGTTATTTCGTTACATAAATCATTTACATATCAAATTACAATTACATGTCAAAATGTGGATGCTAGTCTCAAAACATCCCCAGTAGCGTATGCATCCATGCCTGCAACTCCTCAGCATCAACAAGGTACCTGCCAACTATCATGCATACAAAAAGTCAGCGACGCTGAGTAAGTTCTACTTTTATAAATAAAATACTTTACTTCCTTTAAATCATAACCTTCGAAAACGTACGCAATCAAACATCATACGTACACATTGATAGTATAATTATTATCTTCATCATTTTCTAATTCGTACATTTCGTACTTTCATCATTATCTTTCACTTCCATCTGGATCTTGTCTCATGCAATACCCCCGACTCATGTCCGAAGACCGATACTGTGCCGGGGCTTGTAAATAAACCCCCGCGTCATGTCCGAAGACCGACACAGTACCGAGGTACGCGACAAGGACCTCGTCTCGTTTTGCAACACCCCCGACTCATGTGCGTAGACCGATACTGTGCTGGGGCCTGTAAACAAACCCCCGCGTCATGTTCGAAGACCGAAAAAGTACCGGGGTGAGCATCACGACATCATTGTGTCAACCTCTAGGATTAGACCCCCATCGTGTTTATCTCAAGGATAGACTCCCCGTGTGCATCCTTCAGGTTAGCTAAACCGCACACAGTTGAGCTGACGATAACATGGTCATGCACCTCCATTCATCGCTTGCAAGACTTTCATTCGGTTATTACGTTCCACTTTTCATTATTATTGTCTTTCACTTCGTTACATAATACTTTACGTAAGCATATTCATACATCATACCACGTAAAGCCATACATCATACATAGCGTATAATAGAACATAATACATACGTTTTGAAAACCATTAAGGAAGAAAGACAACACACCACACACACAACATCAAGCATGCATCAAGCACAAGCCAACACAACCCAACGGGACCTATCTCACACATCACCTCTTAAAGCCCCTAAGAAAGCCCTAAGTCTAAAACTAGGCACAACATAACATTCTAGGCGCATCGGCAGAAAATTCTAAGTATAAAAGCTCCTGGGCGCATGGGAACTATTTGGGCGCATGAGCCCTATTCAGGCGCCTCAACACTTAGCCGCAAGAACAATTCTAGGCGCATGGGCACTATACGGGCGCATGACCCACACTTAGCCATTTCCACACTTTCTAGGCGCATGAACTACTGTTCAGGCGCCCCACCTGCACTTGGGCGCATGGGCACTCTAGGCGCATCAGCCATGTTCGGGCGCACCACCCTTGGGCGCAGGAGAAACTTAACCACATAAAGCTTGGGCGCATGGAATCATTCTGAAATATTTCTAACACTACCAAACTCACCCGAACATCATTCCAATATAACCCAAACACATATCTAGCATACTAAGGGCATCTAAAACTTACCAAGCATAACACTAATCCATAACAAGCCTAGAACATACAACCACAACACATAATATCAAACAACAAGCTGAAACATATGGTTGTCTTTGAAAAACCTTTTCCGGTATGCATAATAGCCCCAAACACTTGAAATCTGTAAAAGAGGGGTCTAGAAACTCACCTTGAAGCAACTTTCAAGCAGAACACTTCCACCAGCAAATCCAACTACTAAAACCCATGAAAATAGGCACTATACTCAAATCTCTGTCTATAACCCGAAACCCAGCTGAAACCAAGCATAAATTCAAGAAAAACTCACCTTTGATGCGAATTCTCTCACTAGAACCGACGAAGAATTCTGTTCTTCTTCTTTTCTTCCTTCTTCGATCAAGAGCAGGGAAAACAATGGGGGCATGGGCGGCCATGCCCTCTTTTAAACACAATAATACTAAAGTTTTGTCCTTTTACAACTTTAGCCCCTCCACTTATGGCCATTATCTTTTCTTTCTGAATTCTTTTCTTTTCGTTTTCTTTAAATAAAATTCAGGGTGTTACAAGTCCACCCCCCTTATATAGGTTTCATCCCCGAAACCTGTCGCTTCTCCAACAGTTACGGGTAACGCTGTCTCACCTCTTCCTTGATCTTACACGTAGGCATAGTCCCCTTCTGGGCTCCACTGTACTCGCACAGGTGGAACCATCCTTCGACTTATCCCTTCTTTCCCTTCTATCAGAAATGACCCTCAGTTGCTCCATGTAGTTGAATCCTTCATCCATCTCGGTATTCTCAAGTGGCACGATCACATCCTCATCGATTGAGCACTTTCTTAAACGAGACACATAAAATATCGGATAACTTCACTTAACACGTCGAGTAGCTCCAGTTGACATGCCACTTCTCTTACCCGAGCAACATTTCAGATTAGTCCTTTACACCTCAGTATTAGCTTCCCTTGCTTTCTGAATCAAGTGATCTCCTTTCCCCAGACAAGACCTTCATCATAATTTATTTGTCGTAGATTGGCACCGAACTCCTGTCGGGCGCAATTGCTCAAACCACCTTCTTGCAACACTCGGTGTTTGCTTCATAGGCTGCTAGCCAATCCTTCCTAAGGCGCACGTCTATCCATCCATGTCTGTCCTGAACAGTCTAGCAGGAAACATGCGCTCTCTCAATTCTATCACACAATCTCCTAGGACATCCGGTAACCTAGTGGACTTACCAATAGCGATTTCTACATCGAAGGATGCATCGATCTTCCTACTCCTAATGTGCAACTTAACACAAAAGCAACAGGAATGAAACTACTACTAGCACCACAAATCAAGCACAAGGCACAAATTTAACTTACCAGAAACGTACCTGACGTCGCGTTGAAGTCCGGTCTAGCCTACTCCTGGTCATAGCGAATGCTCTTACCTTCATCTTCTACCATTCTTCCTTGCACTGGAGCTCTGTGCTCTCGACTTCTTGTAGTTTCTACTCATATGTCCAGTCTCGCCGCAGTCGTAACATCTAGCCATGTGACAATCCCTCGCCCTGTGGCCGTCTTTTCCACACTGGAAACAGACGCTCGATCCCCATCTACACTCCCCCATATGGCCTCTACCACACTTCTTGCATACCTCTTCCCTCTCAGTCATCCTCTTCCGATCATCAAACCTCATCGTCTTACCTCTAGCCACAAATTCACCATCATCATTATCCTGCTTTCAGTTCCCACTGTTAACATAACTTCGCCCCTCCTCCTCATCCATCATCGCCACAGCATCTCGCTTATCATACAGCCTCCCCGCCAAGTCAACCGCTGACCTAAATGTCCCTGGCCGGGAAGCGATCAGATGTCTGCGGATATCTGCTGGCAGACCTTGAATATACCTTTTGATCTTTCGTGACACAGGCATCATCTGATCTGGCACCAGTCTTGCCATCTCGTTGAACTTTGTGGTGTACTGTTGGTGAGTCATCGTTGCCGCCTATAGCTACAAGAACTCCCTCTCAACTTTGTCAAGATCTCTATGAGGGCAAAACTCCTCGATTACCAACCTCTTCAGCTCCTTCCACCTCATCCTCCCAATTGCCCTGGTGCCCTCAGCCTGAATAATGTTGTCCCACCAGCACAAGGCTGAATCCATAAATGAGTGGGTAGCAAACTTCACCTTCTGATCCTTGCGGCACTCTCTAATCTCAAGTACCCCTTCCATTTCTGTCACCCAACGTTGTGCAGCCGCTGCACTCCCATTTCCATCAAACATAGGGGGCTTACACCTTTGGAATGCTCCATAGCTGCATCCCTTCGCAGTCTCCTGCACAGCTTCCTCATCCTCCTCATCGTCACTGGAGACAACCATGTCTGTCTTCGATTGCTCTTTTCCCGTTAGACCTCCTTCCTCGCCTCCTCGTCTAGAGGTCTTTCTTTTCTCACTCTCCTTCTTTTCATTCTCCTTCATAGCTCTAATGAGATCGATCACTACAGTTGGCAGAATCATCTTCTTGACCTGTTGGACTTCCTCTGCTACTGCCTCCTTTATTGAGGCTCTCGAATTAGCATTCCCGTCCTCACCCTCCTGGTGACAAAGCGCTGGTTCATCAGGAGCCGTCTCAGCAGTCTTAGCTCTGCTTCTCGTGACACGCGGTCTAACACCACGTCCACCATGACCTCCACCTCATGAAGCCTCAAAAGACCTACCCCAGCCATCTAAAACATTACAAGATTCAAACACCGACATAGCCAATCAAGGTAATAGCTCAAGATATGTCAAGTATAGTAAGTCCCTAATCATAGTGGCCAGTTGTGTTTAGCCACTTACTTTACTCTTCATTTCCCAAGCATTCCCTATCCTGACTACATCAGTATCTAAATCTACACAAAAGCACAAAAGCCACATAACATGTGTACATAATACCGGTTAACATTTACTTACATAAAACCTTTACATAAAACGTTTACCTAAAACTTTTACCTGCAGCCACGTAGCTACTAGGACTGGCATCCCTTTCCTTTCCGTCCCATTCTCAGTTTAAGATTAGGTTTTTGAAAATATTTACCCAATTCTCTTAAACTTTAGCTCTGATACCAACTTGTAAGGCCCCGTTCCCGAGACACTTACAGTTGGATGGTCATCGCATAATATATTCAAAATAAACATTTCTTTTGCAGCGGAATTTAAAACCTTCATTAATAATTAAAACATGTTATTTGTTTACATAAATCGTTTACATATCAAAATACAATAACATGTCAAAATGTGGATGCCAGTCCCAAAACTTCCCTAGTAGCATATGCATCCATGCCTGCAACTCCTCAGCATCAACAAGGTACATGCCAACTATCATGCATACAAAAAGTCAGCGACGCTGAGTGAGTTCTAGTTTTATAAATAAAATACTTTACTTCCTTTAAATCATAACCTTCGAATCACACATCATACATACACATTGATAATATAATTATTATCTTCATCATTGTTCAATTCGTACATTTCGTACTTTCATCATTATCTTTCACTTCCATCTGGATCCTGTCTCATGCAATACCCCCGACTCATGTCCGAAGACCGATACTATGCCGGGGCCTGTAAACAAACCCCCGAGTCATGTCCGAAGACCGACACAGTACTGGGGTACGCGCCTGTAAACTCACCTTGAAGCAACTTCCGAGCAGAACACTTCCACCACCAAATCCAACTACTAAAACCCACGAAAATAGGCACTATACTCAAAATCTCGGTCTAAAACCCGAAACCCAGCTGAAACCGAGCATAAATTCAAGAAAAACTCACCTTTGATGTGAATTCTCTCACTAGAACTAATGAAGAATTCTATTCTTCTTCTTTTCTTCCTTCTTCGACCGAGAGCAGGGAAAATAGTGGGCACATGGGCGGCCATGCCCTCTTTTAAACACAATAATACTAAAGTTTTGTCCTTTTACAACTTTAGCCCCTCCACTCGTGGCCATTATATTTTCTTTCTGAATTCTTTTCTTTTCTTTTTCTTTAAATAAAATTCAGGGTGTTACATCTTGGGGAGAGTTGGCATTATCCCCAAACTATAGGCACTGTCTCACAGTTTATTTAGAGATAACTAGAGTGTGATCATCATTGATCCTTCCTGATATGGTCCTCGCACCATCTATTTCATTCACTTCAGCTGTTTTTCAAAATGATCAGATGAAGTTCTCATAGATGATGTGTCTAACAGTGATTGCATGTGCTATTCTTATTATTGAGATGAATCTGATCATGTCTCTCAATCCCTTAGATTCTGGCACATTTGGATCAAGATATCCACTAACATTGTTGAGTTTGCTCCAGGTTAGGTTTGCTATAGATTCTGTAATAGAGACACATGTGTTAGTAATGTACTAGCAAATATCAAATTTTGCAAGAAAGAACAGGTTTTACTTTCTCAGTTCGACTTTCTCAGGTCAAAATTGAGAGTTCAAGGTCTATTGCATAGCAATTTGATCTATCATTGATTTTATGTTATTTAACCATTTGTTATGTTTGTTTATGATAATCTTTAATTATATTTATTGTTTTAATCATCTTATAACACTAAAACATTGGATTTGATTTCAACATTTTTAAGTTTCGGTTTCTCCTGTTCATCTTGGTTATCCTAGGGTTTCTGAATCTATTGTTACTTCTTGTAAGCATCAAAATCAGTTTCGTTGAACTCAAAAATGTCTTTGAAATCCATTGTGCATAGTTAATTTTGATTGTTCTAAACCTAGGGTTTTGTGTTCATTATAGGTTCGGTATTCAAAGTTCTCAAATCCACTGAGAATCACCTTGTTTCGATACTATTGTGCTAAGAAACGAAATACAGATGAAATGAGGCTAAATGAACAATCAACAAGAAAGGTTTATGATGATTTGAATGTTTGAGATGAACAGTTGAACAACGCTCGTCTCACTTTGGTTCACTCAATTTTGAAAAGTATTAAATGATGCTGATTGTTGTGTTTAAACGTTTTAATGAATTTCTCAAATTTTGCAAGTGAAAGGAGAAATACAAAAGTTTTAATTTTTGTACTGTAGCAAATACGGATGCTTAGACTTATACGCATTTGAGTACCGAGACAAATGCGGAAGCATGAATCTGTTAGCATTTACTCTGTACTAAATTAATAAGAACTTTTGGACTTGTTTGCATTTACATCAGAAATTGCTGCAGCAAATGTGGATGAATAATTTAGTTGTCCACATAAACTGTAACGAATGCGGATGAACAATTCAGTTGTCTGCATTTCATAAACTTCTATCCGCATTAACTGAGATTTAAGTACAAAATGTTAGAAGACTGAAGGCACATGTTTTAATGATTTATTTTGATACAAATTCACAACAAAGTTACCTGCATTGATCGTGTCCTCTGCATTAAGTAAATATGGATGAACAGAAACTTATCCGCATTGACGAATGTGAAGGAACAAATTTTGTTCGCATAAATTTTCTTCAATGATAATTTGTTGTACGCATTTGTTTTGAAACAAATGCGGATGACTTACTTATCCGCATTAGTTTCACTTTGGTTTTTCTTACACCAAACTATTACCCGCATTGGTTAAATGCCTGGGTTACCTTCACCCGCATTATCCAATACTCTTATCCGCATTAAATTTTGAACTTGTCAAAAGTTAATGTTTTTGCTGTGGATGGTTTTGACTAGTTTTTGTAGTGTTGCTTTGACTTGTATGAAGATTTGTCTATTACTATTAATATTGTCAATTCTTGCTTGGTTTGAATTGTGCACCCGGTATGAAACAAATCTCCCATATTTGACTAATCTTGGACTTTTGGGCTTCTAAAAATCTGCATATGCTGAGATACTATAGTATAACTTCCACACCACAACAGCCAATTTCCTAATTTTATATTTTTCAAAAACAGCAACTGTACAAAGTAATTAAAATATTTTTGGGATTTTGCAAATTTTTCATGTTTTTATGAGTATTCTCATTGAATTTTAATTAACCCCCCTAAAGTTTATATCCATATGAGATAAAAACTTTAAAGGTTTTAAAATTTTGAAAAGAAAATATTTTGTAATTTTTGATTTTCTTATCTATACAGGAAGAGGAAGTATACCTTACTTGGGATCATATCAATCTTAACTTTCACAAGTGCAAGCACTTTTTAGTAAAATAGACATAATCATGAAAATATTGATTGTAGGTATGTTTGTCCTCTTAAACTCATGCTTGGTTATTATTTTAATGCTTGTGATCTTTATCATGTTTTGAGTGGATTAAATATTCAACATGTACCTCACACTCAATTGCATGGCAAGAACAACCACCCGCATGAAATACATGGTAGAACTTTTACACAACTTACATGACCAGGTCATTTAAATTATGAAATCTTATTTGGTTTTGGGAAAGGGGGATCCTCATTAGGATTCTTTTACTTTGATCCTTATAATTATTTGATCTGCATTAGGATTATTTTTGCACTTCACATTGGAAGGTGATCCTCTTTGGGATTCTATTAATTTTATTGATTCATCCAGTTTGGATGTGTTCCATATTAGGAATCTATTTGATCATGACATCAGCACTTTGTGCCTGTTTCTCCAGGTGTTTGTATAGCAAAACAGAGAAGAAACTGATGTGGATGAATGAGATCATTTTGTATAGGCTTAGAACTTTAATTAATACATGTAATGAATATTTGTAATTCATTATGTATATAGGTTAACCCATATGTGCGTTGATTTATGTGTATGATTACACGTACAAACATTATACTTGGTCAATTTCTGAAATTGACTAAGTGTAAGAAACATCTACGGATGAACATTTTTGTTCTTCCGTAGATATCTTTCTTACCAGACATTCATCTGAAGATCTTCTACGGATGAATATAGGTATTCACTGATGAACAAACACCACACATGAAGAAACTAAAGTACCTTTGGAAGATCATAGTAGCTGCGGAAGAACAAAGTACCTTGGGAAGAACAAAGTACCTGCGGAAGAACAAAGTAGCTGCGGAAGAACCTGACACGTACTTATATCATGCAAGTGTTTCAAGTCAACAAGTCAACAAGTCAATCACAAGAGATTAGTTGTTTCCATAATAGAAACACGCGTGTCTATAAATATGAGTCCTAGGTTTCACATCAAAAAAATAAGAGATGGTAACACAAATACCATCACATCGTTTCGCACGATCAACACAAACCCTAGCAGCCATCACGTCAACACACCAAAAATCATAAACACAATCATAGCATAGAATTTTGTTAGCAATTATTACTTGATTCTTTGTAATCATTAATCAGTTTTAATGAATTACGTTTGATTCAAAACATTATTCTTTGCATATTGTTGATATCATTTGAGCATTTATTGTTTATTTTCTCTGACATCGATATTTATTAGTTAATCAATTAAACAACTTTAAATGGTAATTCCGCGATCATTAATTCAAAACCAATCTAACACTGATAATTCCTGATTGCGATCCTTGGATTCACAGGTGGTATCAGAGCCAAGTGCTCATTGATCTAGATCGATTGATCTATCGTTGTTAGAATTGTTTAATTGAATTGATCTATCAGTTTTCTGACTAGATCTATAGTTTTTAAGAAAAAGTAATTTGGTGTGAAGATTTAAAATTCAATAAATCAGTGATTTGTCTTTCAGCGAGTATTGTTACATTGCTCGGTTAACATTGATCTATATTCAAATTAATTGAAACATAGATCTGTGTTATTGGCTGACTTTCATTAACTGTTCATAAGAAACTTTGTTTTAGTTAAAACTTCAATATTTGACTAAAATGAGTAGCTTTATCGGTGGATCATCGTAACAGCCTCCAAAGATGGAAACAAAAGCAGACTTTAAGTCCTGGAAGTTCATGTTCCGAAATCATGTGAACTACACTGATTCTGACTTATGGGTTTCAATAACTGAAGGTCCTTATATTCCACCCACCCTTGGGCCAGATTATAATGACAAAAATCAACCCATAAGTACAAAAGATCAGTCACTTGATGATGTTAAAAAGGTTAAAGTTGATATTAGAGCATACAGTTTGCTCAGTATGGCTTTACCTGAAAAAATACTAATCAGGTGTGAGAATTATAAAATAGCAAATTCCCTGTGGAAGATACTTCATACTCTTTCTGAAGGGAGTGATCAAATTAGAAGCATTAGGAAGGACACACTTCGCTCACAATATGAAACATTTCATCATATTGAGGGTGAATCAATTCCTCAACAACTCCATAGGTTTATGCAATTGGTAACCGAGATGAACATCATAGACTTGAAGTATACAAAGGAGGAATTGAACAAAAAGATGCTCCATACATTGCCTGAAAGTTGGAAGCAAACTGTGTTCATGTTCAAGAACACCATTGATCTCAAAGCAACTGGCTTAGATACATTGGTAGCTAAAGGTGAGGCTCTTGAAATAGATGAAAAATCAAGAAACAAGAGTGTGAGAACACATGTCACATCTTATCATTTTAAAGAAACCAAAAGTGCTGGAAGTGCTTTTATCTCTAACAATGATAGTGACAACTCTTGTACTTTGAGTGAAGATGAAGAAGAAGTGAGCTTTTATGCATCAAAGCCTTCAAAGAAATCTTCTGAAAGTAAATTAGGAAAAGAAAAAGGAAGACTGATGATAGAAAAGATGCATCTACATCAGCAGCAAAGTCTTCAACAAACAATAACCAAGCAGAGCCCATTACTGTGATTCTGGATTCTGAAGAACAAAAAGCAGCATTTGCAGCTTTTAGTTTAAGTTTTCAAGCCTACTTGGGAAGCACCTTAACAGCTGCAAATATCTGCCAACAAGAGTTAGAAGAACTACATCCAGATGTAGTAGAGGAGATGGATCTTCAATGGCAAATGGCAATGATTGCTTATAGAGCCAAACAATACTTGAGAAGAAACAAAAATTTGGCTGTAGCAAGCAAAACATCAAAGGTTGGTGTTGATAAGTCAAAGGTAAGATGTTTCAAATGCAATCTCTATGGGCACTTCTCAAGAGAATACAATCAACAATCAAATCCTGACATGAGACAACAATAGCAACATCAGTCTCATCAGCATCAATCTCATCAAACAACAACATCTCAGAGATCTTGTAGACAACCACAGCTAACCAACTCATCCCCACCAGCCATAAATGCATTAGCAGGACCTAGTAATTCTAAAGAAACTGGGCTGATCATTCTCCAAGATGGAACCTGTGACTGGAGCATGTATGAGAAGGAAGTTTTGGAAGAAAATCAAGCTTTAATGGTCCACATGGAGAACAAAGTTCTACCTATGGCTAGAGAGGTAAGAGATAGATTGTGTTCATCAGTGTGTGTTAAGGAAGTTGAAAGATATAGAGTCCATGCTCAACAACTGGCTGATAAAGTAAAAGAAATAATGATTTTGAATGAATCTCATGTAAGAGAACATAAATTATATCAATTCAAAATTAACTCTTTACAAAAAGATTTAGATAAACTTGTTTCAGAAAATTACAGCTTAAAAGCCCAAGTTGAGCATCTGACCACTTCCTTAACTAAATCCATGGCTGATTATGCATCAACTGAAGTGAAAGTTCGGAAATTTCAACATTCATCTCAGCAATATGAGAAATTATTGAATTCTCATATTGAATCAAAGAACATGTATGGGTTGGGATATAATGTTGTTTCACCTCCTTTGAATGATTACTATACAACTTTACCTGAATCAATGACAAATAGCTTGTCAAATCATTTTGTGCCATGCACCAAGTTTGAAACAAAATGTACTGAACAAGTTAATAACAATGAATCTGAGGTGAGTGAAACTGAGTCTTCTGAATCAGATAAAATCAAACAAAATGAATCAGAATTTGACTTTGATGGATGTGATGACTTGGATGATTCTGATGAACATGATGATAACTCTGCGGATCAACTGAACATTGGTAAGAATGTTTCAGTTGAAACAATCATTCCCAAAGTACTTGAGCAAACAAAGTTGCCATATCCTCCAAAGCAAAGAAACATGTTGAAGACTATTTGCAAGACAATAGCTCAGCTAAATGAAGGTCTTCAAATACTTCATCAGCAACAAAAACCTTAAACTGAAGTGATTGAGAAGTGTACATCTACTGATGTACACAAATCTTCCTTAGAAATAGAAAAGAAGCAAGTATTAGCAAAACTTCTCAGGAAGAAGAAACATCCTTCAGTAGCAGATCGGCGGAAAAACAAATCTACTGAATCAGTAGATGATCTGCGGAAGGCAAAAGAAACAACCAACAAGAAAACAATTCAAAAAGGTGTGAGCTCAAAGCAACAAACTTCAGCTGATAAACATGAACCTTTTGACATTATGTCAGGAAAAGGAAACGAGTCAGCTTTAGTAAAGTTTGAGAAGGAATTGAAGAATCAAAGATATCAAAAGAAGAAGAAATTGATTGAGTCTGATAGTGAGTCAGAAGAAAAGTATTGCAAATGGTGTGACATGAAAAATCACAACACTGAAGACTGTATCTTCAGCAGCTATTGCTTCATCTGCAATATGAACAATCACATGACTTCAGACTGTTACTTCAACAAACATTGTGCTATATTCAACTTAGGAATGTTATTTTAACAAAAAGAACAATACAAAGAGCACAAAGAAGAAACAACCTGAGAAAGATGAATCAGAATCTCAATCAAGTGAAGATCAAAAAGATTCAAGATTAAAGAAACAACAAAAACAAAAACAAAAGGTGACAAAACCACAAGAGAAATCATCAGTTGATAGTGAACCTTTGAAGAAAAGACAACCTGAACAGAAATCAAAGACTCCTCAACAATCAAAGACACCTCACAAAAAGGTGGATTTGAACAATAAGAAGTCAAATACTAATGATACTTTCTTTGATAATTTTGTAAAAGGAACTCATGTTTCACATTCAAAATCAAAGGATGATGAAACTTTCAACAATCAAGGATCATCATCAAAGTCAAAACAGCAAACAAAGAAAGAGAAGATCCTTGAGGAAAAGTTTGAAAAATCAGAACAAAATTCCACAAGTTCATCATCAACAGAATCATCCTCACCACAAACAACACACAATGAATCAATTGAATCTAAAATTAATACTGAATCTTCAAGACTCATTCATGAGGAGGTTAAAATTTTAGACTCCACAGGATCACCCAAGATCATTAAGACTTGGGTTTCCAAATCTAATTGATTTCTTTAATTGTGCAGGAACAATCTTAGAGAGCTAACAACAAGTGGTATGTTGACAGTGGATGTTCCAGACATATGACAGGAAAATATTCTCTTCTCCATGACTTCAAACATAAAAATGCTTCTTATGTGGCATTTGGTGGGGATACGAAGGGAGGTAAAATAGTTGGTGAAGGAATGGTAACTAATGGAGTGCTCAAATTTGAGAAAGTAAATTATTGTGAAAATTTTCTATATAATTTATTAAGTGTGTCTCAAATTTGTGATCAAAATTATACCACATGATTTGATAACACTAATTGTTACATTCTTAAGTCAGGTTTTGCAGTTCCAGAAGATTGGATCCTTCTTAAAGCATCAAGAAAAGGAAACACATATGTTTTGGATATGAATAATACAGCACTCACAAACAATGAAACATGCCTGCTATCTAAGTCATCAGAAGATGAATCTCAGTTGTGGCATAGAAGGCTTGTTCATTCCAACTTGAAGAACAAAAATAAATTGGTGAAAAATGACTTAGTCATTGGATTGCCAAACAATATAGAGTGTCACATAAATCCAAAATAATAGATACAAACACTACACCACTTAAATTGCTTCACATGGATCTTTTTGGTCCAACTAATATGATGAGCATTGGAAAAAGGCAATACTGTCTAGTGGTTGTGGATGATTTCACTAGATTCACATGGGTCTTTTTCTTAAAAAAAAGAGTGAAACATCACAAACATTAATGGAGTTTGTCACAAAGATTGAGAATCAACTTGATTTAAAAGTTAAAAGTTTTAGGAGTGATAATAGGACTGAATTTGTTAATACTATCTTAGATTCATTTTGTAGGAATAAAGGCATAGCAAGGCAATTCAGTGCATCAAGAACTCCACAACAAAATGGAGTTGCTGAAAGAAGAAACAGAACTCTCATCGAAGCAGCAAGAACAATGCTAGCTGATTCACAATTGCCAATCACCTTTTGGGCTGAAGCAGTGAACACAGCATGCAATGTTCAAAACAGGACATTAATTGTCAAAGAACACAATAAAACACCTTATGAGCTTTTATTTAAAAGAAAACCTTACGTAGGATATCTTAGAGCTTTTGGGTGTCATGTATCTATTTTAAACACAAAAGAACAATTGGGAAAATTTTCAGAGAAAGCCTATGATGGTTTCTTTGTTGGATATTCTTCAACATCTAAATCATATAGGATTTACATTCCATAACAAAACATTGTGGAAGAAACTCCTAATGTGTCTTTTGATGAATCCTTATTTCCTAAATCTATAAAAGGATCATCATGGTTGTTTGATATAGATGCACTCACAAACTCATTTAACTCTGGTTATTTGAATGCTGCAGGTATTGACGATACATGCTATCCATTTGTTCCTCCAAACATGAATGAAGTGTCATTATCTGCTGATCCTCCAAAAATACAAACATCAAGTATCATGGAACAAGGAACACCAAATAATGTTAATAATGCAGCACAAGACCAAGCAAATAGATCTACATCCTCAGATGCAGACACTTCATCAGAAGCTGCTGACTCTAAATCTGCAGATGAGTGTCCTACATCCGGAGATGTGAATATTGGATCAGCTGATGTTCCATTCACATCAGTAGATGTTCCATATATTGGAGATGGTCCATTGCATTCCAAAGAGTCATTGTCAGCAAGTCAACAAAATACATCCGTAGGTGTTCATGTAACTCCTGCGGAAACACGAAATACATCCGTAGATGTTCCTGTAACTCCTGCGGATGGCACTCATAATGCAGCTGATGTACAAAATGAAAATCATACTGCTTCCAATGATGATCAATTTGATTACTTCATAAATTCATTATCTCAACTGGATATATCTGCATCAATGCATATGACTAACTTGGAATCATCTATTCCAGTTGAGTCCATTCCAACAACAAGAATTCATAAGACTCATCCAATAAACAACATCATTGGTGATCTCAATGAAAGAACCACAAGAAGCCAAGGGGGAGCTGTCAACATCTGTCTTTTCACTTGTTTTCTTTCACAAGTGGTTCCTCCAACCATTACAGCTACACTAAAAGATAATAGCTGGATTGAAGCCATGCAAGAAGAACTTCAACAATTCAGAAAGCAAAAGGTCTGGAATCTAGTTGATCTTCCTGAAGGCCAACATCCAACTGGCATAAGGTGTTTATTCAAAAATAAACTAGATGACAGAGGTATCATTGTGAGAAACAAAGTTAGGCTGATTGCTCAAGGATATACTCAAGAAGAAGGGATAGACTATGATGAAGTTTTTGCACCAGTTGCAAGAATTGAAGCCATTAGAGTATTCCTAGCCAATGCATCATATAAGAAGTTCGTTGTTTATCAAATGGATGTGAAGTGTGCCTTTTTATATAGGAAAATTGATGAAGAAGTCTATGTAGCTCAACCTCCAGGTTTTGAAGATCCTAATTACCCACATAAAGTATACAAGCTTGACAAAGCTTTGTACGGTCTTCATCAGCCACCAAGAAAGTGGTATGAAACATTATCATCTTTCTTGTTCAAGCATGGATACAAAAGGGGAACTACTGATCAGACTCTCTTTCTCAAACATGAACATCAAGACCTCTTAGTTGTTAAAATATATGTAGATGACATTACATTTGGATCAACAAACAAGAGACTGTGTGAAAGCTTTGAAGAGTTGATGAAATCTTAGTTTCAAATAAGCTCAATGGGAGAATTAACTTTCTTTCTTGGACTACAAGTTCATCAGAAAACAGATGGCATATTCATTAATCAAGAAAAGTATATTCATCAAATATTGAAGAAGTACAATTTTGCTAATACATCTTCATGCAAAACACCTGCTTCAACAATTGACAAAATTGCCCTGATCCTACAGGAAAATCTATTGATCAAAGATTATATAGATCAATGATAGGATCTCTTATGTATTTAACTGCCAGCAGAGCTGACATAATGTTTGCTATATGTGTTTGTGCTAGGTACCAATCAGATCCAATAGAGTCCCATCTGAATGCTGTGAAGAGGATTTTCAAATATCTCAAAAGGAAACCAGCCCTTGGTCTATGGTATCCAAAAGATGGAGACTTCTCTCTCTACTCTTATTCAGAAAGTGACTATGGAGGATGCAATAACAATAGAAAATCCACAACCGGTGGATGTCAATTTTTAGGACCAAGACTTGTTTCATGGCAGTGCAAAAAGCAAACAAATGTATCTGTATCCATAGCTAAGGCTGAGTTAATAGCTGCTTCAGCTGGTTGCTCTCAAGTCCTTTGGTTGCAAAACCAATTACTTGATTATGGTTACAATTTCCTTCAAACTCCAATTTATATTGACAATTCAGCTGCTATGTTTATCACTGCTAATCCAGTTCGACATAGTAAAACAAAGCATATTGAAATCAGATATCATTTTCTAAGAGATTGCTTAGAAAAAGGTTTAATCAAGTTAGTCAAAGTGGATACAACAAATCAGCTTGCTGGTCTATTCACTAAGGCCTTTGACTCAGTTAGATTTAATTTTCTAATTGAGTCTTTGGGCATGATTAACTTAGATTAATCATCATTAACAAAGAAAAGCATGTGTCTGTCCTTGTAAATAGTAATAAAAAAATTCATCAAAACATACAAAATTCAAAATATTGTCTTTATTTATTGTGTCTTCTATTTCTGCATGACATATGTTTGGGAAATGATAGTACACTGTGCCTTTGCTTGTTTCTTGAGTTCTTAAATTTCTTTAAAAACTGATCAAAAGTTCTTTGATATGTAAGTAGATTCAACTTGAGTGAAGATTATACTAAGAGCATGCTTAACATAATGAAAAGGTGACTGTTTGTGAGAAACTTCATTTTGAGGATCAAGTAAGTAAGTCTTATCCTGATGTGATCAATTCATTCATCTAAGCACACTATGTAAAACACTTTATAACTTCTATCTTTGCGAATCCTATTCCCTCTGTTTTGTGAGAACAAAGACCTGAGTTTATGAACACCATGAGATACATATGTATTCAACTAGTGAAAAGATCATGATCCTCATCATCCCTCTGTTTTGTGTAAACAAAGACCAGGGTTAAAGGCACCTCTGTTTTACGTAAGTAAAGACCTGGTGACCTGATGATGATCATATCTAAGCTCTCAAAAGAATCCATTGTGGTCAACTGTATATTTACATAAGAGCTTTTATAGTAAAGCATTTTTGAGACAACTCATATGTCTCAAGATTGAATTTATAACTTAATGTACATAGTTTCTAAGTGCGAAAAAGTGATGAATTGACTCACAAACGGAGGACAAACTCTAATGTGAATTGAATGTGGAGCCCATAATAGTCTATCACTAATAAACATGAAAACATGATAAACAACATGTCTAGTTGATTCCATACTCTTGTTTGGATTTAAGTGGACAAACATACTTGCAATCAGGACTAGAATCAGGTCACAATTCAACAATTAACTCAATCAAGAAGAAGTTTAGTGTCATAGTATTTTCCCATTATATGTGTTTATATGCATGTACATATTTTTAATTCAATTTTGATACTTTTAGTTTATTTATTGTGTGTAATCTTTGGACTGTCATGTGCCTTTCATGCTATTTACTTTATAAATTTATGATGAATGCAACACTTTATCATTAATCACAAATTTAGGGGGAGTATTTATTGCTTGAAATACATGAATCATAAAAGCTGAATTCAATGATCCAAATTCAAATGAAGGAATTGGAACTTGAGCACTAACTTGGCTGAAGGATACATGAAGTTTTTCAAATTATATTTCGTGTGTACAAATTGTCATGAAAACAAAGTCAACAAGGTCCAATAGCAATAAATGGTTCTATCAGTTGGTTAGGACCATACAATCAAAGAAGTTTCAACTTTGCATTTTCAGCATCAGCAGAAGCTACAGTACATTTTCTTGTTCAGTAGATGCTACAGTGCATTTTCAGCATCAGCAGAAGCTACAGTGTGAAACTTAATCAAGTAGAATATGACCATCCGTAGATTGGTAACTACAGCTGTGTTAATATTTGAAAAGTATAATCTATGTTCATAGAATGGTAATCTATGGAAATTCAAATTATACTTCATCAAAAATCAGTTTTTAATTCTAAGTCATCCGTAGATGATCTACGGAAGAACTAAAATCTGCGGAAACAATAAAATTGGTAATAAGGTTAGGGGGTCCCACCTCATTTAATAAATGAAATTAATATATCCGAGGGAGTATAAATGATATTTTTGACTTGTCATTTGTATTCACTTTTTCAGAACATCTTTTTCAACCTAGAAAAATGTTTAGATAAACCCCCGTCCGACAATATTCAAAATTACCAATAACCTTTAAACCTTGCTTGATTCTTGATCTCTGTTCATTACCAGTTCAATAATATCAAGGTAAAACATATCATAATCCGAAATTATGAACTGATTGATTCATCATTTCTTTGTCTAAAATCTTCGTATTCTTAAGTGTGATGATTTTGTTCTAACATAATTTTCTTCATTCTTATGAACAGATGGCTAATCATTTTGCAAGAGAGCACAATGTATGTGCATTCTTAAATCCTGCTGAACCTGTAGCAGAAGGATGTCGAGATATCATCAGATACCTACGACGATCCAGGCTTTTCTATGCTTTATCAGCAGAGCCTGTGATTCATCAAGCACACATCATTGATTTCTGGAATTTAGCTCGAATAGAGCAAGTTGGAGAATCTGAGGTGATAGTTGCTAAAATCAAGAATGAAAGGATGAGAGTTGATGAACAAACTATCAGAAGTGCACTTGAGCTGGGAGAACAAGAAGTTGGTCACCCAGATGTATTTGAGAATGAGTACATAGAGAAAGTGTTCTATCTGATGGGATATGATGGTGACTTTGACAAAGGTGAGATAAAGAAAGGGAGATTGTGCAAGCCATATAGATTCTTATGTCACACGTATATAAAGTGCATCTCCAACAGGAAGTCTGGGCTTGACAGATTCTCAAGGCACATTTCATCTGGCATTATTGGAATTTTTGAGGGAAGGACATACAACTACTCAAAGTCCATTTTCAGTTGTCTGTGTGACCATATCAAAGTGCAAAAGGCTGATAAGATGTATATGTTTCCAAGGTTTATGCAACTGGTCATCAATGGTGAATTGCCTGAGATAGCAAGAGAAGGTGATGTGTTTGTTCAAGCACATCTGGGGAGATCTATACTGAATTAGATAAGTGGAAAGTATGAAGGAGAAGATATGCCAATGTTTGCACATGTGGCGGATGCTAATGCCAACATTCCACCAGAACTGGCGTGGGAAGATCAGCAAGATAGTCAATCTACTGATGCTGAGCAAGACTTACCTTCACATTCCCCTCCTCAATCTCCCATACACCACCATCATTAATCTCCACAAATCCAATCACCAGCCAGTCAACACACCCAACCAATCTCTCCAATTCACCCTCAATCACCCATTCATCAACAACCTCTAACTCCACAAAATATATCTCCTGAAAGTACTCATACACAACCCATCTCAGCTACTCAATCTCAAAACTCAGTACACACCGGTGAGACTGAGTTAGTATCTCAAGCAAGTACCATTCCACTCACAATCAGCAGTCCACCAACCCCAGTCATGTCTAACCAAACTGAACCAACATCTCCAATCATTGATCCTCAACAACAACAACAACATCATGAGAAAATAGATCAAGCAGTTGAGTCTATTTCAATCTCAGCAAGTATAGCTCCTGCTATAGGCAATGAGGATGAAATTGCTGGTCAACATCAAGAAGGTGAAGAAGAAGCTAACTATGTTTATGTTATAGCCTATCATAAAGATGACCTGGAAGATGATGATATAGATGTGAGCAAAAGTTATCTGGTTGCTAAGTATAACAAACTTATCATCAAATCAAACAAGAGGTTGGAAAGAATTAGAGAGCTCAAAGGAATGTTATAAGAAAAAGATGAGCTGATTAATAAACAAGAATCCAGACTGATCAGATTAAGAGAAGATGCTCAAACCAACAATGAAGTAATTGATGCATTGCATGAGCTGGTTGAAGAACTTAAAGACTCTATGAAGCATGAGATGATTGAAAAAGAGAAGCTCATATTGGAAGTTGAACAAGCAAACAACTCTCTCACTACTCAGTCTATTTTGTTGAAAAGGAAAGATGAACAAATTGATGAGCTCAAGATGAAAATTTGTGCACTTGAATCGAATGCTGCTCCATCAACAAAAATAAAATAATCTACTGAAGCTTCAAAGCAAATCATTCAGTACTCAAGAAAGAGGAAGTATTTGGGGTATGTAGAGAAAGAGGTGATTAATGTTGAAGATTCACTAAAAAGATCAAGGCCTACATCTCCAGATCACACTCCTTCACATGTTTCCAATTTAAAGCCTATATCTCATGCTGAAACTGAGAGTGATGCTGAATGGGATAAGCTTAATAAAGATGAGTCTCCCAAAGAACAAAAAGAATCAAAGGCTGATGACCTACTATCCACTAAAGACATATTGGAAGAGAGGCCTGAATCAACTATGTTTATGGCCCTGATCAATCATGGGTTTCCCTATGACATGGTTGAGAGAAAGAACATGACAGAAATGAAGGAAGCACTGAAGGAATTTGAGCTAGCAAGCTTCATGATCCCAGATTGCAATTATGAAACACTCATAACCTTCCAATCAATTCAGAGAATAAAGAAGAGCTAGGCCTTGTGATACAGCCAAGCTGAACAAATACAATATGACTTGCTGGTTACAAGGTTACAATTATAAAATGCATGAGTTAAAAGGGAGGTCAGTGGGAGAGCTATGAAGGATGATGGAGCATGTAATGAAGGTTGAATTGGAAACTGGAGTAAAATTCAAAACTGAAGCTCTAAATCCTTCCTATGAACATCAATTAAAAACCCCTGCTGAACCAATAACAGTTGAAAGCATAGATAAACATAAAGGGAAAGATAAATTGATCAAAGAACCAACAGAGGTGATCCCTAGGAAAGTATGGCCTCTGGGAACAACTGTGAGAGAGTTCACTGAAGAAAAATCTTCTCTAATCTAATTGTTTGATCATATCACAACTCCCACTGCTGCTGAAGATAACAGGATTATGGCCTGGAAATATGATCTTGAGTGGGATTATGCACTTATCAAGAGAGTATCTGGAAGAGTTGAATACTTCCACTTACTTGAATCAATCTTGTTGTTGCCTCATGCTGACATTAAAGACCTTCAAAGTTTGATCATCTCCAACTACCCAATAAGCCCAAGAGGAAGAGATTTCTTTGTATTGGTTGGAAAGTTGAAAACAAAATTTAAGGATGATGTACTCAAGGAAGCAAGAAGGGAAGATGGGGAACACAAGAAAAGATACCAAGGGGAGAGAAGATCAAATCCAACTCTTCTACACTGGTTGATGATGAATTCATAAGGAGGGTTGGATACTCTAACAGAAAAATTGCAGCCATAAAAGTCATTGAAGGAAATCAATACACTCTTCCCATAACTGAGTGGGGATATGTGGAAAACACTAAAGAACTGGTGCTGATGAGAAATGAAGAAAAGAAGAAAGCAAGGAGTATAAGATTGTTTGATCCAATTGAAATTAAACTTTCGCATCTAAGCAACACTTCATACCTACATGATAAGTTCTTCCCAAAACTCAAAGATGATGAAGCTCAAAATGACCTATGCCTGTATTTGCATATCATACAAGTCATTGACAAACTGCATGCAAAAGCATATAAAAGAATAAGATATGAGGTTGGATTGTTAAGAGGAGCTAACATCAAGGAAGTATCTAAACTGAGGATGTCAGAACAAGATAAGCTGGAAATAGTCAATAATCAGAGTGTTGTGGAAACTCTCACAACAGAAGAAGACATTTTTGGATTGAGCTTTGAGACACTACAAAAGATATGCAGAATGGAGATCAAGTACAAGTACGATGGTCAAAAGGATGCAGTGTCATATTTCAACAAGAAATGGTGTCAAGAGTCCAAGAGCTTTCAGCTTTGAAGACCTGATTACAAGTGTCTAAGCCTAAGGGGTGTATTGTTAGATCTAGGAATAATAGCTCTAGATCATTTTGTATAGGCTTAGAACTTTAATCAATACATGTAATGAATATTTGTAATTCATTATGTATATAGGTTAACCCATATGTGCGTTGATTTATGTGTATAATTACAGGTACAAACATTATACTTGGTCAATTTCTGAAATTGACTAAGTGTAAGAAACATCTACAGATGAACATTTTTGTTCTTCTGTAGATATCTTTCTTACAAGACATTCATCAGAAGATCTTCTACAGATGAATATGGGTATTCACTGGTGAGCAAACACCACACATGAAGAAACTGAAGTACCTTTGGAAGATCAAAGTAGCTGCGGAAGAACAAAGTACCTTCAGAAGAACAAAGTAGCTGCGGAAGAACAAAGTAGCTGCGGAAGAACCGGACACGTACTTATATCATGCAAGTGTTTCAAGTCAACAAGTCAACAAGTCAATCACAGACTCTAAGAGATTCGCTGTTTCCTTAACAGAAACATGTGTGTCTATAAATATGATTCCTAGGTTTCACATCAAAAAAATAAGAGACGGCGACACAAATACCATCACATCGTTTCGCACGATCAACACAAACCCTAGTAGCCGTCACATCAACACACCAAAAATCATAAACACAATCATAGCATAGAATTTTGTTAGCAATTATTATTTGATTCTTTGTAATCATTAATTAGTTTTAATGAATTACTTTTGATTCAAAACATTATTCTTTGCATATTGTTGATATCGTTTGAGCATTTATTGTTTATTTTCTCTGACGTTGATATTTATTAATTAATCAATTAAATAACGATTTATGGTAATTCCGCGATCATTAATTCGAAACCAATCTAACACTGATAATTCCTAATTGCGATCCTTGGATTCACATACCAACTCTTCAGTTTCTTTCTTCTTCTTCTTTTCAAGAGGATTACTAAAAGATTTGTCTTTCCTTATGCATATTGCTTTTATTTTGTTTGGGTAAAGGGTTACCCCGGTGATTCTATATACAGAGAACTATCCAATGAAGTACAAGTAGTTAGGAAAAGTTCCACACTATTTCATATATAAGACATCCCCCATATACTTAACAAGACAAACAATAAAAAGCAAAACAACCACTCATCCTAGTCTATTACTAATCAACATACATGACCAATATAATAGACAGATCTATGTACAATGAAAAAAATAAAGCCGTCAGCCACAATCATCAAAAATGAAGTTCCCTAACTTGGACCTCCACCTGAGAATCCTACTTGTAAGCCTATCCACTGGAGACCACTGTTGAAGAGGTGCTCGCCCCTGTTTCAGATAATTTAGCATGTGAACCTGAAATCTCTCTAGTTTCATCATAAATTACCTCAAGCTCTTCATCCTCCAAATCTTCATTCGTATCATGCCATACTTTCTTCTTTGCCTCTGTGTTAAGAGCACTAAAGGAGTTGCCAATCTAAATATTTGAAGTACTACCAACCTTCTTATTTGTAGATGAAGCTTTAGTGCCCACCATCTTCTTATAATACAACGACTTATATTCAAACTTTGGTTTCTGATCATTCACTTTGAATCCACTCTGCTTAGCCGATTTCCTGCCTTGAACCTCAATAAACCCATCCCCAACAACTATAAGAGTTTTAAGTTTAGGGGCAGATTTATCAGTACCATGCCCAAACACATAATAATGAGCACACCTCAAGGGTTTCCACTCATATTCCATAGTAACATTCTCTGTAACATAGCTATCACCATCCAACCCAGGAATAGCCATAGATAAGACATCCTTAAAATTATGGTCAGTTGAGATTTCGATTTGAGCCCTAACGTAGCTACTCCTTCCCTAAGTATCAGAACACATAGAAGTGGTGTAAGAGTCAAGCAACCTAGGAGAACCTATTTTCAAAGCCAGTATGCTTAAAGCATCATTAGTATAAGCAACGAGTGGAACATCATGCAGTTTAACCCAAACCGCAACTTTCGTTACATCTTCTTTCTTAACTGTACTAGTAGGGGACCACGTATTCAAAATGATAGGTTTATTTCAAATCAACCATGGACCCCCTTCAAGCACATCAAGCATACCTTTATGATCCAAAAATTTGAAAAAGCAAAAGCCATTTGCATTCATCATAGCTTTTTGAAACCCAAACTTCTGCCAGTTCATCCTAGCAAAATGTTCAACAACTGGATAAGCGATTCTATCCCCCAAAAAGTAACCATACACTGTGCATGCCAATCTATCCTAAACAAGCTTAACTGATTCCTTCAGGAGAACTAGATCTACCCCTTCTTGTTTCTCTAGCGGCTCCAAGTACAAAAAATTGATTTGATGTTTCGACATACCCGATTGCACTTTATCTGCATAAGACAGTTGTGTAGTATCCTTATTCAAGCTCTGAACTATATCCTTCCCATTATCATCCCTTTGAGTACTAATTCCCTAACCCGTCACCCTTCTCTTTCTCATTGTGTTTACCAATTGAAACATCAGATTGATAATCCATACCTGTATTAGGTTTTGAAAACTTTCCACGACTAGTGATAAGAGGATTTCCATCAATACTCGCAACCTTAGTATCAATTCCCTCCTGTATCAGATCACAACCATCTTGGAATTTGACTTTACAAGCACTTGAAGGTTTAGATCCCACTTGAATTTGATCCGTATTCAAAGTAATTCCAATCAAACAGAAACCTTCAACGGATAGAAGGAGACCGCAAAAATCAGATGAACTTTGCGACAGTAGACCAAGATGAACTCAAAATCAGATGAACTTTGTGACACCCTAGATCACTCCTTACACCACTAAACAAATTAGATGAGAGAACAGGAAGAAACACCCAAACAGCTGATTGATTGGTTTTGAATAAACCCTAATCGGCCGAAACTCAAAAATTAAAATAAATCCAAATCCTAACCGAACTAAGAAATCAAAACTTCCTAACAACCTAAATCAAGAAAAGATGATTAGGACTATCAAGAACCAAGAACACGATCAAGAACCAAGAACCAAGATCAAGAACCAAGGATCCCTAATCGCTGAAACCCTAGGGTTGCCACCAACAAAATCACAGGATTTTTACACAAACTAGAAGCAAGAATGATTAGGATTAAACAAACGAGAGAAGATCGATCGATCAAGGTAGAAGAAACAAGATTTTGATTGAAACCCTAGAAAACCCAAATTGCCCTAGTCACCCCATCCTTTCTGTGTATATGCACATTGCTTTTAGATATTTGAAGTTGTTTGTTTTCTTGAACATGTTCAAAATATCTTCAAACTCATATCCTCTATACATAGCATGATGATTAATCAATTCTAGCTTAGCGAGTTCTTTTAGATCATGAATCTGCAGGGAGTTCACCAAAGAAGTATACTTTGTGAAGAACTAAACAAGCCCATAGATCCTTTTCACCATAAACATATTGCAATCATTGTCATACTTCCAGGAAATTAGTTTAACATCCATCTTGCCTTCTATAGCATACACACCCTTAATCATCTCTGAAGTGGTTAACCCTTCATGCAACTTCAATTGAAAGGGTTCAGTAAACCATTTAGGATTTCTATGTAGCATGGGTGCCAAGACACCATGGTCTTTGATAGTGAGTTGGACATCCTGAGATGAAGTTCTAGATCTAGGTTTCCTCCTTACAACCTCTTCTTCAATAGCCTTTAATCTTTCTTTCTTGTCTTTGACTATATTGAGAATTGCAGCTCTGAGGGAATTTGTCTTCACATTACCCAGTTTTCTTCTGGTGAATCCTTGAACAGATAGATAATCCTTCATTTCCCTATCTGTCATGCTGTAGGTATTAGAATATTGGGATTGAGGCTCTTGAGACTATTGAGACTGTATTGAAGTGAATTTGATTGGGGACCTGACTATCTTCTTTTCATAATCAGTCACATAAGTAGGGTCAAGAAGTTTGTGCATCTTGTTCACTTCTTCAACCATTCCCTCATATGTCATCCCAAAAACTTCATCAGCATCATATCTGTGGTTGATCAAATACATGGCTTTAACCATAAGATCATCAGCTTGTGCCTTTTCCACTATTTCTTCAACAGAAAACTCAACATTTCCAGGACTATCCTTAAACAATCAATCATCAATCAAGCTTTCCTTGTATCTGCCTTCTATCTCTCCTTCTTTCAGGATAATCACCTCAATCCTCTCCTTTAATTGTTCCTCAGCCTTCTCATGCTTATCAAGAAATTGGACAATAGCAGCGAGGCTTCTTGGATCATCTTTTTGTTTCTTTGAAGCTAGTTCCTCTTCTACCATAGGCAATTTTCTTTGGCCTTTTCTGATAAGTACTTCCTCTTTCTGGAGTATGTATGCATACGGGGACTAGATAAAGGAAGAGGATACAGAGGCTTCAGCTTCATGTTTCTTCTTTTCTTTTTCAAGCTTTTCATCTTCTTCTTTCTCTCTCAGCTCTTCATATAACCTCATTATGAGTTCCTTTTGATTATCAGTCAGTGAGATAGCAGGAACATGGTTTAAGCTTAGTTATTCTTCTAGAGGTACTAATTAGGAGGAATCACCATAATTGGTTCAGATGCAGCAGCAGCTTCTGGTAAAGAATGGATATGATATACTGGTGGATAATGCATAGGTGATGATCTGAAAGGAGAGGGAATATCAGCTGCTTGAACTGAAGGCATAGTGTGAAGATCATCACCACCTACTTCAACCTGTGGTGACACTTTCCTTAGTCTTTCCTATGTAGTATCAGCATGCTCTTCAATAGTTTCTTACTCATGAGTAGCTGGTTGTTCTTTTATAATCTCATGCACATTAGCAGGAACATCATTATATGCTTGTTCCTCAACATCAGGAATACCTTCCTCAGCTTGAACTTCTTCGGGGTTGATCTGCTGTAACATCCATGGAAGTAGTGGAAAGAAAGTTCCACTATAGTAGTTCCTTGGATCTCTCTTCTTGATGTACTTGGTAGGATTTGGCATTGTAGTGAGGAATATCCATCACGGGGCCTTCTGCTACAATATCAGGGAAAGCTTCATTGATGAAGCATTGGATGAACCATGGATACATCAGGAACATATGTCTTCTTCCTTCCTGAATGTTGGAGACCAGGCCATTGAACACATAAGCAGACATGTTGAATTGTCTGTTAGTACACAACACACAAATAGCTAAAAAGGTAGTGATGGGGATGTCATTCCACCAGTCTTACTCTTTGACAAGCAATGTTGGAATAGATGTATCAGGAATCTCCACTGTAGGTCAACTAACCCCTTGACAATTTGTTTTCCTTCAAAACCTCCTTTATAGCCAATGTTGGCAAAGAAAGTCATAATGTCATCTTCTTCTAGTTCTTAGGGAGAGATCATTCCCAAACTGTAAACACTGTCTCATAGTTTGCTTAGTGATGGATAATGTGTGATCATCAGTGATCCTTCCTGATATAGTCCTCACACCATCTACTTTAGTCACTTTAGTTGTTCCCCAGAATGATCTTATGAAGTACTCATAGATGATGGGTCTAATAGTGATGACATATGCCACTCTTGTTATGGAAATGAATCTAATCATATTTCTTAACCCTTCAGATTCAGGCACATCTGGATCAAGGTATCCACCAACATCGTAGAGCTTGCTCCAAGTGAGGTTTGCAATAGATTTTGCAAAAGTGACACATGTGTTAGTAATGTACTAATAATTATCAGATCATGCACCAAAGATCGTGTTTGACTTTTATTAGTTTGACTTTCTTTGGTCAAAATTAAGAGTTCAATGGTTACTGATTAGAGGTGGCAAAATGGGTGGGTTGGATTGGGTTGGTTGTTAGGTTAGGATGGATTTGGTTCAGGATGGGTTTGGGTTAGGATGGGTCACTTAGAAAAAAAGGTCAGGATGGGTTTGGGTCTGGATGGTTTCAGGTCAAGATGGGTTTGGATCATGATGGATAATTTTTTTAATAAAAGTCAATACTATTTTACTAGTTTTTTACAATCCAACAACACATATAGACAGATGCATATACGAGCTTAAACAGATACATATACGAGTTCATCTATAAAGGGTCGGCACCTTTAATAAATCGACGATGATGGTGCGGTGGTGAAGCAAAGGCCTGACTGTAGGTGTGGTGGTGGTGAACGAAGAAACTCAACGGAGGTGGAGACTGATACGGATCCCGACTGTAGGTGCGGTGATGGTGCACGATGAAACTTAACGGAGGTGGGAGGGTGTAGATGCGGTGGTGGTGCGGTGGACCGGTGGTGTTGCGGTGGACCGGTGGTGGTGCGGCCGTGGTTTGATGGTGGTATGGTGGTGGTTCGATGGTGGTGTGGTGGTAGTGCAGTGGTGGTGCGAGATGAAACTTGACGGAGGTGGGAGGCTGTAGGTGTGATGGTGGTGTGGTGGTACAGTGGTGGTGCCGTGGTGGTGCGGTGGTGACTGTGTGATGGAGGCAATCAATTTGAGTGAAAAAAACCTTGACTTATTGTGACTTGGAAATCTAATTTTAAAAACCCATCTTGACCTATGTTTCTTTTTTCTCAAAAAAGCTTTTAACCCATCTTGACCCCTTGTGTTTTTTAATTCATTCTAACCCATCTTTATTTTTAAAACACCGATTATGACCCAAAATGACATTCTTAGACTTCTTTTGCCACCTCTAGTTACTGTTGTATAGGAATTTGACATATCTTTGATTTTGTGATGAATAACCTTTTGTGTTATGTTCTATGTTTATTTTTAATCATCTTTACTATTTCAAAAATCTTTTTATACTAAAACATTGGATTTGATTTCAACATTTTCAAGTTTCGGTTCCCTTGTTCATCATGGTTAACCTAGATTTTGTAAATCAGTTATTCTTTGTTATCCACATTAACATCCATTTCATTGAACTCAAAAATGTCATTAAAATCCATTGTTCATTGTTGATTTTTTGAATTTTTTAAACCTTGGGTTCTATGTACATCATAGGTTCAGTATTTCAAGTTTACAAATCCATTGAGAATCACCTTGTTTCGATACTACTTTGGCTAAGAATCGAAATAGAGATGAAATGGAGTTGGATGAACAATCGACACTCAAGGTTTGAGATGGTTTGGATGATTGATGAAGATCAGTGAGAAAAATGCTCGTCACACTATAAGATTACTCAAATTTGAAAAGTATTAAATGACTCTCATGAATATGTTTAAGTAGTCGAATTAATGACTTTCTCAAACTTTGCAAGTGTGTGAACAAATGTGGAGGTTTTAATTTTTATACTGTAGCAAATACGAAAGTTTTTTACTTGTACGCATTTGTGTACTGTGACAAATGCGGAAGCACAAAACTTGCCAACATTTGATACTGTAACAAATGCAGAAGAACATTTGCACTTATCCACATTTACATCAGAATTTGCATTTTAGTTGCAACAAATACGGATGAACAATTTAGTTGTCCGCATTTCTTGAACTTCTACCACATTAGTTAATGCTGATGGATGTTAGAATTTTTGTGCTTCGCATTATCCATCCGCATTAACTGAGGTTCAAACACTTTTCATGATAGAAGAGTGTGGGCACTTGATTTATTTTTGTTATAAATACACAACAATGTTGTCCACATTGATCATGTCAACAACATCTGGGAAATGCGGATGAACAAAACTTGCATTTGGGAAATGTGGAAGAACAAAATTCCTTGAGCATAAGTTTTCTCGATACTTCAGACATTGTTGTACGCATTTGTATGGAAACAAATGCGGATGACTTAACCTTTCCGCATTAGTTTCATTTTGATTTTTCTTGCACAAAACTATTACCTGCATTGGTTATATTCATGGGTTACCTTCACCCGCATTAACTAATACTCTTACCCGCATTAAAATTTGAACTTGTCAAAAAATAATGGTTTTTCTGTGGATAGTTTTGACTGTTTTTGCACTGATGCTTTGACTTTTATGAAGTTGTGTCTGTTGCTTTGACTTTTATGAAGTTTTAACCGTTGCTTGGATTGTCAATTCTTGCTTGGATTGAATAGTACACCCGGTGTGATACAAATTTCCCATATTTGACTGATCTTGGACTTTTGTGGTTCCAAAAATCTACATTCACTGAGATACTATGGTATAGCTTTCATACCAACACAATCAATTTTCTAATTTTATATTTTTTAGGAAATGCAACAACTGTACAGAAATGATGAAAATTTTAATTACTCCCCTTAAAGTTTATATCCATATGGGATAAAAACATTCAATATTTTAAAATTTTGGTAGGAAAATATTTTTGTAATTTTATTTTTTTATTTGTACATGAATAGGAAGTATACCTTACTTGGGATCATATTAATCTTACCTTTCACAAGTGCAAGCAATTGTTAGTAAAATAGACATAATCATGTACATATTGATTGTAGATATGTTTGTCCTCTTAAACTCATGCTTGGTTAATATTTTTGATGCTTGTGATCTTTATCATGTTTTGAGTGAGTTAAGTATGCAACATGTACATCACACTCAAAAGCATGGTAAGATCAACTACCCGCATGAAATACATGGTAGAACTTTTTCACAACATACATGACCAGGTCATTTAAATTATGAACTCTTATTTTGTTTGAGGTAGGGGGATCCTTATTGGGATTCTTTTACTTTGATCCTGATATTTATTTGATCCACATTAGAATTCTTTTTGCACTTCACTTTGGAAGGTGATCCTTTTTGTTATTCTTTTTGCTCATTCACAAGGAATGTATTCTTTATTAATTCATCCAGGTTCGATGTGTTCCATATTAGGAACCTTGTTGGATCATGACATCAGCACTTTGTGCCAGTTTCTCTTGATCTTTGCTTAGCAAAATAGAGGAGAAACTGATGTGGGTGAATGAGATTCATAAGATATCATTACCTGGTGTGTTTAGGTTACTACACACATACACATACTTGGATAAGCTAATACTTACTTATACTCTGAGATGAAGTCTTCACAGTTGAATATGATTTTTAGTTCTTCACAGCATGTATCTTCTTTTCCAAGATGAGCCTACCCGCATATCAGATAAGTCATGTCAGTCTTTCAAGATTTTGAAATAAGCACAGTGAATGATATAACGATTGTAATTATATCATTTCTCAATTGTAGTACATTTCATATTCTTCAACAAAAATAACTTCTTTTTGTATTTTTTATAACATTTGAATGTTTTTTGTAAATTTTGCTTTTTACTCAAGATTAATCATGCCAATTGATTGGACTATGAATTCAAACGGACTAGGGTTAAATGCCTTAGTGAACAAATCAGCTAATTGTCTGTCTGTGTGGACCTGTATCAACTTGATTAATCCTTTTTCAGCACAGTCTCTCAAAAAGTGATATCTAATTTCAACTTGTTTGGTTTTTGAGTGCTGAACAGGATTGTTTGTTATGAATATGGCTGATGTGTTGTTAATGTGAATTGGTGTGTGCAAGAAGTTATAACCACAATCAAGCATCTGGTTTTGAATCCTGGGAACTTGAGAGCAACAAGCTGATGCTGCTATGTACTCAGCTTCTCCTATTGAAACAGACATGTTTGTCTACTTCTTGCACTACCAAGAGACCAGTCTGGGACCAAGAAATTGACAACCCCCAGAAATAGACTTTCGATTGAAGTTGCATCCCCCGTAGTCACTGTCTGTGTAGGCATAGAGGTTGAAATCCCCTTCCTTTGGATACCATAATCCAAGTGTAGGCTTGCCCTTAAGATATATGAATATCCTCTTTACAACATTTAAATGTGATTCCTCGGGTCTGCTTGATATCTCACACAAACATATACACCAAACATTATGTCAGGTCTGCTTGTTGTTAGATACATTATGTCAGGTCTGCTTGTTGTTAGAGTACGCAAGAAAAAGTCTTATGTCTTCTAATCTGGAAACTAGTACAAACACATATCATAGTCTATTCCTTCTTCTTGGGTGTAACTTTGGGCAACCAATCTTGCCTTGTTTCTGATAACAATGCCCCTGTCATCAGTCTTAATTTTCTATAACCATCTGGTACCGATGGGGTATTGTCCTTCGGGAAGGTCTACCAGCTGCCATACTTCTTGTTTCTTGAACTGGAGCAATTCTTCCTGCATTGCCTCGATCCAACTATTGTCTCGAAGAGCCTCTTTTATATTCTTGGGTACTATTTAACATAGAAAGCAAGAAAACAAACAGATGTTTACAATACTTGACTTGCTTCTTGTCACCCGCTCATCTAATTCACCAATAATGCTTGACACTGGATGATTCTTATGTATCCTGGTGGTTGGAATTGAGTCACCAGCAATTGATACATCAAGATTGGAGACATTCAGATCATCTTGGCGAGCGGCACATTCAGGTTGTGATGAAGGAGAATTGTGAAATTAATCAAATGCTTCAACAGCTTTCACTTCAGCATCTGTAGTACTTTGAATACTTTCAACATTTCTATTCCCTTTAGTTTCAACTGGCATAGTAGCTGGTTCTGGATTTCTTACTTCAGTAGACGGTTCTACTGAAGGAGTGGGCAGTGTACTAGGACCAGCCTAAGTTGAAACACTCTGATTTTGTACATCTTGTCTAATAGGATCAGCTTGCATTGGAACTTCTTCAAAATGATTAGCAGAAGAAGGAGGAATCATTGGAATGTCATCTATTCTTTCTACTGATATAGATGATCTAGCTAATTGTAGGTTACCTGCAATTGATAAGTGAAACTGATCAAAAGATCTTGTAAATGAGTCAATATCAAACAACCAATCGGTACCATTACTTGACGTAAGGAACGAGTGCTCATTGAATTGAACATTCGCTGATTCATCAATAATGTTTAATCTAGGATTAACCATCCTGAAAGCCTTTAAGACAGAGGAATAACCTACAAAGAATCCCTCATCAGACTTAGGAGCAAACTTTCCTAAATGATATCGGGTGTTTATTATTGAGACAGGACAACCAAATGACTAGAAAAATTCAATGAATGGTTTTCTATGAAAATGAAAAATTCAATGAATGGTTTTCTATGAAAATGAAGTTCATAAGGTGTTCTGTTGTTTTCTTTAACAATCAAAGTTTGATTTCGAACAAAACACGATGTGTTAAGTGCTTCAGCCCAAAAGGTAATTGGTGGCTTAACATCTGCTAGCATTGTTCTTGCTGCTTTAATTGGTGTTCTGTTTCTCCTTTCAGCCACCACATTTTGTTGAGGAGTTCTGGCTGCACTGAATTAAAGACGAATGCCTTTCTGTGTGCAACATGAACTTAGATTTTTATTTTTAAACTCTATCCCATTATCACTTCTGATTGATTTTACCTTTTGATCATGTTTATTTTTAATTTTTGTGATAAAATATTTTATTATTTAGGATGCTTCGTTTTATGAAGTAGGAAGAAGACCCATGTGAATCGAGAAAAGTCATCAATGATCACCAAACGATACTGTTTCTTTCCAATACTCATTACATGAGTTGGTCCAAAGAGATCCATATGAAGTAACTTCAATGGAGAATTGTTTGTGTTCACAAGCTTTGGCTTATGGGAAGACTTATGTTGTTTTCCTTTAAGACACATAGAACAATGATCAATAAAATGAAATTCCTTTTTAGGTAAACCAATTACATGATTTCCTTTTACCAATCTGTTTATGTTTTTTGAAATTTGTGTGTCTCAGACGTCTATGCCAAAGTTGTGAGTCATCAAATGATGCTTTAGACAAAAGACATGTTTCTTCTATTGGTTGAGCATAATTAAGTTTCAAGACATACGTATTATTCTTTCTTGGAGTCTTCAAGACAACTCATTCCTTAGGAATTTGAAATCCTGATTTCAAAATATAGCAATGAGTGTCTGTGAAATGAGTGGAATATTTCTTGTCGAAGATCTGAGACACGCTGAGGAGATTGAAATTCAGTTTCTCGTAGAAGTTCACATTGTCAAAGCTCAGCAGTCCATTTGTTGCAGATCCTTCCCCAGTAATTCTGCCACCTTGTGAGTTTCCACCAAACACTATAGTAGTTCCTTGTATATGCTTGAAGTCATGAAAGAGGGATCTGTCTCCAGTCATGTGTCGGAGCATCCACTGTCCATATACCATAAGTTGTTGGACCTGTATGGATGACCCTACAAGCATAAAAGAACTAGTTAGAATGTGGAACCCAAGCCATGATAGTCTTGGGTTGCCCGTTTCTATCCATAACTATAACCTTTGATACTTGCCTCTAGGTTGTGATTTAGATGTTGATGTTTTAAAGAATTTCTATAGAGTCCTTTTTGTTTTTATTTCATCAGTTTCAACAGAGTTGTCTGAAGAGTAGTCAAATCTTTCATCCTGGTCTCTATGTAGAAACTGGGCACGTTTTTGATTTTCAGAAATCACTTTTGTTTTAATTTTTGGGTAAGTACCAAGTGATTGTTTCATATTATGATTGAGATTTCTTTTGACACTCTTTGACTACCATTGATCATAAAAGTCAACATCAGAATTTGACACCCGTGTTTGTTTAATGTGTGATAGACTTCTGTGATTGACCTTGTTAGTTGAAATTGGTGAAATAGGTTTGTTTTGTGGGATTCTCAATCCTTTTTGTTTAAAGAAACAATCAGATGTATTGTGATTTATCATATCACATACAGAACAATAATTGTTGAAATGGTAGTTTTTAGTAGAATGATTGTTCATGTCATAAATGGAGCAATATTGATGAAAATAAAACTCATCTGTGCTGTGATTAGACATGTCAAAAATGTCATAGTACATTTGTTTGTCTTTTGATTTTGATGTTGAGGCTTCATTTGATTTAACAGATTTTAGATTAGCCTTAGATTTTGTGTTCAATAAAGAAGCAAATTCAGCCTTCTTAGTTTCTATATATTGTTTCACAATTCTACTTTGCTTGGTCTTTTGAGACTGCTTTTGCTTCCTTTTTCCTTGCTTAACTCCTTTTCAAATTGGTCTACATCCTTTTTATTGAAAATGTCAGAACCAACCCCCTATTTGACTTTGTTGAGGAGATTTGTTCAATTTTTATTTTTGATTTTTGAACCATAGGAGATTTTCCTTTGGATGATGGAGATGCTATTGAGTTGCTTTTGGATTTTAGTAAAACCCTTTCTGATTTGCTTGAATGTTTAGGAGATTTAATCTCACTATCAGATCTGCTTTCAGCAGAGGATTTCACTGATACTTTGGCATTCTTCATTACCTTGAGGTTTTCTGGGATGAATTTCACAAATGGCACAATGGATTTGATAGGGCTGTTTGGTTTCTTGACTACTATAGGTTTGTATAAGCACTCTTTGATTTTGATTGGGTGATCCAACTTGATTTTATCCTCATTGGTTTCAATATACACACTTGGTTTGTTTTGAGGATTGGTTATTTGAGAAACAACTGTTTTAGTTTTAATAACTTTAGGTTCAGTTGAATCAGAATGAGTGAGTTCTTTAGGCATAACCGTATAGTTGTCATTGTTTGAATCAGAATGAATTGTATCCTATCCCAGTCATATCCTTTGGCTTTTTCTGTGAGTCAAGTAACTCTTGCAGCTTAGCTTCCGTAGCTGATTGCTTAGCTTTAGTTTTTGTTAACAATTCAGCTAACTTCTCATTCTCAGCTGCTAGAGTGTACTTTTCACCATGGAGTTTTTTAATATTGGAATGATTTGATTTGATTTTAATTACAAAACTTTTCATCTCATGTCTTAATATTTCCGATTTGACCTTTTCTTCTTTGATTTTAAGAGCCAACTTGTCATTAGGTTCTCGGTATCCCTGTACTTCTTGAATGCATTTATCAGTACAGAGATTGGATTTTACCTCAGTTGCTATTGGAGTTGGACCATCATTGATGTAAGCCATGAGAGCATGATTCTAAAATTAAGGCTTGACTTCCTCTGCATATGGACTTCAGTCACAAACATCATCGTGTCTGATGACAAGTGTATTAGAGGTTTGTTGGTTGCTTCAATGAGCTTGATGAGTCATTTAGGGCTTATTTTGATGCTGATACTGATGTTGATTGCTTGATTGAAAGCTTGAATTGGGTTGAGATGATGGCTGACCATGTGGAGTTTTTTGGTAATTGTTGTTGCTTCTTCTGGGAGCATTGCATTCCCTAGAGAAATGGCCAGTCATACCACAGTTAAACACTATACTTTGGATTTGTCACATCCAAGTTTTATGTTTTCATTCAGACTCAATTTATTCCCTTTTCGGAAGAATTTCTTGGCTCTTATTGCTATCGTGGCCATCTGCCATTGCAAGTCCATTTCTTCAACATTATTTAGATCCAATTCTTCCAGATATTCCTGAATCAGATGTGCTGAAGTAAGTCTTCTGTAAGGCCCTGTAACTGGGAACCCCACAGTTGGTCAATCACAACCTCATTTATATCAAAACATATTAAGATTTATTAAGTAAATATAATATTGCAGCGAAATAATTCATCAAAAACCATTTCATGCTTTAAAAAATACATTTTCCAAGTAATACATCGCCGTTTACAAGATTACAAAACATCACTTAGTTGTATTACAAAACAACATCATTATTATTGCATGAGATGGATGCCAGTCTTGCCAGCCAAGTAGCTTCACCCTCGTGCCATCCTCAGTAACAAGTTACCAGCCAACTGAAAATGCATAAAAGTCAGTGTTGTTGAGTGAGTTCTAGTTTTACATAATAAAATACTTTAACTTTAGTAAAAACCTTTCCTTTACTTTTGTTCATGATCACACAACATACATACATCTTGATAATATCATTATTATCTTCCAACATTCTTTTCATTCATTTCGTACTTTCATCATTATCCTTCACTTTCATCTAGACCAATGTCATATGCTATACCCCAAACATTGTGCACGAAGCTGGTACTAGGCCGAAGTCTATAAATAGACCCCTAACATTGTGCACGAAGCCGACTCTAGTACCGGGGCAAGCGACGAGGGTCCCATTTTGTACATATTGGTCAATCACAAGGATTGACCCCTGTGTGCATCCTTATGGGTTAGCTAAACCGCACACAGTTGAGCTAACAACCCCTTAATGAGTTGTAAACCTCCTTTCAGTTGCTTGCATGACTTTACATTCTTTCATTAGGTTCCACTTCATTAAAAATGTCTTTCACTTTCATTATATAATACTTTACGTACAAGAGCATTAACACACCACGTAAAGTCATGTAATAATACCTAATAAGGAACAAAAATAGCAGGCCACAACATGCAAAACATGAACAAACAAAGCCCACCAAAATATTCCCGAGCTTAATCATAAATTTCCATTTTTCCCAAAATTTCAGAAAAATTCTAAGGCAACTTAGGCGCATGAGCACTATGTTGGCGCATGGGCACTATGCAGGCGCATGGATAGTTGGGCATATGGGAACACTTGGGCGCATGGGGAAAAACTTAGGCGCATAGGTACTATGCAGGGGCATGAGCACTATGAGGCGCATGGGTACTTGGGTGCATAGGAAACTTAGGCGCATGAGCAACACTTAGGCGTATAGGCAAAAAGACTTAGGCGTATGGGAGACTTAGGTGCATGAGCAACCACTTGGGCGCATGGGTAGTTTGGGCGCATAGGTACTATGCCAGTTCCAACTTATGCTAATTTTAGTTCCCGATCATCATTCTAACATATTCTTAGCCCAAATCTAGCACACTAAGCTCATAAAACAAGCATACCATCACATAATTCAGTCAAACATTCATAAACACACATACCCACATAAAACATGGGTAATACATGGTTTAACATGCTGAAAGTTGTAAAATGATAATTTATATGCATTTCAGCCCTAAAACAAGTTTAAAACAGAAAAACCGGGGATCTAGAACTCACCTACAGCAGCCTTCAAGTAAAACTCCTCTAAACTCGAGAGCACTTGGAGTTCAAACACCTAAACACACCAAAAACACCCAACCGAAAACAGAGAAACACATAAGACTCAGTCTACAAGCTGAAAACCCAGCTGAAACCGAACAAAACACACAAAATCTTACCTTCTAGACGATCTTCTTCTTCTTCTATCTAGAAAACCGATGAAAACTTTCTGCTTTTCTTCTTTCTGTAGTCGAGCAGTTAGTGAGAGCAGAGGTGTGGGCGGCCATGCCCACTTTTAAGCATCATAATAATAAAGTTTGCCTCTTGCATAACTTTAACCTCTCAACTTGGGTTATTTCACCTTTCTTTCTTTATACTTCTCTTTTCTTTTCTTTTTCTCTTATAAAATTTCTAAGTGTTACAAGTCCACCCTCCTTATATAGGTTTCGTCTCCGAAACCTGTCACTCCTTGAACAGTTGTGGATAATGCTGTCTCATCTCTTCCTCGTTCTCCCACATAGACTTGGTTCCCTTCCTGTGCCTCCACTGTACTCGCACCAGTGGAACCACTGTATTCCGTAATCTCTTTTCTTTTCTGTCAATGATGGCCACCGGTTGCTCCACATAATTGAGCCGTTCATCTACCTCAATATCCTTCAGTGGCACAATCATATCCTTATCAGCTAGGCATTTTCTCAGATGAGATAGATGGAATGTTGGATGAATCTCACTTAACTCATTGGGTAACTCCAACCTATAGGCCACCTCTCCCACTCTAGCAATGATTTGGAAAGGTCCTATATACCTCGGACTTAGCTTACCCCGCTTTTTAAATCGAATGATCCCCTTCCAAGGTGAAACCTTCAGCATAACTTTGTCACCCACCTTGAATTCAATCGGTCTATACCTCTTGTCAGCATACGAGTTTTGCCTATCTTTTGCTGCCTTCATAAAGGCCTTGATCTTCTCCAACTTTTTAGTAGTAGACTCGATCACTTCAATGCTCCCCAACTCCTTCTGTCCAGTGTCACCCCAACAAACGGGCGTTCTACACTTCCTACCATATAGCATCTCATATGGTGGCATACCAATGTTGGCATGATAACTGTTGTTGTATGAGAATTCGGCTAATGGTAAGTGTTCGTCCCAACTCCCTCCAAAATCAATGACGCATGCTCGGAGCATATCCTCAAGCATCTGTATAGTTCTCTCTGACTGACCATCCATCTGAGGATGATAAGCCATACTGATGTGCAACCTGGTCCCCATCACGTCATGAAATCTCTTTCAAAACTTAGATGTAAACCGAGTGTCACGGTCAGACACAATAGACACGGGTACACCATGACGCATCACAATCTCTTTGATGAATATATCTGCCAACCTCTTAGATGAATACGTCTCACTGATGGGCAAGAAATGAGCACTCTTCATCAGACGGTCTACTATCACCCATATAGCATCGTACCCCCTCGCCGTACAAGTAGTGCCTCCAAATCATCAATGCAAAGACCATGCCACCAGCTCTAAGTCATGAGTAGGGTAATTAGCCTTATTGATTTTCAACTGTCAAGATGCATAGGCTATAACCCTTCCCCGTTGATCAGCACGCAACCCAATCCTGAATAAGAAGCATCTGAATAGACCACCAAGTCTTCATTCCCTTCAGGCAACGTCAAAATAGGATCTTGAGTCAATCTTGTCTTCAACTCTTCAAAAGCACTCTCCTATTCTAAACCCCATACAAACTTCACATCCTTGCAGGTCAGCTTGGTCAATGGTAAGGTATCTTAGAAAAGTCTTGAATGAATCTCCTGTAATAGCCCTCTAAACCCAAGAAACTACGAATCTCAGATGGCGTCTTTGGAGTCTTCCATTGCATCACCGCCTCCACCTTTGTCGGGTCTACCATGATCCCTTCAGAATTTACCACATGACCCAAAAATTAAACCTCGTGCAACCAGAAAGCATACTTGGAGAACTTAGCATACAACATCTCTCTTCAAAGTGTCTCCAATAACTCACGAATGTGACCGGCATGCTCTTCTTCGCTCTTCGAATAAGTCAGGATATCATCGATAAACACAAACACTGATTTATCCAACATCAGCCGACACACCCGGTTCATGAAATCCATAAAGGCAGCTGGCGCGTTAGTTAGACCAAAAGACATAACGAGAAACTCGTAGTGTCCATAACGCGTGTGAAAAGTTATTATAGGGATATCCTGCTCCTTCACCTTCAACTGATGGTAACCAGATCGGAGATCTATCCTCGAGAACCAACTGGCACCTTGGAGCTGATCAAACAAGTCATCAATTTTAAGTAGTGGATAGCGGTTCTTCATAGTCAACTTGTTTAAGTCACGGTAGTGATGCACATCCTCATACTACCATCCTTCTTCTTTACAAACAAGACCAGAGCATCCCAGGGAGAGATACTCGGTCAAATGAACCCTTTGTCCAACAACTCTTGCAACTGAACCATAAGTTCCTTCATCTTAGACGAAACCAATCGATACGGTGCCTTAGCAACAGGTTGAGCACCAGGTATCAAGTCAATTTGGAACTCGATCTCGTGGTCGGTGGCACACCTAGTAAATCTTCTAGGAAAATGTCTGGAAAGTCACACACAAGTGGTACGTCGGATAATTGTGGTACTGACGCATCCACATCCTTCACGTAAGCCAGGTAGGCATTACATCCATGTTTCATGCACTTATCTACCACCGCCATCGAAATCACCTTCGGGGCCGTAGTAACCCGATCACCATAGATCATCACTGAACTCCCATCAGGCGCAGTCATCAGGATCATTTTCTTACAACACACAATATTTGTCTCATAGGCTGCTAACCAATTCATCCCTAGAACCACATCGAATCCGCCTAGGGGCATCACAAATAATTTAGCAGAGAACCTATGGCCTTCAAACTCTATGTCAAAATTTTTCTATCAGATCACAAATCCTGGTAGACTTACCAATGGCAGTTTCTACATCGAAGGGCTTATCAATCTTTCTACTCCTAACCGGTAACTTAGCACAGAAGGCAGCAGAAATAAAACTCTTACTAGCACCAGAATCAAATAGGACAGAGGCACAAGTTTGGTTTACTAGGAACATACCTGACACGACATCGAGGTCCACCCTAGCCTACTCTCGGGTCATCGTGAATGCTCTGGCTTTTGCTCCCTGCCCATCCTTCTCGGTCCCTTTCTTTGCCCCAGAGCTTTCGGCCCTCGGCTTCCTGCAATCTCTACTCATATGCCTAATCTCGCCACAATTGTAGCACCTTATCACTCCACAATCCTTTGCCCTATGACTAGGCTTCCCACACTTGAAGCAGAGATTTGATCCACACTTGCATTCCCCCGCATGTTCCTTCCCACACCTGTTACACATCCTTGACCTAGTACCTATCGTCACCACCCTCTTGTCATCCATTCTCACCTTTTTGCTTTTGGGGGTGAAACCACCGCTGCCAAATCATTTCCCTTTCCAATTTTTGTGACCATCACCTTTCTTGTTCACCTCTATCACTGCCACCTCTCTCTCATCATTCAACCTCCCTGCAAGATCAACCACTGACCTAAACGTGCTCGGTCGAGCACCGATCATGTGCCTATGGATGTCTGTCGGCAAACCCTGAATATACCTCTTGATCTTCCTTGACACCGGCTTCACCTGATCTGGCACCAGCCTTGCCATCTCGTTGAACTTAGTCATGTATTGCTAGTGTGTCATAGTTCCCACCTCCAGCTGTAGGAACTCTCTCTTAATCTTGTCAAGCACCCTATAAGGACAAAATTCCTCAATCACCAACATCTTCAGCTCACTCCACCTCATCCTCCCAATCGCCATGCTACCCTCGGCCTGGACAATGTTATCCCACCAGCATAAGGTCGAGTCCATAAATAAGTGGGTAGCGAACTTCACCTTCTGATCCTCTTGACACTCACTGATATTGAGCACCGCCTCCATTTCCCTCACCTATCGGTGAGCAGCAGCAGCATTACCATTCCCATTAAACGTTAGAGGCTTGTATCTCTGGAATGCTCCATAAATACACCCCTTGGCTGTTTCCTATACCTCTTCATCTTCCTCTTCCTCGCTGGAGATGACCCTCTCAGTTTCTTATTGCTCCCCTTTACCTGAACCTCTCCCAATGGTCCTCCTCCTCTCCTCCTTCTCTTTCTTTTCATGCTCCCTCACAGCATGAATAACCTCGGTCACCACAGATGGCAGGATCGTCTGCATGACCTGATGAACTTCCTCCACAACTGCCTCCTTCACAGAGGCTCTCAAATTAGCACTCTTATAACCACCTTCCTGGTGATGAAGCTCGGGCTCTGCAGGAGCCATCTCAGCAGCCTTAGCCTTGTTCTCGGCAACACGCGGCCTAGCACCATGACCACCCTGCATACCTCCTCGAGAAGCCTTCGAAGATCTACCACCTTCCATCCTCTAAACACTATAAGATTCAAACACCAACACGGTCATTTAGGGTAATAGCTCGAATCAAGTATAGTAAGTCCCTAATTACAGTGGCCAGTTGCGATTAGCCACATACTTTACTCTTCATCCCCCAACCATTTCCTATCCTGACTATATCTGTATCCAAATCTACTAAGAGCACATAAATCAGATAGCACACGCACATAATACCGGTTAATCTTAAGAAAGTAAATTACTTGATGGCATGTAGCTACTTGGGCTGGCATCCCTCTATTCAGTCCTATTCTCAGTTTATGTTTAGGTTTTGAAAATATTTACCCATTTCTCTTAAACTTTGGCCCTGATACCAACTTGTGAGGCCCACGTTGTTCAATCACAACCTCATTTATATCAAAACATATTATGATTTATTAAGTAAATATAATATTACAGCGGAATAATTAATAAAAACCCATTTCATGCTTTAATAAATACATTTGCCAAGTAATACATCATCGTTTAGAAGATTACAAAATATCACTTAGTTGTATTACAAAACAACATCATTATTATTGCATGAGAGGGATGCCAGTGTTGCCCGCCAAGTAGATTCACCCTCATGCCATCCTCAACAACAAGTTACCGCACACAGTTGAGCTAACAACCCCTTAATGAGTTGTAAACCTCCTTTCAGTTGCTTGCATGACTTTACATTCTTTCATTAGGTTCCACTTCGTTAATAATGTCTTTCACTTTCATTATATAATACTTTACATACAAGAGCATTAACACACCACGTAAAGTCACGTAATAATACGTAATAAGGAACATCAATAACAGGCCATAACATGCAAAACATGAACAAACATAACCCACCAAAACATTTCCGAGCTTAATAATAAATTTCCATTTTTCCCAAAATTTTAGAAAAATTCTAAGGCAACTTAGGCGCATGAGCACTATGTGGGCGCATGGGCACTATACAGGTGCACGGATAGTTGGGCGCATGGCAACACTTAGGCGCATCGGGAAAAAACTAAGGCGCATGGGTACTATGCAGGCACATGAGCACTATGCAGGCGCAAGGGTACTTTGGCGCATGGGAAACTTAGGCACATGAGCAACACTTAGGCACATGGGAAACTTAGGCGCATGAGCAACCACTTGGGCGCATGCGTAGTTTGGGTGCATGGGTACTATGCCAGTTCCAACTTATGCTAATTTCAATTCCCGATTATCATTTTAACATATTCTTAGCCCAAATCTAGCATACTAAGCTCATAAAACAAGCATACCATCACATAATTCAGTCAAACATTCATAAACACACATACGCACATAAAACAGGGGTAATACACAGTTCAACGTGCTGAAAGTTGTAAAATGATAATTTATATGCATTTCAGCCCCAAAACAATTTTAAAACAGAAAAACCAGGGATCTTGAACTCACCTACAGCAGCCTTCAAGTAAAACTCCTCCAAACTCAAGAGCACTTAGAGTTCAAACACCTAAACACACCAAAAACACCCAACCGAAAATAGAGAAACACATAAGACTCGGTCTACAAGCTGAAAACCCAGCTGAAACCGAACAAAACACACAAAATCTTACCTTCTGGACGGTCTTCTTCTTCTTCTCTATAGAAAACCTATGGAAACTTTCTGCTTTTCTTCTTTCTGCAATTGAGCATTTGGTGAGAGCAGAGGTGTGGGCGGCCATGCCCACTTTTAAGCACAATAATAATAAAGTTTGCCTCTTGCATAACTTTAACCCCTCAACTTGGGTTATTTCACCTTTCTTTCTTTATACTTCTCTTTTGTTTTCTTTTTCACTTTTAAAATTTATGGGTGTTACATCCTCCTTCCAAATATGCCTTAAAACTAGCAACAAAGGCATTGTAAGTTGCTTTTTGCTCTTCAGATGTTTGATCACTAGGCATGCATGTGGGTATTGAAGTATATGGAGTTGAAGATGATGGCTTGTTTTGTTGTGAAGTAGTAATGAATCCAGTAGTTCTGGTTTGATCGTTGGAAGATAGAAAATCATCTTCCTCTGTCACAAAAGCATTTTCAACATAATGAGTTTTAGAAGGAAACTTGTATGCCTCAATGACTTGGGGTCCACTAAGATTTCTACTTCTCTCATCCAACTTAAGAGCTTCAATCTTAACAGTCATAATGTTTAAGCTTGTGCTCTCCAAGTCCAGAGTGTTTTTTAGCATTGTGACATTCTGCTTCCAGTTTTCAGGTAGATTGTGTAGCATCTTCTTGCTCATTGCCTTCTCTTTGTATGTAACCCCCATGATTTCCAAATCATTCACCAACTGTACAAAATGATGTAGTTGCTTGGAGATTGATTCACCCTTGGTATGATGGAAGGTTTCATATTGGTTCACTAGTTTGTCTTTGTTTATCTCTGTCACCTCACTGCTTCCTTCATACATGATTCGCAGTGCATCCCAGACACCTTTGGCTGTTCCATACTTTTCTAGTCTTTTGAGGACATCCATTTTCAAAGCGTGAGTCAGAATGGAGTAGGCTTTGAGATCTATCTTGATTTTCTTATATTCATCATCATCAAGGTTTAGACTAGGATCCTCAATGGGAATTCTGACAGTTTTATACCGAGCAACTTGATTAGGATTGAGAGAATCAGGAATGTAGGGTCCTTTGCAGATTCATATCCAGTAGTCAGGATCCACACCTGTAATGTAATTTCTAAACCTTATTTTCCACTGCTTAATCTCAGATTTGTGTTTAAGCATTGGAGGTTTAGATGCATGACCAAGTTCAGAAAATTTAAAAGAATCCATTCTAATAAACTTGATTTTAGTTGGTTTGAGTATTGATTAAGTAGATTTTTATGTCGACAATGTTCAATCAGTCCAATGTCAAGTTTTTATTGTCTTAATGCGGTGAACAGTAGCAACAGTAAGAGACATGCGTTGAACAGAGGATAATATTTGATGAACACTTCTTGATGACTGTATGATTAAATCTTCAGTGATTTTAGGTTAATATTTTGATTATGACTCGTTTCGTCTGATTTTGTTTGAGAATCAACACTCGAGCAGTGTTCTTAAGTTTGTCGAACAGAAGCACATCGATGGTTGATGAAGGTTCACGTATTTTTAGTATGAATGTTTATTAGAAGTATAAAACTTACTAATAAAAAACTCAATCACCAGTTCAATTGATTTTCGTTCAAGATCTGCACTGATTTTAAGACGAATTCAAGAGCCAAGGCTCTGATACCAATTGACTTAGTCCAAGATGTGAATCCGAGTTGATGTAACTCAAATAGGATCGAATATGATGATTGTGTCAATGATTAAGTAGCGGAAATACTGAATCAAAGAACATTTAATACTGAAAATACTAATAAATGCTTTGTATATTGATGTTGTCAAACAATATACAAAGTGTGCTAGGGTTTTTAGCACAAAGTAGACAGTTGTGAACCTCTTGTAATCACCAGATCGAAAAAATTACAAAAGTAGTGTATACTATTCTATTTATAGGCTGATACAAAGCCTATACAAAATGACTAAACTACCCTGACAACTATACATCAGAATACTACTCTAAGTACAAAAGATAATTAGCATTTGTTGTTGTTCATCCTCATTAACTAATGCGGATGTGTTTGTCTTCATCAACATTTCTTCTATTGAGCTTCTGCATTAAGTATGTCATCCGCATTGACTAATACGGATGAACAAATACTTTAGCGCATTTGGTTCTTCACATCCACATTAGTGAATGTGGAGGAACAAATACTTAGCCGTATTTGTTCTACCTATCTGCATTAGTTAACGCGGAAGAACAAATACTTGACCGTATTTGTTTTTAGCTCATCCACATTGACTAATGCGGATAGCCGGCATTTGTCTTCATTCTTCTGTATTCTTTACCTGCATTACTTCTTGGACTTGTGGGTGATTCCAACAAAAACAACCTTCAACCACCTATTGAATTCGCATGTATGATCCTTTCAGGGTCCAACAACAAGGGGAACCTAAGTCTCCACCTCTTAAGCTTCTAAATGTTAAAGCAGAGCCTGTTGATGAATATGAGTTTAAAAAGAATGAATCAGAGGCTACTAATTTAGAAGAAGGAGATTGATCAATCTCATGATCAACAGCAAGAGCCAATCGTCATTCACATCGATTCTGATAAAGAAGTAGATAATAAGGATGAAGAGGAGATTGAGAACATACAAGACTTATTCCTAGATGATCTAGAGACTCTTATGGGAACAAAACTAGCATCCAGAGGGTTTCCTTATGATACATTTATGCATCTTAGCCTATCTGAGGTTAAAGACTTGCTTGAGGACTTTCAAGAAGTCATGAAGAATGATAGTGAGCAAACATACAGAAGGTACAAAGAGATTAAAGATCATCAAGAATTTTAGAAGAACCTACCAATGGATCATCAAATTAACAAGATGACATACTCCCAGGTGAAAAGCTAGTTGAGTCATACTAGGATGCCTTATAGGTCTTATACTGGTAAATCTTTATCTGAGATGTAAGAGCTTGCTATGGGTATATACAAAAACATGTTCACAAGTTCTTTAAAGCCCCAAATCATCAAACATCATCCAACAGCTTCACTCTCAACCCATCATCAAGCGCTACCAGAGCTTTATCCTATAGAAGAGCCTAGGCAGTTCATAACTCACAGGCTATGGCAAGAAGGAAATGAAGTAAGGGAGATGATTAATGAGAACACAAACCTTGTGAAGCTCTATGATAGGATAACACTTACAACATCAACTGATGAGAAAAAGATTGTAGCATGGAAGTATGATGAAGTCTGGGATGCAGTGCATATTAAGAGAGTATCTGGACTAGTCCAATACTTATCATACATATCTCAACTGGGATAATTGACCTATGAAGGTTGATTAGACTTAATGAAGTTGGGAATAGTCAACCATACCAACAATCATAGAGGTGTTGATTTCTTTCATGTCATGAGATCATATATGAATACATAATACAGTAAGATGAAACTGATGGTTGATAGAGAAGACAAACTTCACATAGCCAAGCTTAGAAGAGAACAACAATCAGCTGGCAAACAGAAACAACCAAGTGAAGAACAAATAGAACATCTAGACAGTGCACTTATAGAAAGAGTTGGATATCCTCTGAGGCCATCAGATTTAAAGTTAATCATGAAGAAGATTGATGGTAATCAGTACAATCACCCAATTACAAGATGGTTTTATGATGAAAACCATATTGAAGTGGTGTTAAAGAGAAAGTTAGAAGGGAAAGAAGCTACAGACATCAGATTGTTTGATCCGGTTATGATCAAACTTCTACATCCATCTTATGTGTCATTCCTGAAGACAAAGGCATTCCTTGTAATTGATGATGTTTTGTGCAAGGGTGACTGTTGTTACCTCATCCACATGCTGAGTATTTTAGGCATAGTGTATGTGAATGCTACCTTGAAACAAAGATTAGAGACAAACCAGCAGTCACTGATACACATTGAAGGAATCACAAGCCTAAGGATCTCAAAAAACAAAAATCTAAAAGTACCCAAAGGTGAGCATGTTGTAACCACTCTGGTTAGCAACATTGAAATACAAAGTCTAGATTAGACCACCCTATAGCAGATAGTGCAACTCCCTATCTCTTTCAAGTATGATAATCAGAAGAGTGTAGTTCAATACTTCACTGAACACATTGTGAACTGCCTCAATGTCCTAAAGATTACACCTTTATTTGATCAAGTCAAGGAAGCTGAGAAAGACCTGTTCAAAGAGAAAGATGTTAAAGAGTCTCTCAAAGCTACATCTGATGTGTAGGAAAATATAGATGAAGCTGGCCCTTTTCTTGCTTAAAGGTTCACTAACAATCAAACAGTCAAAACAACAATCATACATATCTAACCACTCAAACAATCAAAACATGAAATCATTCATAACATGCATAACTCATATATCAAAACATCAATGTAACGCCTCGAAAATTTCAAGAAAATAATGCAGAAAAAGTTATCACACCAAGAGGGCTTCTCGCGTGAGAACCCGTAGAGAAAACTTGAACTGGGTATAAATAGCTGGGAACAATCGTTTAACCCTATTATTCACATGAAAAGTACTGCTGGTAGAGAGAGAAAAGGGTTGCGTAGAGAGAGAAAGTGATGAACCGAATTGTTTAAGGTATGTAACTCATATAGTAACTCGTGTTATGTGCTAAGAAATGATTATTGATGGATGAAACGCGTGAATGTGTAGTTTTTGTTTGGCAAAGGACTCTCGGGAAAGTTGTGTCGGTGCTAGATCTTCAAGAGGTGAGTTTCTAGCCCTTTTTATGCAAGTTTTTATGTTTTGGGGCTATTATCCATACTTAAATGCTTTTTTATGCTTGTGATATTATTAATTATGGTATTAAACATGCTAGAACAGCCTTAGGCATGATAAGTTGTGTTTAGAGGAGAAATCTATAAGTTTTCATGTGAGTAGGAAGGATTGTACGGTTAGAATTTCAAATTTGGTGAAGTTCTCGCGCGATAAGTATGTTATCGCACGACCTGTAGTTTTCGCGTGACTATGTTGACTTGATGTGCAAGGTTTGACTGTAGTAAGGTTCTCGTGCTATAGGAGTTCTTGCATGAGGTTTGTTACTCGTATGGAATATGTTTTCGCATGACCTGCTGTTATATGTGTTATGTTATCTTTTCACGTTTAAACGATTTTCAAAATGATATGTTTTATGATATGACTTTACTTGTTGTGTTATGTATATGTATGTGAAGTATTACATAATGAAAGTGAAAGATAACGATAATGAAAAGTGAAAGGTAACGAATGAATGAATGTCTTGCAAGCAAAATGAATGGAGGTGCACAACCATGTCGTTGTTAGCTCAACTGAAGCACGGCTTAGCTTGCTCATGAGGATGCACTTCAGGGGTCCAATCCTTGAGATTGACAAAAATGATACAGGATCTTTGTTGCTTTACCCTGGTACTATGCCCACTTCATGCATAATGTATGGGGGCTTATTTATAAACCTCAACACAGTACCCGCTTCATGAACAATGTTGGGGGTTTGGCATATGGCATTGATCTAGATATAGTGAAAGATAATGATGAACAAACAAAAAGATGAATGATGATGAAAGATAATAAATGATTATTATCAAGATGTATGTATGATATATGCTCACATATGAAAGTAAAGGAAATGTTTAAACGTAAGTAAATTATTTTATTATAAAACCTGGAACTCACTTAGCGTCACTGACTTTTGTATGCAATATTAGTTTGCAGGTAATTGATGATGCTGAGGAGGTGCAGGCATGGACATAGAAGCTACTGGGATAGTTCAAGTCTGGCATCCATATTTTTGGGAATGTTGTTGTATTAATACAATTTTTGATATGTAAAGGCAATGACATGATATTTTGACACAATGAAAAGTTATATTTTTCCACTACGAATGTTATGTTTTGAATTGTTTTACGCTATGAATGTCCAATTGTAAGTGTCCTGGGAATGGGGCCTTACAAGTTGGTATCAGAGACAAAGTTTTAAAGAACTGGATAA